>JASDQU010104022.1:197243-265114 GCA_032191745.1 Picea mariana
TTTACTTTCAAAATTTCTTGCCACCTTAAATGCATTCTCCAATGATTTGGGTTCCCAAAGGCGAACCTCATGTTGAATGTTATCCTTTAAAGTTCCTATGAATACATCAATCAAGTGCTCATCTAGAATATCGGTTACCTTTATATTCAATCTTTGGAAGTTCTCAATGTGCTCGATACTGAACCCTTTTGCTTGAGATTTATCAATTGGCTAAAGAAGGTATTGCTCCTTGTATCCTCATAGTGTGCTATCATTTCTTCCGTGAAAATTGTCCAAGTGACGAGTGATTTGTGAGAACAAAGCCATCGATACCATACAAATTGATTAGGTTCTAAATATAAAGAAACAATTTGTACCTTTCTGTATGTGGCACATTATGGAGATCAAAGAATTGCTCCATCTGAAGTATCCATGTGATTGGGTCCTTGCCATCAAACATCCTCATATCAATCTTAGGAACGTGGTTGGTCTTCAAAAAAAAGTTGGATTTTCTCCATTCTTGATTCACCTTCCTTGTGTCCTCATCATGAATTTCATGTGATTCATTTTCAGTTTCAGGTGTCTTCTCTGTTATGAAATTTTTCAATACTTCCATGATCTCCCCTTTTAAACCATCTGTCTTAGTATCCAACTTAGCTTCCATTGAATCCATCTTAGTATCCAACTTAGCTTCCATTGAATCCATCTTATTTTGTAGTTCATTTATGTCCCTACGCATTTCTTCACCTTCATCAAGAGTCCAAGTAGGATTTTCTAGAGGCTTATCTGGTGTAGAAGTTCCCTTTTTGGGTGGCATGTTGGCCAAGTATCACTTTTGAACCTTGATTTTGAGGTGGTTCTACTAGACAATATTTCTTCTATTGTATCTCCCAAGTTTCAGACCTTTTGGGTATGAAACTTTCTCTTATATATTTCTCTGATATTTCTTCTCTGCAATGCCATGGGTCTGATCAAAATTGGATGTGCCAAGTGGAATTTATGGTAACTTCCCCACAACTTGCTGATTTTTGGCCTTTCCAGGAGATCTCACTTGTATAGTGTGCCCCGCACAAACTAATTGATATAAAATTTTGAAACTCACACCTGAAATACTATAGACTATCCACGATCCAATGCAACTAGTCCCACACAATTTGGATACTCTAGGAATAATTTATGATTGTTTTATCTGGAACACCTTCTTGAGACTAGGCAATAGGACTATTCAGATACCCTATCTTACACAAGGTGTATATACAAATTTAAGATGACCCAAAATATAAAAGTTTTACCACAGATACCTTACTAATTTCTGTAAATATCCTCCAGAGCTCAGGGTCTGAAACATTACATAAAATTGTTTATAGTGAAAATTACGCAATGACTCATTTCAGGATGATTCTAGAACCCTATCTTGTACAGGTTGTATCTCTAAACGTATAAGGCCTCGGGATCTGAATTTTGAAACCAACATACCTTGATTCGTTTATTAAATATTCTCCAAGCCGTTCCTTCTGAAACATTGTAGAAAAAAATTTATAGCAAAAATTCCAAGGTGTCTCATATGTAGTAGCGAAACCCCAAGACCTTGAGCTCTGATACCATATGTTAAGAACCAAATATCAATATAGCATAGAAAATCATCAGAAAAAGTACTCAACACCTTGAAAAAGAGATAATTTTAGATAATAAGCCTCTTCGAAGGGGAAACCTCCTTTTACCCCACTTAAATGTTCAAGTACAAGATGATTCAAAATGAAAATGTCTCCTTGGTATATATAGGAGACTAAGAGGTATAATTACAACTAATGGCCTAAAGCTGACATAAATAAAATAACATTACTAATCTAATATGCCCCAATTAAGGGTTAATGAGCCAATATTAGGGCTTAACACATACATAGTACACCAGTCTTTTAGGTGGAAACCCAAATCAGGAGAAAACCACAGAATGATTTTTCTTATATATCTTGAAGAATTAAATTCATTGGAAGCACCAAATTCCTTTGTTTTCCAGTTGCAACTGGAAGGAGGCTTTAACCCCCTAGTTTCACAGGCTACAACCTAATGGAAGCTCCAACTCCCCAATTCTCTAGCTACAACCAGAAGGAGGCTACAACCCCCTATGTTTTCTGACTAGAAGGTGGCTACAACCACCTGTCCTTTCCCTGTCCAACCACCCTGAAGTAGAAGTAAAATGATGGAACCATTGTCACACTATCACTGTGATATATACCGATGTAAACATGAACCATGCATCAACCTGTACCTCAACCTGTAATCAACTTGTACCATAAACAAGTGCATCTACCATGCACCAACCTGTACCAAACAACTTGTAATCAACCTATACCATAAACAAGTGCATACAACCATGTACCAAGTATGTGCGAATCATGTTTCAACTACTCATCAACTATACACCTCATGTATGTGCCAACTCATCAACTACTTGTCTCAACCATATACCCAACATGTACCTCAACGAAAATCCCTCATCAATTTCATCATCCAAATATGATTTGTAACTCTATAATAGACCTAGTGTATATGATCACGTACCTTCAAACCTTCCTTAACTTTAACAACAAGAGACTAGCATTTTCAAACTTTTATTTAGTCTCACATGACTAGTTTTGGATTAGTCAACAACCCTAACTTGAAGTAATCATAAATATGTATCTATAATGAATAAAGATCTAAAAATGATACACAATGTTCTTCAGTGTGTTTTATACAATTCATCTAGGTTTCACTAATTGGAACCTCTCATAAAAGGAGTTATAGAAAAAATGGCACACCTTGTTGAATTATGGCTTATTCTAGAGAGAGACCTTACAGAGCGTGTCCCGCACGAAATATTTGTTGAATGGATCTTAAAATGATACATAGAATACTAAAGATTGTACTATAACTAAAAAATTTGGTCTTACTAAATTTGGATATGTTATGAATAAGTTATGACATTGTTACCCGAAACACATGTTTTAGACTAGTTTTAAGACAAGCCACAAACCCTATTTTCAACGGAGTGTAACTCCAAAAATACAATGACCCACAATATTAATTTTTTACCAAAGATACTTGGATATGTTTCCTCAATGAAATATCAATTTCACTATATGAATAATTCTATAAAAAAAATTATTGCGAAAATGGTGAGATAACCTGTAAATAACATACCTTAGAAAGCATCATCAAAAGAATTTATCCTTCCTTGAATTCTGGCCTTCTTTTCTTCACCTACCCTCTGAAATTAGGATTATATATCCTTTATTTACCTCAGACACCTATATATATTCAATATTCTCAAGTGTGATCTAAAATGAGAGAGCCTTGCCTCTTATTTATACTGTCCAAGTAGCTTCCTTAAAAACATTTTCTAGGTCACTTTGCCCACTTTCCTTATTTTAGGGTTAACCCACTTCTAATTTCTCCATTAAAATTATTATTGAAATAATTTATTTTGTATTCACTTTTAATTATAGTAGACTTATCACTTCACTTTATTATTTACCTTCTAAAATCTCTTAAACCACTTTGACTACTTTGACCTTTTGGGGCTTCTAGATGACATATGAGGGTCCTCCAACTTCATAAGGCCATAACTCTCAAACCATGAGGATTTATGTGGCGTTCCACATACCAAAAGAAATGGAATGACATGTACTATCCATATAGAATATTATTGTGTGAAAATATATCAAAACTCAAACCATTATCCATCAAACAAACTTGGGTCCATTACCCAAACCTGGGTTCTCCAACTTCTCATAGCCATAACTCTCTAACCGTGAGAAGTTATGTGACGTTCCACATACCACTAGAAATGGCATGAAAAACACTATCCATATAGGATAGTTTCACTGAAAAATTCACTTACCTTAATCTCATTATTCTACAAATAAGCATGGGTTCTCTAACCATACTTCTAGGATAACTCAATCCGAAAAGCGTCTTCCTGTGAGGGCTTTCACCATAAGGGGACCACTTTGGAGTTCATCCATTTGTAATTATGATCAACCATGACAATGCAATAATGATTCATATTTATATCAAACAAACTTGGGTCCATTACCCAAACCTTTGTGCTACCAGGATTTATTCAAGGATTGACATCAATGGCAACCATCCTTAATCAACAATCTCCCCCTTTGGCATTGATGTCAACACTTTGATGAAAAACTGAAATTATGTCATGCAATACTGAATTCATATCACTCATGCTCCCCATGGAAACATACATTTTTCCTCTGCATCTATGTGACCATTTCTCCCCCTAGAACCATGCCTTTGTCCTCTGCATCTGATGAATCTCTCCCCCTTTGTCATCAATGGCAAAGGTATCTTTCCATCTGGGGCTACTCCCCCTGACTAAATTGTCCTCTTTATGGAGCTTTCTCATTTACATCTAATACATATAAGATAAGCATTCAAAAGCATTCATTTTGGAGTAGAAATAAATCTGAGTCTCTCGCGAAGATAATCAAAGGCTTCCCATGGAAGTGGTTTTTTAAATATGTCTGCCACTTATTATTTTATCCTCACATACTCAACTATGATGTTGTTTTCTACAACCTTCTCCCGTAGAAAGTGATACTTGATTGGAATGTGCTTCGTCTTGGAGTGCATCACCGGGTTCTTTGAGATACTGGTGGCGCTTATATAATCACAATAGATTGGAATGGGCTCATCATACTCAACATGTATATCTGTCAGAGTTTGTTTCATCCAAAGAACATGTGTACAACATGATGTGCTGCAATATACTCTATCTCGGTTGTAGATAAAGATATTGATGATTATTTCTTGCTTAGCCATGATACTAAACACTCACCCAAGTAGAACGTTGTTCCATTGGTGCTTCATCAATCATCAATACAACCTGCCAAATCTACATCTGTGTAGGCAATAAGTGATAGATCCTTTCTTTTTGGATACGATAATCCAAACTCTTTTGTTCCTTTGAGATATCTGAAAATCCTCTTCACTGCTAATACATGTGATTCCTTTGGTGTTTCTTGAAATCATGCCACATGTCCAATTGCATGCATTACATCTGGTCTGAATGTTGTCACATATAGTAGGCTACCAATCATTGATCTGTATTGCCTCTGATCTGTAGACTTTGAATTATCATATTTTCTCATCTTGCAACTGGTTTGCATGGGAGTGATAACTAGTTTGCAATCCTCCATTCTGAGCCTCTTTATCATTTCTCTAATATACTTGGTTTGAGAAATAAAAATTCCTTGGTTTCTTTGACATATCTGAAGTCCCAGAAAGAAGGATAGTTCTTCAAGTAATGAAATTTCAAATTCATTATGCATATCCTTTGCAAATTTTTGGATTAACCTGTCATCATCACTACGAAAAATAATAACATCAACATAAACTTCAATTAATAAAATATTATTGTTGTAGGAAAATCTCCCTGCAGACAGGTAGATCGCCTAAGAGCTTGTCCTTAACTCTAGACAGAAAATGCTTAACATGGACACTGACTTCCTTTCAAATCTATCTAAACTAACACATGAGAAGGAAGGATGACAGAAGTACCTTTTTATCGACGTTTGTCCCTACACACTCCGAGTTGTGCTCCAACCCTTTGCTCCTCGCTGAGTTCTGCAGGCAAAACAAGATACGACCGCTTCCTACTCTATTGATATTAGCTTGAAAACAAATCTACCAATTAATGATAAGTTTATGTGACATTAGACACAAACTAGAAAGAATCAGGCCAAGTGTGTCATATTGATGAGAATAACGACAGTAGTACTTACAATCGTAGATGCNACCTTTTTATCGACGTTTGTCCCTACACACTCCGAGTTGTGCTCCAACCCTTTGCTCCTCGCTGAGTTCTGCAGGCAAAACAAGATACGACCGCTTCCTACTCTATTGATATTAGCTTGAAAACAGATCTACCAATTAATGATAAGTTTATGTGACATTAGACACAAACTAGAAAGAATCAGGCCAAGTGTGTCATATTGATGAGAATAACGACAGTAGTACTTACAATCGTAGATGCAAATGTGACAGCTTCGTCAAGTCCTCTTTGTCTAACCCTTGCCTGAAAGATCCACAACCTGGATAACAGCAGCTTCACTGATCACTCTCCTTTGGCTGACTGTGAGTTTGCTCCAAGATCATAAGTTTCATATCTTCAGTTCTTCCCCCAATCAGCTATGTTCCAACACCACTTATGAGATCATAAGTTTGGTGTAATTCTCCATTTCCAATCCTCACTTATGAGATCATAAGTTTGGTATCATTCTTCATTTTGCAGTCCTTACTTATAAGATCATAAGTTTCATAACTTCAGTTATTCCCCCAATTAGCTCTGTTCCAGCACCACTTATGAGATCATAAGTTTGGTGTAATTCTCCATTTCCAATCCCTCCCTTTCACCATTAGAAAGCTTGCTTATATAGCCTTGGAGAGGCTTTAACCACTTGAGATATCCTTGGGGAAGGTGAGGATTTTCCTCCTTTAGTTGAGGATCTTCCCTAGGATCATGGTTGGACTAGGGATTCGAATCCAACTGCCTTCCAAGAATGAAAATATGCTTCCCCCATTCATCTCAACAGCTTAACAACCGCCCAGAATAGGTAGCGCTCCCTCAAAAGGGCCATCAGAGCATTGTAGCACTCCCTAGTAGGCTTTAGGGGGTGCCAGCGCTCTCAAAATCTATAGCACTCCCTCAAAAGGGCCAGGGGAGTGTTATAACGCTCCCTGACAGTGTAAGGGGGAGCGTCGGCGCTCCGAGATAGTGTAAGGGGGAGCGCTCCTCTCCAAAAACTCAGTTTTTGAGGTGCTTTCAGATGGAAAAAGGTTTGCAAGCCTGTTGACTCATTTCTCCTCTTCCAAATTAGATGTTTGAGGTGTTTCAAGTGTCTTTCTCATGTCATTATAGGCACGACATAGGCATCAAGGAAATATGATTTTCTTGACACTTGCGACACTTGTGAGAAACATGCGACACTTGCTACCTTGTGAGCAAAATACGACACTTGAGACCTTTGTAATGACGACACTTGTGACACTATCAAAGTGAGTAATTTTGATGTGTAACAATTACTTTGACTTACATTGATTTAGACGTTGTAATCTGCACTTCCTTTTCTGAACCTTGCCTGTTGTATATACTTATCTAGTCTAGAGTACCATGCTCTAGGATCATGTTTTAGATCATATGCAGCCTTCTTTAATTTACACACATAATCTGTGTTCTCTGAAAACTGAAATCCTTCTGGTTGTTCAATGTAGACTTATTCTTCAAGTTCCCCATTCAGAAAAGATGATTTTATGTCCATCTAATACACTTTAATAGTCTTGGAGCATGCATAAGCTAAAAGAAAATGGATTGCTTCCATTCTGGCAACTGGGGAAAATGTCTCTTCAAAATTGATTCCTTCAATTTGTGCATATCCTTTACATACCAATCTAGCTGTGTTCCATGTAACGTGTCCATATTCATTCAATTTATTCTTGAAAACCCATTTTGTGTCGATCACATTCTTATTCTTTGGTCTTGGAACCTATTCCCAAGTGTAATTTTTCTCTATTTGATACAACTCTTCATCCATGGCCTTATTCTAAAACGTATCCTTGTTGGCTTCTTCAAAACAGTTTGGTTCAATTGTAGATAAGAGTGCTAGGTGTGTTTGCTCTGGTGAATGGATTCTTCTTCTAGTCTCAACTCCTGCATCTTTGTTTCTGATAATCCGATCCGAAGGATGATTCTTCTGTACTCGTCTGCTAGGTGTCTTTGGAGACACTTGTTGAACTTGCTCTTTTTTTTCTATCGGATTCTCTTCATCTTCCTCTTCTACTTCTTTTTCATCTTCTGCTTCTTCGAAAGGTTGTTCCATTGATTCATTTTCTTCTTCCTTTGATTATGGTATGTATGTTTCATCAATTGTTATGTTGATGTTTTCCATAACTTTGTTCAATCTTAGATTGTAACACTTGTATTCTTTACTTGTACTTGAGTAACCAACAAGTACTCCTTTTTCCACATGAGAGTCAAACTTTCCCATTCTTCCATCTTCTCTTTTGATGTAGCATTTGCTTCCAAAAACTCTGAAGTGCTTCACATTTCTTGGTCTTCCTTTCCATAGCTCATAGGGAATTTTTTCATTGTTGTTTATGAGCATTACTCTATTTTGAATGTAAATTTTTGTATGCACTAACTGTGTTCAAAATATATCTGTCAATTTGGAATCCATTAGCATTGTTCAAGACATTTCCTGTATTGTCATGCTCTTTCTTTCAACAACTCCATTCTATTGAGGTTTCCTAGTAACAAACAATTGCCTTTTTATTCCATGACTTCTAGAGTAGTTCATAAATTCCTTTGAAGTGAACTCTTCTCCATTATCAGATCTCAAGAATTTGATTTTTTAATCCATTTCATTTCCAACCATTTCCTTGTAGATCTTAAAGTTTTCAAAATCTTCTGGCTTATTCTTGAGAAAGCAAACTCCAGTCATTCTTGTATAATCATCAACTAATAACATAAAGTATTTATCACCTTTTAAACCTTTTGTTGTAGTTGGTCCAATTACATCAGTGTGCACAATTTGCAGTGGTCTTGTCATTGAATATTCCTTTGATTTGAAGCTGGTATTTGTTTTCTTTCCTTGTTGACAATGCTTGCATAAAGTGTTGGTTGGTTTCATGATCTGGGGCATTTCTCTTATTGCTTATCTTTTCTGACTTTGACAAGGTTATCAAAATGTATGTGACCCATTCTTTTGTGCAATAGCCAAATTTCATCTTCCTTTCCTAGACAACACTTTTTGTTTCCAATTTCACTTAACACATATATATTGCTTGAAGTTCTTGCAGTTGTAGCAATCAATTTTATTGAACCTTCTTTTCTTATTTAGCACTTTTTTAAATTGAAAGTAACTTTATGACCTTGGTCAGACATTTGAATCACACTTAGAAGATTATGTTTCATATCTTCTACTAGTAGAACATCTTCGGCCTCTGTATTCTTGTTCACAATTTTGATTGTGCATTTTCTAATGATTTTAGTTTAATCATCATTTCCTAAGGAGACTAATCCATCTCTTTCCTTCCTTAATGTAACAAACTTGTCTCTATCACCTGTCATGTGTTTTGAATAGCCACTGTCAACATACCAACCACATTTCTTCTGCTTAGCTTGTAGATCAAGTCTGCATTCTTCATTGTTATATTGATTCTGCTTTCTTACCCATCTCCTTTTCTAAGGTTCCTATATGTGACTATCGTTATTATGTTGTGCTTCTCTAGGAGGGACTGTCATTAATAAATATTTGGCCATGTGTCCAAATTTGTTACATTTGTAACATTCCACTTCAGTGCTCAAAGATTCAAACATGTTGTAACTTATTCGTTGTGTTTCAGTAGGCCTTCTTTTACATTTGGATTTTCTTGTTCAATTCTCATTTCATATGCTGTGAAGATTCCATGATTATTGAGTATAGATCTGATATTTCTTCTAATGTTGATATCTTAGGGTCAAATCTCATAGGAAGAGATCTTAGTACCTTTTGAACAATTACATATTCTTCAATTTCTTCTCCCAATCCTATTATTGCATTCATTGTTTCATCGACTCGTAAGAAGTACGCTGAAATATTCTCATCTTCCTTCATCTTTAGTTTTTTCAACTAACCTCTGTAAGTTTGAAGCTTTGCTTCTTTGACTTTTGAATCTCCTTCATAAATATTTCGAAGATTGTCCTAAATCACTTTAGCTGATTTACAATGTGCAAATTTGGTGAATATTGTTTCATTGAGACCATTCAAAAGTGCATTTGTGGCTTTGGAATTATTCTGATCGAGTTTCATTGCTTTGTCATTTGTTGGTGGAACTGTTGGTGTTGTGTATCCATCTACAATTGATTTCCAAATTTCAAATCCATGTTCCTGTATATATGTCTTCATCCTTATGCTCCAAAAAGCATACTTATCTCCATCAACTTTTGGTATTCCATTTTTATACAAGTTGTTTCTCTCCATGATCTACCTTTTAGTGGTTAAATTGATTTCTGAAGGAACCGACTCTGATGCCAATTGTTGGATTACTGGGGGGGGTGAATCATTAATAGAGAAATTATAATCATTTTTAACCAAATAATCCAAGGGTTATATCAATGTATAATTATCATCCAATAATGAGAAATGAAAAAATGAACAATCATACACATACATAGTACACTAGTGTTTTACATGGAAACCCAAAGTAGGAGAAAACCACATAATGTTTTTTCTTATCTGTCTTAAAGAATTACATTCATTGGAAGAACCAACTTCCTTTATTTTATAGCTACAATTGGAAGGAAGATCCAACCCCCTAGTTTCTCAAGTTACAACCTAAGGGAAGCTCCAACTCCCCAATTCTCTGGATACAACCAGAAAGA
Source organism: Picea mariana (assembly GCA_032191745.1). Classification (NCBI taxonomy): domain Eukaryota; kingdom Viridiplantae; phylum Streptophyta; class Pinopsida; order Pinales; family Pinaceae; genus Picea; species Picea mariana. The sequence continues at coordinate 207,643 of JASDQU010104022.1, forward strand.
GGCTACAACCCCCTATGTTCTCCGGCTACAACCGGAAGGTGGCTACAACCACCTGTCCTTGTCCCATCCAACCGCCCTGAAGTAGAAGTATAATGATGAAACCATTGTCACACTATCACTGTGAGATATACTATTGTAAACCTATACCAATAAACCTGAACCTTGCATCAAACTGTACCTCAACCTGTAATCAATATGTACCATAAATAAGTGCATCAACCATGCACCAACCAGTACCAAACAACCTATAATCAATCTGTACCATAAAAATAGTGCATCCAACCATGTACCAATAATGTGTCAACTAATCATCAACTATGACTCATCAATATGTACCAACATCATCAACTATACACCTCATGCATGTGCCAACTCATCAACTACTTGTCTCAACCATGTACCCAACATGTACCTCAACCAAAATCCCGCATCAATTTTATCATCCAAATATGATTTGTAACTCTGTAATAGACCTGGTGTATATGATCACATACCTACAAACCTTCCTTAACTTTAATAACAAGAGACTAGCATTTTCATCAAACTTTTCTTTAGTCTCACATGACTAGTTTTGGATTAGTCAACAACCCTAACTTGAAGTAATCATAACTATGTACATGTAATGAATAAAGATATAAAAATGATACACAATGTTATTCACTGTGTTTTATGTAATTCCTCCAAGTGTCACTACTTGGGACCTCTCAAAAAATGAGTTATATAAAAAATGGCATACCTTGCTTAATTCTCGCTTATTCTAGAGAGCGACCTTGTAAAGCGTTCCCCGCACAGAATATTTGTTGAATGGATATGAAAATTTTACATAGAATACTACATATTTTACTATAAACCACACATTTGGTCTTACTGAATTTGGATCTGTTATGAAGAAGTTGTGGTGTTTTTACCCAAAACACTTGTTTTAGTCTAGTTTCAGGACTAGCCACAAACCCGATTTTCCACGTAGTGTAACTCCAAAAATAAAACGACCCACAAGCTGAATTTTTTACCACAGGTACTTGGATATGTTTCCTAAATGGAATATCAATTTCACTATTTGAATCATTCTAGAAAAACCATTATTTTGAAAATAGTGAGATGACCTCTAAATAACATAACTTCGAAAGCATCATCAAAAGAATTTATCCTCTCTTGAATTTCGGCCTTCTTTTCTTCATCTTCCCTCTGAAATTAGGCTTAAATATTCTTTGGTTACCTCATAAACCTATATATATATTCAATATTCTCAAGTGTGATCTAAAATGAGAGAGCCTTACCTCTTATTTATACTCTCCAAGTAGCTTCCTTAAAAACATCTTCTAGGTCACTTTGCCCACTTTCCTTATTTTAGGGTTAACCCACTTCTAATTTCTCCATTAAATTTATTATTGAAATAATTTATTTTGTATTCAATTTGAATTAGTACACTCATCAATTCACTTTATTATTTACCTTCTAAAATCTCTTAAACCACTTTGACTACTTTGACCTTTTGGGGCTTCTAGATGACATATGAGGGTCCTCCAACTTCGTAAGGCCATAACTCTCAAACTCTGGGGAGTTATGTAACGTTCCACATGCCACCAGAAATGGAATGACATGTACTATCCATATAGAATAGTATTACCTAAAAATATATCAAAACTCATACTATTATCCATCAAACAAACTTGGGTCCATGACCCAAACCTGGGTTCTCCAACTTCTCATGGCCATAACTCTCTAACCGTGAGGAGTTATGTGATGTTCCACATACCACTAGAAATGGCATGAAAATAAATATCCATCTAGGATAGTTTCACTGAAAAATTAATTGACCTTAATCTAATTATTCCACAAATAATCATGGGTTCTCTAACCATACTTCTAGGATAACTCAATCTGCAAAGCATCTTCCCATGAGGGCTTTCACCATAAGGGGACCACTTTGGAGTTCATACATTTGTACTTATTATCAACCATGACAAGACAATAATGAGTCATCTTTACATCAAACAAAATTTGGTCCATTACCCAAACCTTTATGCTACTGGGCTTTCTTCAAGGGTTGACATCAATGACAACCATCCTTAATCAATAAAGTGTTCTTCAGAGGCTGGAGAGCCAAGTGAGTTTTAGGAGTAGGGCTCTATAATATTTTAGTTTGTATGCCTGAGGGTTTGGATTGTAAATATATGTTATTGAAGATTCCTTTTAATCGTTTTTATTAGACCATCTTCTTAGTTTCTACGTTTTTTCTGTTTTCCTTCTTTTCTGAATGTAATCTCTATGATTGATGGATCCCTGAGGCAATGGAGGATATGTTTCTATCATGCCCATCTTTCAAGGTTCATGAGATATTTCCAATTTTTTTTATTTTTTGAATGTATTAGTAGTGATTCATGGATTCCTAAGACGGTGAAGGATCTGTTGTTATCGTTCCCATGTTCATCATTCATCACTCAGACCCTTCATGTTTCCCTTCTTATTTGAATGTAATCTATCTTATTGATGGATCCATAAGGCGATGGAGGATCGATTTTTATCTTTCCCATATTTCATGGTTCAACAAACATTTTTTGTTTTCTTCTTTTCTAGATGTAGCAGTTATCTGATCTATGGATTCCTAAATTGGTAGAGGATCTGTTGTCATCTTGCCCATTTTTCATGGTTCATCACTCCGACATTTTATGTCTTATTTCTCCTTATCACCACATTAATCCTTTTTTATGATAGGCATTTTGAATTCCTTCCTTATTCACGATACTTATGACTCCATATCCCAATGGTATCGAACTGATATGAAATTACTTCTGCTATCTTTTCCTCTCCCTGCAGTCTCACTGATCCACCTACTCAAACCATTTTAATAATTTTACTTTTATTTTGATGGGTACTAGGCGTATCCTCTTGCAATATGAGGGCGACTCTCAGTGCTAACTTTAATGGCGTCTTTGTGGGGGATGGAAGTGAATATATCCTCTCTGGGAGAATGACAACGATCAAAACTAATCTTTTTTGGTGAAAAAAGACCAGACACATTTAGACTGCATATCATTCACCTGGTGACTCCATGATTAAAGAATCCAGTGGTGACTCCACAATTTTAAGAAGTCATGTTTTCAGATGGAATCCATTTTGGCTCGAAGGTTTTCTCCTTTTCATTTATCTTATGTTCCTGATTTTCCAAATGTTGTTCCTACTATGGATGAGTGGGGCGACGTTTTTCCCAGATTTAGAAAACATAGATATGACAACCTTGCAGAGCATCTGCTTGAGTATCATGAACTCATGCATCAGTGGGGAATACATCATGAGGATGTATTAATGAATATGTTCATGTACTTATTAGAGAGAGATTCTCGTGAGTGGTATCGATCATTTATGCCTGCTAGCATATCCTCCCTGGAACAGTTTCATGCAGCTTACAATATTTGTTATCAACATTTTTATTCCTCTGAGTTAATTTTTCATAGTTGTTATGAGGAGTATAAAGATTTTGCTTAGGATATAGCTGATTCTTATGAACGCTATGAGAATTAAGAATATACCTTGGATGAGGAATCAATTTTTTCTCTTCCATGTTCATTTGCATCTGATGAAAACTATGTTTGTTGTCTTAGTAAGGAGAGTGCAGAAATTGAGTTTGTTCTGGAAGATGATATTCTTTGTAGCCCTGTCTTTAAAAATCCTACATATGAGAAGCCTACTTTTGACTCATATGATGATGATGAGATATTTCTTCTTGGATTGAATCTTGAAAGGAATCATGTGTTTAGTAATTAAGAACAGTTTTCTCTTGGTGGGAAGAAGTTACCTCTTGGTATGTCATTCGAGGCTCCTCATTTATTTGATCATTATGGAGATAGTGATGAAGATGTTGAGGTGTTTTTTGTCTTAGAAGAAAAAAGCATTAGCAGCCAACCTTCGGATGAAAATGAAATCTTCTGCCAAGAGAAACATGTTAAGGAGAAACAACCATCCATTAACATACATAAGGATATTTATTTCCATCAGCTAGAAAATGTTATCAGAGTAGACAAAGGAGAAGTGAACCAGCAGTCTGCATCAACCTTTCACTCACCTGTGCTTGCCACAAACATTCATCCATATGTGAGAAGTTGTAAAGCAAAGTAGGTTTTTTGTTATCAATCTAGTAGGTTTTATCACCTATTTTATGACCTTGTAGGGGAATACATGGAGTTTCATTTCCTCAATATATTGGAGCCTCCAAGATTTATCTTACCTTCATCATTAAGAGAAAATCTGAAGAATGTAATAACTTATTGTCACAGTTTCATTGTCCCTCCCTGATCAATGGCAGAGTAAGAAATATTTTTGTTAGGAAGTTACTTCGATGGCTATGGTGGAAGTTTTCTTTCACCTAGAACTTTGTAAAAAATCACTTAATTTAGGATTGTATATAAATAAGGTCCTTCTAGAGCATGTGTGTTTTATTTTTTTTTAAGTAGAGTAGTGTACATGTCATCCTGTTTCCTTCAGAAAATGTATCTAAGATTGATTCCACAACCCAACAACTAAGGAACTAGAACTGTGCATTCTTGGAAGATCGTAGGTAGAATGCCACCCGCTGTGGAGCCAAATGTTATCACATATAGATTTCAAAGGGTCACGGGATGACCAAGTCCGTGGTCTACACAAAAGCATCCAAACGCAGCATTCAAAAGAATCCCATTTCAATTTCAAAATACTGACAGGAGAATGCATTAAACATTCAGCCATAGGATCTAAGCGAGAGAAAGACCAGTCGTCAAATCAGAAATATTAAGTCATGACCATCAAATCTCATCAGAGAGAAATCGATGGTGGGGAGTCATTATGGGGATAAGGATGAAAATTAAATTTTCTACAATTTTTGATCCCACAATCCCTCAGGATCGTTGATCTTTCTAGATCAATAGATCAATGATGCATATTGATCCTGCTATGAATGGGCATCTTCACATTGTGGGGATCGGAAAGGAAATTAAAGTACCTGCTAGTTGTGAGCCCGTAATCGCTCGTGGCCTCTGATATTTCAGTAGAGGACACATTTCAGGCAATCTCATACTCTGGGAGAAAGCAAGTAGAAGTTGAGTGAGTAAAGGACTCCCAAAGGCCCGAAGCCCAAACTCCTAAAGTAAATTTCGGTTGTCTAAATAAAGAGGTCATGCATCACCAGATCTCTCACTTTGGGAATTCGACACTTCAGAGGATTGTAAGAGCTATGCATTGAAAAGGCCCAAAGCTCAAACTCCCTAAGTAATTGTGAGTCATTGATCCTCGCAGCAGGAAGCAGGTTCCATCCAACAACATCACGTGGCAATAAAAGAAGGGCCTTCCCATATTGCAGATCATGACTAGGTCAACGACCGTGCTTCATTTCGGGGACAGAACATGATCGAACGATAAAATTCTTGAGCGGTCTGACAATTGAAACCATGGTATAACAAAATAGCTATGTGGTGAAAGGTAGTGGATTGCGGGCTTAAAAGCGGTGTGGATACAAACCTCTTTTGATGGCCCCACAATCATGTTCTTATATAGCATCTAATCCAAGAGCAGCGTGTGGTGGTTCCCTAGTCATTAAGCCTCGTACCGATATTGATGAGAGATCAATTAATGAAAAAGGAGTGGTGGTTGAAACCTCGACTCACTCCATAAATAAAAGGCATGGAGGGTTTGGCCATGGAGACAACATTGTCAGCTTGAGGTACCCCTATGGATGATTTTTCTGTAGGCCCATGCTGATCTGAGTTTTCATCTGACAAAAGAATACATGCACAGTCTGACATAAGGTTGCACAGACGGAAGCATTGAACGAGATATCCAGGTCACACTCCTAACAGTTATGAACCGATATGATTATAAATAGATCATTTTAGATTTTTTAAAAGAGGGGGGTGTTCTTCAGAGGTTGGAGAGCCGAGTCAGTTTCAGGAGTAGGGCTCTGTAATTTTTTAGTTTGTATGCTTGAGGGCTTGGATTTTAAATATATGTTATTGAAGATTCCTTTGAATCGTTTTTATCAAACTGTCTTCTTAGTTTATATGTTGTTTATTTTTTCCTTCTTGTCTGAATGTAATCTTTCTATTGATGGATCCCTGAGGTGATGAAGAATCTATTGCTATCATGTCCATCTTTCATGGTTCATCAGATATTTCTAGTTTTTCTTATTGTCTTACTGTAGTAGTTGTGATTCATGGATTCATGAGGCAGTGGAGGATCTATTGTTATCTTTCCCATGTTCAGCATTCATCACTCAGACCCTTCATGTTTCCCTTCTTGTATGAATGTATTCTCTCTGATTAATGGATCTTTGAGGCGATGGAGGATATGTTTCTATCTTGCCCATCTTTCATGGTTCAACAAACAATTTATGTTTTCTTCTTGTATGGATGTAGCATCTCTCTGATCTATGGATTTCTGAGGCAGTAGAGGATTTGTTGTCATCTTGCCCATTTTTCATGGTTCATCACTTAGACAGTTTATGTCTTCTTTCTCCTTATCACCACATTAATCCTTTTGTCTGATAGGTGGTTTAAATGCCTTCCTTATTCACGATACTTATGACTCCATAGCCCAATGGTCCCGAACTAATATGAATTTACATATTCTATATTTTCCTCTTCCTGCAGCCTCACTGATCCACCTACTCAAACCATTTTAATCATTTTAATTTTATTTTGATGGGTACTGGGCTTATCCTCTTGTAGTTTGAGGGTGAATCTTAGTGCTAACAAGCTGCATGTACACAAACTTCATCTAGATTTTTAGGGTTAAACATGAGAATTGCGTATCTCAAATAGTTATGTAATCCTCCAATGTATTTGAGTAAAGTTTCTTAAGAAGATAAATCTATACCCAAAATCAATGTTCTTCTTCTAAATTTTTAAGTGTAGGTTTGCACACTTTTCCCTTTAGCTTGTCTAAAATTTTTCCAATCCATGATAGCTTTCTACATGTATGTTAATGGATAAAATTTCCTTTTAAATGAAATAATAAAATCATTCCAGGAGGATAAAACTTTACCATGTTTTTTCAAGTTCTCTTGAGTTTTGTCTTCCCACCAAATGAGTGTCACACTTTCCAATCTAAGAGAAGCAAGTTCAATATTAGTTTCATCATATTTGATTCTTTGTATCCTACAATACACTTCAATTTGATGAATCCAATTATCCAATTTTTCATCATTTACCTCTCCATTGTACATAGGAAATTCAAACTTAATATCAAGCTTAAGCACAGGATTTTGTGGAGGAATTTTACCATGTTCCTTTGGAGAATTTGGAGGTGGTTGTGAAATGGTAGAAGAATTGGAAGATGGAGGTGAAGGAGGTGGAGTATCACCATTCCCTCCATTTCCTTTTGGAGTTTTATCACCACTATATTCATTACCTCTTGGAGGATTTTATCTTTCACCTTGCAACCTTTCATTCCTTTCTTCAAATAAAACTTTCACCATTTTTGTCATATTATAGAAGGATTTTCTAAAAGTTTCATCTTCTGAAGTAGGGATTTCATGACTCTCCTCATGATGCATACTTGGTGAATGCCTCCTTGAAGCTTGAGTTGAATGTATGGTTCTCCTTCTTGAAATTTGAGAACTTAGCTCTACAATTTGACCTTCTCCTCTTGTGAGCTTCAACCTTGTAAGCATCAGAAAATAAAACACTTACAAATAATCAAACCTTCAAAAACCTAGGCTATGATACCAACTTGATATGAAAATGAAAAAGGTTTGTATATACAAATTTTKCAAGTGAAATATTTATGTGACATAGGAAATTGGATCAATTTTTCAAGAACTTAAACTTAATAAGTTTTTACTTAGCCTGAATAGCATAAAAAGTCATAAACAACCATCAAAAGTAAGCACATAACATAGAAAAATGATAAAGGAGTTCACCCCACTCTTGGGCTACATCTCTTGGYCCAGCTTCCAATGGATCATTTTCATTATATGCTCAAAGTGTCAAAATTATTTATTTACAATGCTCAGAATGAAAAATAAATGGGCTCAATGGCTCCAGAATGTCCAAAAACCCCTAGTTGGGCTCTTCCTACACCTAGTTTGGCCAAAAAATAAGAAAAATACACTTCCTGGAAGTTTTTAAAAATAACTTGTTGTACATGTTCATCAAAATGCACCTCTTTCTGAGGGAACCTAGCCTCTGTGTGTTTCTTGTGCCAAAAAACTAGCATGCACGATGTTCTGCAATTCAAGCAAATTTGTCGCACAATTAGGGGGGTTTAGCACCTTTCCCAATGGATGTTATGGTCACATTGCCCCATGTGGCCAAGCGTCGACCTACAAATCCACGCACCTACCATATTATCCATTGGATCCCCACACACTAGTCATATGGAAAAGGTGTAAGGTTTTCATGATCAAGGGTTGGGTCTAATCCCTAGCCCTTTTCTGCCCGGAATGAAACATAAAGAAAGTTTAAATAAATTTTTTGAACATTCGGTGTTAAGAAATAATGTAGGTGGCCTGGTAGCCCAACCTTTTCCAAGATTTTTCCAATGCCCGAAGGTCACAACTTCAGCCTTGGCGAAGCCCATACCAAACTTTTAAACCATCAAATAATTACGGGGTGCCACATGGCAGTCCCTAGATGGGCCACGTGGCACCCTTATATTTGCCCCATACATTGCAAGATTGGTCCATGAAACACCACTTTCCAACTCAGCTACCAAAACACTTGCCACGTCACCTATCCATGTCAACTTGTATGGTCATATGGTCAGCTGCCACGTGGCCTGTATGGACTCTATAGTCAACATTTTCTTTATTTGTTTGGGAAAATGAACAGAATGTGATATCTCTCACATATGAAATCTGTTTGAGCTCATTCAAGTTGCGTTGGGATTTTGAGGATGATATCTATGCAATGAATCTTTTTTCGAGAAATTTCAAGCATTTTGATTTTTGAGCATTTTTTGATCCCCTAGATCACTCGATAAAGCCTTCAAGAGAGGGCATCGTCTAGGTGGCTCCATAGATGAGCCTAATTGAATGAAATGTAGATAAAAACACCAAGTATTCAAGTCCAAGTTTGGAGAGAATGGTAAGAACCATCTGTTTCTCCTCAGATTTATTAACCCCGCAAGCGACAACAAATCCTTATATTTGGTAAAGAAATATTGGAGATTGTAGAAGGTTTTTGGATCCAAAGTGAGAAAATACACCTCAATCATGTGTCCCCTCATCTCATTGTTTTTTCCAAAAATCCATTCCATGGTGGTCCAGAATTCATTGGGAGTTTTACAGTAGGATATGTGAAAGAGGAGTTCGAGAGAAATGAGACTGCAAATAGTTCCAAACGCTTCATCCATTCAATTTAGATACTTGCATTTTTCTATGGCTGATGTTGGTTCAGTTTTTGTGTTCATGGTTAACCTGTATAATCCTCTACCTTTAAGATGCATTATCATATTCTCCTTCCCTGCAAATAAATTGTGCGTTGTAAGAATGAATTCTTTTGGAAATTCCATTTTGTCGTTGTCTTTGATCTTCGGTACCTACAAAAATAATTTGGTGTGTCTTTTCCCTGGCATTCCATCGGCTATTATACCATGAAAATTTCTTGAACCTACACATAATATATCTAGCTATAAAATGACATAGACAATTTGCAGAGAAAATATGAGAAAAGAGAAGCAGGAGAGAAAGAATGGAAGAATTCTCATTAACCAAATGAATGAATGATAATTTACACATGATATACTTTGTATAAATAAGCTAATGCACATTGGAGGACAAGCCAATGCACCATATTGGTGTTCTAGAGTGATCTAGACACACACCATTAGTTACGGGAGTAAATTTCCACCTAGTCTACTCTCTGAGGCAGTTACAAGAGTGAACTGCCACCTAGACTGAGTTAACTAGTCTCTCTGTCTGCAATTAACTGACTGAAACAGAGTGAAGTAAGGAGGATATCGGGGAATCATGAGTAATACACTATTATGGTGATAATACCAAGGAAAATTTGCATTAGTTCGTGATGATCCCAATATTTCATGGTGATAATCCCAATGTGGCATCTAGACTCCACTCAACTGATCAAACTGAAGTGTGAATTGAAGAGATTATTCTCCTAGAGGAATATTCTCCCTAAACTATAGGAGACTGAATAATGACTAATAAACATAGGGAAAACCTTACAAAAAATAAATCCTAGGTGTGTATGAAGTATCTCCAACATAAACAACCCCAAATGCATACCTGCATGGTTGTTGTCAATTTATTTGGTGTTACCTAACCAGTTGATATTGTAGTGGAAGCTTACAGGATCCCTTTTATTGACCTCTTTATAAACATTCTACCATCCTCATTTTCTTCATATTGAATCCCTATAGATCCTTTCTTCTATGTATTATCTTTTTTCTCATCTATACACCACTGATAATAGAGGCAACTTCCTTTCCTCTACTTTCTACCCAATATTTCTACAATTAATGACTACTTCAACATATGTAGCATTCCATGCATGTCTATTTTTAGAATCCAATCTAGGATTCTTGGCATAATAGAAATAAATTATTTGTAGTCCATTGTCTAGATTTCAACAACCACCAAATTATAAATCTAAACTTTCAATAGGGTATTTATAGAGCCCCTCCTCATGGAACTAACTCAACATGCAACTCCCTATTGCACCTCTACATCTATTGAAAACATCTCCAATCATGAGTGGAAAACAACTTATCTTTCAGTTGTCCACCTCCATAAGTTATACATGCATGCATATCAATGCACATTTAACATTAGTCTTCCTTATGGATGTCCACCATTCCTAGCATGAGACTTCAATGCATAAATTGTCCAAGTGGAAATTGGTGGTTGAGTCAATCTATTCCACTGGCTCAAATTACAATTTCCATCTTGGAATCTTTTCTACAATTTATTGGGTCCCAAACTTTCGGGGTTATTTTGAGGCCCTAAATTTGACTTGGAAGCACCCAATATATCCTTGTTTGGATTTATTGGTCCTTTCAGAATATGTACTCCTCTATTATAAATTTTCGACGGGGAAACGAGCACCCCAAATGAAGATCATATGCAAAAGTTGGGGCTCACAAAACTTTTGGTGTTTCATATTTTAGGGTTAGGATTTTTCATGTTTATGGTTTTCGCATTTATTCTTTCTATTAAAAAAAATTTGGGGCATCATTGTAATGAGCTTCATGCCAATGAGTGTAATTGATGCATCTCTCTTTAGAGATAATCTACCACCATTCTAGCTAGCTTGTGTGATTTGCATTTTACAGTCTTTTGTATTTTAGATAGTCATTAATAGAGTCTTATTTTTATTGTTTTACTATATTACTATGATCCTTACAATATCTCTATGTATCTCCTTTTTATATATCTATTATATTTTTTACTTCATGTTTTTCTCAAAATAATTCAGTTCAGTGGTATCATAGAAGTCTAATCCTTTTCATTCTTAGTGCATGTCCTTGAAAAGGTTAGGGTATATATGTTGGAAGATTGGTTTTCATTGATGTCATCCATAGAAGAAGAATTCAAGTGAAGAAGCCTACAAATGTCCAAGATCAATATTTCAAGATGAAGATTGTTGAAAGCATTATTTGTGGTCAGTTTGTATACCCTATCCTTGAGGTAATTTTTACTCTACACAAATAATTCAAATGAAAGAAAACTTTATATGGTTGGAAAGCTTATTCCTGTACCTTTCCAACGGTATCTGGAAGTCCCTCTAACTTCTTTGGAATGAGGAGATATAAATTTTTCCATCTGAAAACCTAGCCATAAAATTGAGGACAGTTCAGCCAGGTCAGTACAAAAACTAAAAATAGGGAAAATACTGCTATAAATACAGGATGGATTTTTAGATTTTTGGAGTATCTAATATTGTGGTCTCTTATCAGAATTTTGGTAGTGAATGAACTAGGAGGATAAGGATCTCTTATGAAGGATATTTTCTAGTCTTATGGTGATGTTTTGATCATTGTTATGGGTTCACTATAGCATGCAAGGTTAATTTTTTTTACAAGGTTGTATGTGGTTGTTGGGGTTTATGTGTGGACCCACGTGGCCCTAAGATCTCTATGTAGACCTAGTTTCTAAGTGGACCCAATTTGATGATCATAATGTATCATTGAAAGTTATAGAAACAAGTTGATTATATCATTTATATTCAAGGGAGGAAGGAAGGGGAAAGGAAAAGGGGGTTGGAGTTGGAGAATCTAGGGAGTTGTAGCTTCCTTCAGTTGGGAGCCTATAAGTTAGGGGATTGGATCGTCCTTTCAGTTGGAGCTAGAAAATATTGAAATATGTAGCTTCCTTTGAATGTAATATTTCTATATAAGAAAACATTATGTCTATTTCCACGTAAATCTATTGTGCACTGTGTATTTCTTATTTTTCTCTCTATTATATGTTGGATACATTATTTGATTGAAAAGTAAAGTTGTGAAAAGTGACAAATTGTGCTTGATATTGATTCACCCCCCCTCTCAATATCAATAATTGGTATCATAGAAGGTTACCTTCAGAACAGTCTAATCACTAGAAGGAAGATCATGAATAAAAATGGATGGCCACATTCCTAATGGGATTCCACCATTCGACGGAAACAAGTATGCATACTGGAGAAACAGAATACAAACTTACTTGATATATTTAGGAGTGGATATTTGGCTCTCATTTGTCAATGGATTTGAAATCCCAAAAGATTCTCCAACTAGTCCAAATGAGAAGAATTTAATAATCTATAATTCAAAGGTTAGGCATGTTATCCTAAGTGTATTAACACCAACTGCCTCTAGCAAGGTGATGATCTACGACACAACAAAAGAGGTATGGGATAAACTTGAAAATATTTATGAAAGTGATCCAAAATTCAAGTAGGTCAAACTTCAATGACATAGATCATAGTTTGAAAATATGAAAATGGATGAAAAGGAAGATATTGCAACATATTTACTCAAATTGGATGAAGTTGTCAATGCCATCAAAGTATTAGGATAATAACTCAATGAATCCTTGGTTGTACATAAAGTGTTGAGATCACTTCTTTTTAAATATGATGCCAAGGTCTTGAACATTGAAGAAAATAGGGATTTGACCAAAGTGACAATGGATGAATTACATGGGTCCCTCATATCATATGAAGTGAGAAAAGGTACATAAAATTAACAATCAAATAGAAAAGAAATCTTTAAATTTATGAATAAAACAAGGAATAATGAACACAAGGTAGAAGAAAGATCGGGAGATGATTCAGATGAATAAGAAGCACATTTCATAATAAATATCAAGAGGGGAACTGGAAAATACAATGGTAAGTTACCTTTTAAATGTTTCAATTGTGGTAGAATAGGACACTATGCTATGAAATGTCCTTTTGAAGAAAATAAAATCCTCCACAAGAAAAAAAACCTCTATTCCAAGTAGGGCAGCAGTTCTTTGTATGAAAGTTATGGAGAAGAAATGGATGTAAGAAAAGTTCTCTTCCTAACCCAAGAAACTCAAAATGATGGCCACAACAATTTTGAAATAGAAGAAAACAATTTTGAAGAAGAGTTTGATAACGAAACAAGATTTGATTCTTTATAGGGAGGAAAAGACATCACATAAAGTGAACAAGAAGCTGATGAGAATCTTGAAAAATTGAAGCATGTTGAAAATGAAAATAGCAAGATCAGAAACAAAAATAGAGAGTTAAGAAACAAATTGGAAAATTGTGAAGAAGAGAATCACAAGCTTGAAAATAAAATTGATAGCTTGAAGGAGAAATTAGAAGATTATGATAAATTGAAAGCCAAATTGGATCACATAAGAAAAGAGCTAATGTTGAAAATCAAAAAATTGGAGAGATTTAAAAGAAGTACTGAGAAGTTAGATGAAATTATTAGAAATTAGAGATCACCTACCAATAATATAGGACTTTGATACAGTAATAGTTTGAATAAATAAGACAAAGATAAAACAAACAAACAAAACGAAGGAAATTCTAGAAGTTGTGAAAATACCTTAACAAATGGAACTAGTAATCATGAGGGAGTTGAAGAACAAAAGGAACATGATAGAAGATCATAATTCAGAAGGGATGAGACACCAATAAGGTCATTTCCTACCAAGTATGAGAACAATCAATAGAGATTTGAAGAACAGCAGGAACATGACACCTCTAGCTGGAACAAAAGAACAAAATTCAGAAGGAGTGAGACACCAAGAAGGTCTCTTTATACCAAGTATGAGAATGTTTTTCTTGGTAGATTTTGTACTTGCATAAAATTTGGGCACAAAGCAATTGAATTTATAATCAATGAAAGAAACAACTATGTAAGAAACAAAAATTATTATGGATATCCAATGGAAAATCATGTAAAGATTAGACCTAGAAATGCTTATGAATATTTCAATAGAAAATAGAATCCATTTAATCCATTGATGGATCAAAATTTTGTATACTACAAATGCAATAATATTGGTCACAAAGCACTAGATTGCACATATATGAAAGAAGATACTCTTATCATAAAACCAACTATGGTATCGAGAAGGAAAGAGAATTCAAACAAGGAAGATTGTCGAATAGAGTTGATCGTTGAAGATAAAGAAGAAGATGAAAGGTACATAGACACTGGGTTCTCAACACACATGACTGGGGACCAAAACAAATTCATCATCTTAAATAAAATAAAAATTGTTGTGTTGCATCCAGAGATTACTCCTCTTTCAAAATACTTGCAAAAGGTGTAGTAAATCTTGGAAGTGAAAATGTAAAAGCATAAAATTTCCTATTGGTTGAAGATCTGAAGCATAATTTCCTTAGTATCAATAAAATATGTGATAAAGGATACAATCTTAAGTTTACTCCCGAAGATGTGAAATTAGAGAAGAAGACTCTGGAAGATTGGTTGCAATAGCAACAAGAAGACCAAATAACATATACATCATAGATAAACAAAAGAGAAAGAAATTTGAAATCACATAAAAGAGCTCGAAGGACCATAACAAAGAAATAAAGGATAAGAAGATAGAAAATGAAGGAGAAGTGATATTGAGTGACATGTGTTCAGGGGGATCATCCCCAAAGAACAGAGTCACCATGTTCCATTAATGTCAAAGGGGGAGATAAATATTAGGAGCATGATGATAAGGGGAGAGCAGGATGAAAGGGGGTGCATGAGTGTTTCCATCAATGAAAAAGGGGGAGGTTTTATGAATATTGGTTGTCATTGATGTCAACAGTAGAATAAGTAGTCAAGTGAAGAATCCTACAAATGTCCAATATCATTATTGCAATATGAATATTGTTGAAAACATTATTTTTGGTCAATTTGGATACCCTATATTTGATGGAATTTTTACTCTACATAAATAACTCAAATGAAAGAACAAGTTACATGGTTGGAACAATTATTCTGAGACCTTTCCAATGGTATATGGAAGTAACTCTAACTCACTAGGAATTAGGAGATATGAATTTTTCCATATGAAAACCCAACCATAAAATTGAGGACAATTCAATCAGGTCGAACCAGAAACTAAAAATAGGGACAGAACTACTATAAATACATGATGTATTTTTTTCATTTAAAGAGTATACAAGCTTGTGATATCTTAGCACAAGTTTGGTATTGAAGGAACTGGGAATATAAGGATCTCATATGAAGGATATTTTCTATTCTTATGATAATTTGTTGATCATTTCTATGGGTTCGTTATAATATGGAAGGTTGATTCATTGCAAAAGGTTCTATGTGGTTGTTGGGGTTTATGTGTGGACCCATGTGGAATGAGTATCTCTATGTGGACCCAATTTCTAAGTGGACCTGGTTTGATGATGATAATGTATGTTGGTGCGTGGTTGCAAGACCCTAGGTTCAAGTTATCCAACCAACAAAACCCTTCAGTTACTAGCCCTTTCGACATCACTTGCATGCAAGTGAAGTCTCACCTGAGGTATCTACTCAGTCTGCAGAAACCAAGTTTTTGTAGGAATAAAGGGATGTGATGCCATTATCATGTTCATTCCTAATTATCTACCAGGTATGTTGTATTATGTGTCTCTTTTCACTTGATTAATTAGTAAACTTTATTTATGTAGCACCATTGTGACGCAGATTGCAACATAAACTATTCATTGTAACATTCACCATTACTGCACATAAATCATCTCATAAACATATCTATATCTATCTATACATAAATTTAAAATCCATGAAAAATCACATAAAAGACATTAAGACACATAATTTAATGTGGTTCACCAAATTCTTGGGCTTCATCCACAACGTTTGGATTCTTTATTATTCTTCGTGCAATCATCTGAGGCTCACGCACTGCACCTACAATGGATAGTTCATGATATCCTTCCCCATCCTACCTAGTCGCTTTGCAGTGCAAGCCTCTCTCTGCAAAACCCTACCTAAACCTTCTTACATAGACTCTCTCTAATTCTCAGTCAATTCTCTTAGCCTCGGCCTATTATAATCTCAACCTCATACCCTATTCACTCAGTAGCCTATTCTACCCAACCCATTACATATTTGTACATAGAATTTAGGGCTCAAAACCCTACTCACTTATCCAAAAACCCTATGAAAACTCATGATGACTCATTCCAACTCATGACAACTCATTGTTTGGGTGTGTGTTTCCTCCCTTTGCACCTACATGTTTCATTTCCTTGCTTTTCACCTACTACTTTGTCTCCTTGCATTTCACCTAATTTATTTCCATTTTTTGTGTGTGGCCTCAAAACTTAGTTCTTCGAATTTCCTATCCAACAGGCCCCCAACACACACTAGTGGCTTGTCCCGAGCCACTTAATCCTGTTGTGTTGTGCTCCTCCATGATTTCATGAACTTTTGAAGGGTTTTCCTTGTTTTCACGCCTTCTTTCTTGACCTCTACTTGTTCTAAAATATCCTCTATGACCTGCGTAGTCAGGGTCATGATTTTCTCCTTGTTATTATGTGTTTCTTGCTTTACCATGCTCTGTGTAGCTGCCAATTATCCTCTTACCCGAAGTTCTTCGTCCTGCGGTGATACTAGTCATTATTGTAAAATCTTTTGTTATTCCCTTATCTGTTCTATTTCAATGTATGACTATTGGTTTGCCAAGATGGACACCATACACTCAATTGGTGGCAACATACTTATGTTCTATGAATCCTTTTGTGTTTTTTATGTGCATCCCTTAATCTAGCTTCCACAACCTTCATCTCTAGATCCTCCATCATGTTTTTCCAAATTTTCATGATTTTCTCACATAGATTTGTGCACTCCTCATCTAGACTCTTAATACTTGACACTGAGGTCATATAGGTTCTTTCTCTGTTTTTATTTCCCTCAGGTAGTGTCCCTAGTGTGGTGCGCAATTCCAACTATGTGATCCTAGTGCAGAATCCTTTAATGACTTCCCTATTTTTTAGACTTGCTCTTCAAGTGTGGCTTCCACCACCATTGATATTTCTAGAACATCCTTATAGAATTTCTCGATGGCCTATTGTATTCTCTCTGCCTGTTTCTCGGCCTCATCCTTCTCCTTCAATATTATATTGGCATTTTCCTCATCCTCATTCTTCTCCTTCAGTATCCTTTTATCCTTTTCCTCAGTTGTGCTCTTCTCCTATAAAAAAGTTTTATAATATTATTGCAACTCTATCTTCTCAATCGTTACCTTCACCAATTTTCTTGATGTTGACTATGTGTGGAACCATATTTCTTGCGCAATATCGATATGCAAGCCTTGTAGTATTTTTTTGGGCATATGTGAAATGACTAAGTCCAAGTGAATTAATCGGTGTACCTTTTCCCACATATTAGGTGTGGGGAACTCAATTACATCTACTGATATATTTAACACTATGCTCCCTTTTCCATATTTTAAAAGTAAGAAGTGGTGGCCCCTGCTAACCTAGTTGGGCTTGTTGATGGTCCTTCATGGGATCTTCCCTCTGGTGCTATCCTTGTTTCTTCCAAGAGATGTTGCAATTTTGTAAATTGTTCCTACACCTGATGGTGTAGTTCTTCTTGTTTTTACGATGCTTTCTCAATTGATTCATCTGCGGCATCCTTCACCTGATAGTCGATTATATTGATGTCATCATCCGCCAACATATAGATAGTAAGTAATTTGTGGGATTTAATCTTCTTGCACACATATGTTTTTGGTCCCTTACCATTGTCTTTCCTTTTTCTTCCTTGTTATGGGGATATTTTTTATGTGTCTTCTATGTCTTTTCCCTATTCATTTCCCTATCCATTACCCTATTCTTCTGCAACGTTTTCAGGGTGCTCCATCTCTTTTCGATTCACAAGAACCTTACAATATGGATCCAAATCCTTTATGCTCAAGTGGATGTCTTCTTCTGTGATATTGTACTTTTTTTTAACTCATTCCTCTCTTAGGTCCTTCTTTTCTTGTATATAGTTATGGTGTTGATCTTCCCATAACTGCGCAATTGGGGTGTATGCCTCTACCAATTGTGGTGAAATTCATGGTGTATCCTTGATGCACTTCTGAATACTTTCACTGTATAGGAAGAAATCCACTTTAGTTCAATCTATTTTCTTTTTTTAGTCATGTACCAAAAGTTATGATACTTAGCTGCCAAGCATGACTTACCTCTTAGACCCAAAAACTACACATATTTTGACACTTCACACGCTATGAACACAATCAAAATTAGCATCCATGGATAATGTAATTCCATACCTCTATCATGTGCTTCTATGCAGTCAATGAGGAATTGTTTCAATAAGAAAGGAACCCAACTCATCCACTAGTAATCCTTTGCTCGTAGTCCTATATGCCCATAATACTGTAGGAACCCTTAAGTCCCAATAATCTCTTCCTACATTGCAGATATTTGTTAGCACAATCTATAAAATTTTATTGAAGGATATTGTTGTGTCATTGTCCTGAGGGTGATATGGTGTGCTCCTCTGATGGTAAATTTGAAATTCCTCACTCAGTGATGAAATCATCTTATTCAAGAAGTGTGTACCTTGATCACTAAGTAAAATGCACAGGAATCTAAATCGTGTGACTACCTTCTCAAATATAAACCACATAGAAGTCTCTGTGGTGAAGTCTATGACTGGTGTTTCTTCTTCCCATATGGTCGAATACTCTATCGCGGTGATTATATACCTGGATCTTGATCTTCTCGATAGTGGGTTGATCGGTCCAATAAATTATATTTCTCATTTATAAAATGCCTGGAGTGTAACTTGTGGGTGTAAAGGAATCTCATGCCTTATGGATGGCTTTCCCACCCTTTGAAAAACATCGCATTCCTAATAGTATTCTTTGGCATCCTTATGATGTGTGGGAAACCAAATCCCTATGCACAAAATCGTCTACATTGTCTCTTTACTTGCGTAGTGTCCTCCTGCAATACCTTTGTGCGCTTTTGATAATATCATTGGAATTTCATTCTCTAACACACATCATTTTAATATCCCATATGCACCTAACTTGTATAAGTTCAATTCAATTATATGGTAGTTCGTTTATTTAACCACTAATTGTTTCTTATGCTCCACTATCATGTCTGACGGGGCCATTCTTGTACTTAAAAATGGCACAATGTCTATGAATTAGTCTTCCACCATTGTAACTGTAAATAAATGCACATTTGGAAAGTTTTCATCCAGATTCCTTGCATAAAATCCTAATAATATGCGCGATACATACACTGGTGGGGATCGACATCAATACACCAGTTGGGATCATAGCTACACCCGGAAACACTGCTTGGGATCTGGTATCATAGCTGCATTGTTGAGACTGGTTGGGATCAGAGCTGGCTTCCACCTGACATCAACAAGGTTGACAGCAATAAGGAGCATAGACTACCCAACCCTCGAAGGGCGAGCATTTGTTCCTCTCCCTTATTAGGTCGAGCGAGTCACTTAACATACCTCACCCTCTCCCTTTGGTCAATCGAGTGTCTAAATACTATGGTGGACCTTTGGTCACGTTTCTCACCCTTGATTTTGTTTTTCATTTATTCCAGTCATGAATTATATACCCATAACATCATATTTCATTGAAGTTGAACCCGTTGATTCTAAATCAGCATCTAAGCCATTAGCTAGACCTTGGCCATCAAAGGTAGAAACAAAGTGAGTAGTCTCACCAGCATCTTCTGTAAGCAGGAAGTGATCTGGTCCCACATTCAATTTCTTTGGTTTCACAACAACCGAAAAATCATATTCTTGGAACAACAACAACCATATGCATATTCTCCCCCCCAACACTGCCTTGTCCACTAAGCATCTTAGTGCAGAATGGTCTATGTACATCTTAAAATGAGACCACAACAAATGATGTCTAAACTTCTATAGCGCATATACCATGGCCAATCCTTATTGTTCTTTGGTAGTGTAATTATTTTTTGTTGTTGACATCTTCCTATTTGCAAATGCAATTGGATGGTCTATGTCTCCTTCTCCTGGATGAGATAATAGTGTGCCTAAGGCTATGGAATATGTGTCCACATGAACATGAAAATCCTTCTTCCAATCAAGAAATATCAAAATTGGTGTTGTCAGTAATTTTTTCTTCAATGTATCTAAACCCTTCTAACAATCCTCATTCCACTAGAACATATCTTCTTTCTTCAACTTCTCCATAGGTGTTGTAATTTGTGCATAACCCTTAGTGAACTTATTGTAGTATCATGTATGGACTAGAGTTTCTCTCAAGTGTCTCACTTATGTGGGTGGTTGTAAGTCCAAAATAACTACAATATTGGCCGGATCCACTAGTAATCCTTGCTTACATACCACGTGGACCAAGAACAATCCAAAAGGCGTGCAGAAAATGCATTTCTTCAAATTCAGTGAAATATGACATTCTATACACCTATCAAACATTAACCTGGGTAATTCTATGTGATATTTCAATATACTAAAAATAGTCCAATCATATAAGTAAACTTCAAGAAATGTATGAATAAATTATTTAAAATTTGGGACAACTACTCTTGAAAAAACTGCAGGTGCATTCTTCAACCCAAAAGGAATTGTTGTGTACTAGTAGAATTCGCACTATGTTGCAAAAGTAGTCTTATATACGTCTTCCATCGCAATATTTATATGATGATACCCTAAAAATCCATCTATGAAAGAATAGGCCACCTTCCCCTCTACATTCTCTAATACTTCATTTGTGAAAGGTGTTGGAAATGGGTCATGCAGACATGCATCATTTATCTTTCGTAAGTCTACACAAATTTTGATTCCCCCTATTTTCTTATCTTGTACTACCATTGGACTTATCCATTATGATTCCACTACTACTTCAATTTTCCTTGCTTCTAACATCATGTCTATCTCTGCCTCTACCTTCTCTTTATACTTTGGATTCAACCTTTAAGGTCTTTGTCTTACTGGCTTAGGATTTGGTTTCAAAGGGATCTTCATTTATCCTAACTCACCAGATATCCCCTTCATCTCTGAGAATGTAGTTGGGAATAGATCATGATACTCACATAGTAAATCTACATTCTTCTCCACATTTTCATCATTCGAGTAATCACCTATCTATGCAAACTTTGGGTTTTCGTTTGTCCCAATATTTACCTGATGTGTCTTTAATTGTTTTTCATATGTAGCAGATTCAAGTTACGGACCTTCCACCATGCGTTCCCCCTTAGTTTCAGGTACTTTTACATTCGTTGGATCTTCCTCATCTTGTTCTTCTTTAGCAACATTATAACATTCTAGTAATTCATGAACAGACATAGAAGCTTTGTGTGCACTACACATAGGTACTACCTCCATCGACCCTTCTTATGAAAATATCTTGGTTCTAATTGCCTACAACGCTGCATCTAGTAATGGAGATTCATGTTCAAATATAAATGTTACCTTAAACCTTTGAATCAGTTGGTCCCAATTTGTTTTTTCTCTATGCATTTCTAGTTCCAAGTACCAGTTCATGGGGATCGTATCTAGTGTATGTATGAACCGATGTGTCCATTCCTCCTTCAGTATCAAACTCCATTTATCTCTAAACTGCACAAAATGATATGTTGGATCACTTACTCCTATATATTTATGTGTAGTAAACTCAACCTCGGTACCAAATCTAATTTGCATTAATATTTTACACTATTTTTAGTCTTCTATTCCTTCTTTATGTGAAGGCCACCATCTCGCTAGAATAGCTTTCAAGACCACATCTAATGCCAGCAGTCTCTTTTGTTCGAGTATCTACAACTCAAATGCCTTTACAAAAGATATTATATCATTCAATCCATCATACCAGGGTGGATAACATAACTGTGTTCCAATACAACGCAATTGTAATACCCCTAGATCAAACCCAATTGTAAATGTAAATGCAAATGTACTTAAGATGGTGAGTTGTTTGATATCATTTTTGTATCCACCTTCCATGGTATAGTGCGCACATGTACTGCACACTAAAATGATGAAGGGTGCACATTCTAGGATACCACGCACAACAAACTTATCTGCGCGCAATTTTTAGGCCATGGAGCCTTTGTGTATATGTTGTGTTTTATAGGTTGGTGAGCTAGTTATTATAAGTTAGGAGGCTTATGTTTGGAATTAGGCCAGAGAGCCTAGATGTTAAAGGCCGGTGAGATTATTTTTGTATATGTCTCATTTACAAATCGTCCATGGTAAAATTTAGAAGCAAGAACGTCCATGGTAAAATTTCAAAGTGGTCAAATTTCAAGTTACAGAGCATCCATGGTAAAATTTAGAAGCAAGATCGTGGAATTGGGAAAAAACCCAATTTTTGTTATTAAATCCATGGGAAAATTTAGAAATTTGGCCAAGTGGTGAGATGTTATTGATTTATTATCTGTTCTAGTAAATTCAGGCTTGGAATTGGTCAAATTTGAAGTTACAGGGAAGCCATGAAAGATGGAGCGAGATTAATTGATTTAAAATTCTCAATTTGTGAATTGAGTTTGGGAAACATTTGTTCCAAAAATGTCAAGCAACAAAGATTTGTTGTTGTAGAGGTTGAATTGGTGTTATCAGGGTGAAATTGAACAAATTTCATAGTTGTATAATCTCTATGGTAAAAATTGGGAAACATTTAGTCAAAAGCCCCAATTTCTACAGCAGAATTCATAAGGAATTGATGCGCATAAAATGAATGTGTGCAGGTGGGCACACTAAAAATGCATGATGCATTGTTAAAAGCTTGTGATATGTGGAAAAATATCAATGTGTGAGTGCGTGCACTAAAATTTGGCGTTGCGTGGGGCAAAGTGGCATTGCATGGAAAAATATTGGCGTGTGGGTGCGCACGCTAAAATTTGGCATTGCGCGGTGCAGAGTGGCATTGTGCAGAAAAATATTGGTGTGTAGGTGCATGCACTAAAATTTGGCATTGCGCAGAAACTTTTGGCACGCGGGTGTGTGCACAAAATTAGCATTGTGTGGTGCGAATTGAGTGGCGCATGTGTAATACTGGCAATTTTGGTGTGCACATGCATAATAATGGCGCACATGGTGTGCGCAGTATTGACAGAGTGCAGAGGAATTTTGTTGGTGCACGTGCAATGTGGCTATATGTTGTCGCACGACAATTTAGTTAATAGTGTGTGTGGAGTACTGGTGCGCGGTGGGGAGTACTAAACTTTTTCATGGTGTAGTGAATAGAGTTCAATGTGCGTGTAATATTAGTGCGCGACACAAAAATTGTTCACAACAGATATTAGTGCATGAACCAAAATTGTGCACAATGGATATTGGCATGCAACACAAAAGTAGTGTGCACCAGTTATTGGCGCGATAGAGAAATGAACCACATTGGTTATAGGTGTGAGGAGCATGTGATACCTTATGGTGTTGTTGCACATGCTAAATATGGGTGTACAGGTTCAAAACATTTCGTGCGAAGTCGTTTGGATGGTCTACAATAGCATAAAAGAAGTGAATTTTTGCGACATTTTATACTTCTTGAAGATCATCTTTTTGCAGTGTGTTTTTGAGGCCCTAAACAATGTTTTTAGGTACTCAAAAACCCTGAGAATAGAATGTACATATCTACACTATGTCTCTACATCTCAAATAAAATATCTCGAAGAGATCTTTCTAATGGTCTAAATCATTCGTCAAACGGAGCTTTTATGAGGAAGTTACAGGACAAATAGTGGAGGGTAAATTTTAAGACCCAACTAACTTCAAAGGGCCATAACATTCTGATCCAGAATCAGATTGAGCTGCAAGAGTAGTCTATGGAAAGATATCGAACAATAGAAAATATTCCTAGATATGAATTAAAATTATGTGCATTTTAAAAATGTTTAAGATGCCAAAGAAGGTTCATGTAGAATTCCAGACCAAAAACACGAATTGGCCTAGAACTTCAGCAGGCTGTAACTAGCAGCCCAAAACCCAGAAAGAGGTGAAACTTGGACAGACTATCAAAAATATGTATAGGAAGAAACCAAATCTATATCCGACTAAAAATCCAGTGGATGAGGTGCAAAAATTCATAATTACAGCGCATAATTGCGCCAAGTTGAAGAGTGAACACAAAACTTAAGGGACAATTTTCAAATAACCATAACTTTCTTCTCAAGACTCAAAATTGAGCATGGGAGTAGACGTTGGAAAGGTATTGGATAGTACAATATAATTGTCCACCTAGAAAATTGATTTGGACATTCAATTTTTTAGAATCATAAGAAATAATTATGATGCATCATTGAACCATAATGGTTCATATTTTCATGAAATTGTTGAAACAATTGTCCTGACAAAGTTTTGTTGGCTGGACATTTTGCAGAGTTAACAAAAACTATATCATATCAGAATCATCACAGAGTATAGAGGAATGGAAGATGCACAGGGGGCTTACAACCAGGAATATCAAATCAAAGGAATAGATGTCCATATGAGCATTGAAGGAACAAACTCCAACGGACATGGAGAAGAAAAGGATGAAAACATAAATATGGTAGAGACCATTAAAATTTTGTAGAAGGATGTCCAAAGCCATAAAACTGATAATGAAAGGCTTATGAGAGACAAGGAGCATCAGGAAGAATTCAACATGAAGTTAATGCAGAGCTTGAACATAATAGAAAATAAATTGGATAAGGAGAGTGGCACAAGAAAATCCGTAAGTCACAGGTCTCGTGATGAGAAAAGAAGAAAAAGAAGTGTTAGCAGACATCACCATCACTCCCTAAGGAATTACAATAAGAGAACACATAGAAACTCAATTCCATCCCCTGTAAGGAAGCATAAGAGTTATGGGGTGGATGAGCTACGAGGAGAAATGAATAAAATCAAACCTTCTATATTTGATGGTGAGCACAAGAAGGATGAAGATGCAGAGACATGGTTGTTGGGCATGAGAAAGTATCTTCAATTGCATAATTATTATTCTCATGTAGAAGGAATAATTTCCATCTATTAACTCAAGGGAAAGGAATCCATGTGGTGGGATCACCTTGTGCAGGTGCAACACATTAAAGAGAAAAATGATACTTGGAAGGAATTCAAGAAGTATTTCAAAAATAAATACTTGACTAAGAGATAATATGACAAGAAAATGAAAGAGTTATTTTAACTCAAACTTGGGAGTATGATCATAGATGAATATGAAAGAAGGTTTTTAGAACTGTTGAAGTATGTGTCTTTCATCAAGGATGAGATAGTTAAGATTTAGAGGTATTTGAGTGGATTTCCATCATTCATCAGTGAAAAAATACAATATGATGATCCAAAAACATTTAAGGAGACCATAACACCAGCTAAATGCCTATATGATCAGCAAACATCAAGGCCAAATTTCCAAAAATCTTGGGAAGGAAAGAAGAAATTCAAGATGGATCAGAGGAAGAAGGGAACTAAGCCACCATTCTTCAGAAATAGTCCGCAGGTACAACCAACTTCTAGAGAACCCATAATTATGGATACATGGGGTCAAAGGCCAAGGAACCACCTATTCATTGTTGGGGTTGTAAAGAAGATCATATGTTTAGAGATTTCCCTCACAGAGGTGAAAAGGTGAGGATTGTTCACAATGTACAACAAGCTGAAATAGTGGAGGAGATGGGTAGAAATGTACCAAGGAACTATGCAGCCCTAGAAAACAACAAGCAAAGTATTAGCCACATATGATTGAAGTGGAAGGTATGATCAACAACCAAACCATTGCTATTTGAATTGATTCAGGAGCTAGTCATATTTATATAGATACTAATATGGTGGAAATTTTGCATTTTCCAAGAAGAAAGAATGGAAAATCTTGGTTGGTACAACTAGCTACCGGAGCCAAAATAAAAGTTAATGAGATGGTTAAGTCATGTCTTATGGACATGAATGGTTTGAACACCAGGGAAGATTTGAACATATTGCCTTTAGGTTCCTATGACTAACTAATTGGGATGGATTGGTTGGACCAAAATCATGCTATCCTAGACTGTCATAAAAAGGAATTTACTTTCTTGGATGAGGAAGGGAACCTAAGGACAATGCAGAGAATTCCCATGGAAGTAAAAATCGGAGAAATTTCATCATTGCAACTGAAGAAATGTTACAGAAAAGGGTGTCAAATATTTGCAGCACATATGGAAGAGACACCTAAATATAGGGTGTCAAATATTGAATATTATGTGGTCCTAAAAGCGTTTGAAGATGTGTTTAAGGAAATACCAAGATTACCCCCTAAAAGATACATTGATTTCTCCATAAATCTGATGCATGGAGCAGCTCCAATATCCAAGACTCCTTACAAGATGAGTACACCAGAATTGAAGGAGTTGCAAATGCAACTTGAAGAGCTTTTGAAGAAGGGGTATACACACCCAAGTGTGTCACCTTGGGGTGCCCCAGTTTTATTTGTGAAGAAAAAGGTTGGAACATTGAGACTTTGCATTGTCCTTAGGTAGTTTAACAAGGTAACTATGAAGAATAAGTATCCTTTTCCAAGGATCGATGACCTCTTTGATCAGTTGAAAGATGCAAAAATATTCTCCAAGATTGATCTTAGGTCAGGTTATCATCAAGTAAGAATTAAAGAATAATACATCAACAAGACTTCTTTTGGAACAAGGTATGGTCATTATGAGTTCACAGTGGTGCCCTTTGGATTATCAAATGCACCAGTTGTCTTCATGTGTTTAATGAATGGTATTTTTAGAGAATACTTAGATAAGTTTGTCATTGTATTTTTATATGAGATTATTATATATTATAAGTCAAAGGAATAGCATGAACAACACTTGAGGATGGTATTACAAGTATTAAGGGAGAATCAGTTGTATGCGAAATTGAGCAAGTGTTCATTTTATCAGAAGCAAATTTATTATTTGGGACATATCATTTTAGAGGATGGGATAGAAGTGGATCCTAAGAAGATAGAAGTCATTAGAGGATGGTCAACGAAAAATAATGTGGCAGAGGTCATATCATTCACGGGCCTTACAGGATACTATAGAAGATTTATTGAATGATTCTCAAATATTCCACACCCAATCACTTCCTTGCAAAAGAATGGTGTGAAGTTTCAATGGAAATTGGATTGTGAAAAGAGTTTCCAACACCTGAAGAAATTATTAACTAGTGCTCCAATTTTAAGGATTTCATATCCAAATGAAGACTTCATTGTATGCAAAGGTGCATGTAAAGAAGTACTTGGTGGAGTCCTCAGTAAAAATGGATTTGTTGTATGTTATGAATCAAGGAAGTTGAAGGAGCATGAAAGGCACTATGCCACTCATGATTTGGAGTTGGAATCCATAGTGCATGCCTTGAGGAATTGGAGGCACTACCTCATGGGTAAAAGGTTTGTGCTGAGGACATACCATACTGCTATAAAATATTTATTTGATTAGCCAACTCTAAATTCTAGGCAAAGCAGATGGTTAGAATTTCTCCATGAATATGACTTTGATATAAAGTATATCAAGGGGAAAGAGAACAAAGTGGCTAATGTACTCAGCAGAAGAGTGCATGAGTTTCATGCTACGGCCATTAGAAAGTACCAATCATATTTGAAAGACATAATTTTGGAGGCTGCAAAATCAGATTTGCAATACAAGGAATTAGTGGCAAAATTACAACAAGGCATTTTGCAGCAAAAAATTGAAGACTATAAGCTAGAAAATGATTTAATTATCATATACAGTGGCATAATTTATGTACCAAATTCTCAAGAATTGAAAAAAATGATATAGAGAGAAATGCATAATGTACCTTATGTTGGGCACCGAGGTTATCATAAAATTATTGCAGTTGTCAAGAGCCAATATTATTGGCCATGAATGAAGAAAGAAGTTGTTGATTTTATTTCCAGATATTTGGAGTGTCAAAAGGTCAAGGCTAAGCATAGACACCCAGTTGGTTTTCTACAACCATTACCCATTCCTAAGTGGAAATGAGAAGTTGTAACAATGGATTTCATCACAAAATTTCCTAGAACAAACAAGCAACATGATTCTATCATGGTAGTGGTGGATAATCTTACTAAAGCTGCCCATTTTATTCCAGTTAAGCTCACTCACAAGCAATCCCACATTGCTCATGTGTATATGAGAGAAATTGATCGATTACATGGTATCCCTAAGAAAATTTTGTCTGACATAGATCCAAAATTTACATCAAAATTTTGGAAGGGATTATTTAATGGATTTGGAACAAATTTAAATTTTAGTACAACTTATCATCCAAAATCAAATGGACAAATAGAGAGGGTGAATCAATTGATTGAGGATATGTTGAGGATGTATGTGATGGATAAACCATCAAAATGGGAAGACTACCTACACTTAGTAGGGTTTCTTATAACAATGGGTACCAATCATCTCTAAAGATTAGCCCATTTGAGGCACTTTATGGAAGAAGGTGCAACACACCGGTAAGTTGGGACAACCCAACATATAGAGCAGTAGTTGGGCCAGAATTACTTAGGGAAATGGAAAATAAAATGTTGAAAATTAAAAAGAATTTAAAGGTTTCCCAAGACAGGAAGAAAATCTATGCTGACAAGGGTAGAACTCACATGGAGTTTAAAGTGGGTGATTATGTATTCTTGAAGGTTAAGGCCAACAAAGTTCACTGAAGTTGGGAAACTATTCCAAGTTTCCAACTAGATATTGTGGACCATTTGAAATAGTATAAAGGATTGGTCCAGTAGCTTATATGATTTCATTACCTACATCTAGGTATGTTCATAATGTATTCCATGTATCATTGCTCAAGAAATATATACCTAATGCTAATCATCTAATTGATTGGAATGTGATTCAGGTGGAGCAAGTGTTAGAAAAATAGGATCGTGGAGTAATACAATAAAACAAATGCAGAAATAAAATACAGAAGATACACAGTACAATAGAGACACAGATATATGTGGTTCACCTAGTGTGGGATACATCCACCAAATAAATTGCTAGGTTCTTCCTTTATTATTATCTATAAATCTAAGGGATACAACCTATATCAAACTCGTTGTAACTTCTTATTTCTTTCACAATCTCTTATCTCATAATACAATATTCTCTCTCATACCTAGCCACAATACATTTCCCTCATAAGAGAGGGTTTCCTTCTGGGGAAAAAAACCCTAACATAACTTCTACCGTTAGATCTGTGACCTTATAATAAACGGTCTAGATTGACAATGAAATTACAATATACTTTTACAAGGAAATTTTTCCTTTGGGGGACACTGCCTCTGAACCCTTGTCATGGGCCCGATTCCCCCCTAACCTCGCAGGGGGGGTAAGCCCCCCTACACTCCCCCGTGTGGATGAGTTTACATTCTTCTGGGGTGTAAATTCTTCATGTGGTATAAACACAGCTGAAAAAAAAGACCTCTAAATCATGAAGATAATCAGGATCCACAACCAACAATCTCCCACTTGGAGACTGATCTCAACAACTCAACCGTTGTTGTATTTGCTGGACTATGAACCTTTTTGGACCTAGAAAATTTCTCATCTTCAACTTCATGCTTGAATACCAAGTGAAACTGAGCAAGAAGTCATTTTCTCCATGGTTACTCCCTTTGTTAACATCTCTGCAAGATTCTGGCTAGTGTGTATCTTTTCCAACTTCAAATGTTCATATTCCAAGATGGATCGTATGAAATGGTACCTCAGTTGTATATTCTTATTCTTCGAATGGAAGGTTGATTTCTTTGTAATATGAATGACACTCTCACTGTCACAGTACAACATGTTGTTCTCCTGCTTCTTTCCCAATTCCTCCATAAACCTCTGTAACCAAATCATTTCTTTACTAGCCTCTGTAGCAGCAACATACTCTGCTTCTATTGTTGAAAGTGAAACAACCTTTTGCATTTTTGAAATACAACTTACGGTTGTTCCACCTATAGTAAAAACATATCCTATGGTGCTCCTCCTGCTATCTTTATCACCTGCCATATATGAATCAACATATCCCTGTAGAAAATTGTTTGATCCTCCAAAAAATAATGCATGAGCAACAGTACCTCTCAAATACCTGAGAATCCACTTTACTATCTTCCAATGTTATTTACCTAGATTTTTCATATACCTTCTCACAAATCCCACTGCATGTGCAATATCTGGTCTTGTGAAAACCATCACATACATCAAGCTACCAACTACTGATGAATAAGGGACCCTGGACATGTATTATATCTCCTCTTGTGTCTTGGGACGCATTTCTTTAGTCAATTTCAAATGGTTGGCCAAATGTGTACTAACTGGTTTTGAATTCTACATTTTGAACCTCTCCAACACCTTCTCTATGTACTCACCCTGAGACAATGTCAATTTGCGACTTTTCCTATCTCGTGTTACTCTCGCACCAAAGATTTTCTTTGAAGAACCCAAATCCTTCATCGCAAATGAATTAGATAATTTCTTCTTGAGCACATTTATATCTTGCATAGTAGACCCTACAATAAGCATGTCATCTACATACAATAGCAAGATAATATAGCTTCCATTTTATATCCTTTTAAAATAAACACAGTGATCAGAATGACATCTACTATAACCCTGTTCTGTCATAGCCTGTCAAACTTCAAATACCATTGCCTTAGAGCTTTCTTTAGGCCATACAAGGTCTTCTTCAACCTCCATACCAAATTATCCTTCCCTTTGACCTCATACCCATGTGGTTGTTGCATATAAATATCTTCCTCCAAATCCCTATGGATAAAATATGTTTTTGCATCTAACTATTCAAGATGCAAATATTCTACTGCCACGAGACTCAAAATAGTCCTAATTGAAGTCATTTTAACAACAGGATAAAATATTTCATCAAAATCTAAACCTTTCTTTTGTGCAAACCCCTTTACAACAAGTCTATCCTTGTATCGCTTTTCTCCTCCATCTTCTTCCTTCAACTTGTAAACCCATTTATTCTGCAATGCTTTTTTTCTTGCAGGCAACTGAACCAAATCCCAAGTCTGGTTATTTACCAAGGAATCTATTTCCTTCTTCAAGCCTTGCTCCCACTTATTTTTGGTGTCTACCTTCATTGCCTCTTCATAACATTCTGGTTCACCAGAATTAGTTAATAATAAATAATACAATGAAGGAGAATATCATTCAAGGGGTATACTTAATCTCATATATCTTCTAACCACACTTGCAGGAGTTTGAGTTACCTATTCCTCCTATTGTTGTACATTTTGATTTTTTTGGTTCCTTTGAAATTTATTTTTCAGTGATCTCATCAAGCACTGTGTATTCTAGTTTTTATTTTACCTGTTTCTTTCCCTACAAGTGATATTTGTACATAACCTTATCATTGAATATGACATCTCTACTCCTAATGATTTTTTTATTTTCATAATCCCATAAGAGATAATCAAAATCATTAATACTGTATCCAATAAAGCTACACTTCTTGGATTTTGCATCAAGCTTTGTTCTATTTTCTTTACCAATATGGACAATTGATTCACAACCGGAAGTCTTCAAAAAATAATAGTTTACCCTTTTTTCTATCCATGCCTCCTCTGGAATTCTACCATCCAAAGAGATTGAAGGTCCTCTATTTATTAAGTAAATAGTAGTATCTACAACATCTTCCCAGAACTGAAAGGGAAAACCAACATGCAATCTCATACTCCTTGCACGCTCCATGATTGTCATGTTCATCCTTTAAGCATATAGGGGCTTCCACAGTGCAAGATATTAGATATTATTTTATGGATTAACTGTGTAGTGTAATTCATTAATACATCACCCATATCCATGAGTATTAGTCACAAATGACCAATAATTCTCATGATTTGAATAGTCCACTTAGCACTCATTGCATCGGGTGATGCTCACAGGGGTGAAGAATTGGGATTGAAAGCAATGAAATGAATTGCATAGCATCAATCATCACTTTTGTGGATTGCACTCAGTAACCAGGACTTCCTAGGTGGTCACCCATCCCAAGAAGCCTCTAGCTCAAGTGCGCTTAACTGTGGAGTTTTCCCCACAATCAAGCCCACTTAGCTTGCTACCCCATTTGCAAAACCTTAGCAAGTATTGTGCCTTATGAACTACCTAGTTAGAGCTCCCTTCACTCTTATTATTTAAGCATATAGGGGCTCCCGCAGTGCAAGATATTAGATATTATTTTCGGGATTAACTGCGTAGTGTAAGTCATTAATCTATGACCCATATCCATGAGTATTAGTCACAACTGACCAATCATTCTGATGATTTGAATAGTCCACTTAGCACTCATTGCATCATGTTATGCTCACAAGGGTGAATAAGTGGGATTGAAACCAACGAAATGAATCACATAGCATCAATCATCACTTCCGAGGCTTGCACCCAGTAACCAGGACTTCCCAGGTGGTCACCCATCCCAATATGCCTCTCGCTCAAGTGTGCTTAACTGTGGAGTTTTCCCCACAATCAAGCCCACTTAGCTTGCTACCCCATTTGAAAAATCTTAGAAAGTATTGTGCCTTATGAACTACCTAGTTAGAGATCCCTTCACTCTTATCATTTAAGCATATAGGGGCTTCCATAGTGCAAGATATTAGATATTATTTTCAGGATTAACTGTGTAGTGTAGGTCATTAATCTATGACCCATATCCATGAGTATTAGTTATTAGTCGCAACTGACTAATCATTCTCATGATTTAAATAGTCCACTTAGCACTCATTACATTGGGTGATGCTCACAAGGGTGAAGAAGTAGGATTGAAACCAACGAAATGAATCCCATAGCATCAATCAGCACTTTTGGGGCTTGCACCCGGTAGGTGGACTATTCAAATCATGAGAATTATTGGTCAGTTGTGACTAATACTCATGAATATGGGTCATAGATTAATGACTTACACTATGTAGTTAATCCCGAAAATAATATCTAATGTTCATCCTTTTTGACACAGCATTTTCTTGTGGTGTTCTTAGAACTGTCTTCTCTCTACGAATCCCATGGTATGAACAGTAATAATCAAACTCCTTGCTGCAATATTCACCTCCATTATCTGATCTAAGGCACTTCAACATTTTTCCTGTCTCATTCTCAACCAAAGCTTTCCATTTCTTAAAAGTATCAAAAACATCATTTTTTTGTCGAATGTAATAAACCCAATTTTTTCTAGTTGCATCACCAACAAAAGTAACATAATAACGAGAGCCACCAAGAGATGATACATGAGTTAGTCCCCATACATATGTATGCACAAGATCTAACATTTCACTCTTCTTTTCTTTTCTGACTCTGAGAAATCTAACTCTCTTTTGTTTTCTATAAACACAATGCTCAAAGAAGTCCAAATCAATTTGTTTAAGATCTGGAAACAAATTTCTTTTGTGAAGTATCTGCATCCCCTTCTCACTCATGTGTCCAAGGCTATGATGCCAAAGTGTTGTATCCACTCCTGTAGAAGCTAAACGGATAGAAGAGTCAGTATTACTAGTACATAAATACAATGTACCTACCTTATCTCCTTTTGCTATCACCAATGATCCTTTGATGACCTTCCACGTCTTATCTGTAAATACAAATATGCAACCTTCACTTGCCAATTGTCCTATTGAAATCAGATTTTTCCTTAGATATGGAACATGTCTTACCTCTTTCAACAACTATTGGTTTCCATTACTTTTCTTTACTTTTTACATTTCCCATTACAACATTTTTTCATGGTGCATCATCACCCAAATGAACCTGTCAAAAATCACCTTGAACATAATCTACAAAATGTTTCCTATGGGGTGTGGAATGAAATGAAGACCCTGAATCTACCACTCAAGACTTAGAAATATTATCTACATAAATAATTAAATCATCTTGTAACACATCACCTGTTACGTTTTCTTCCTTATTTCTCTCATGATGTCCATCTCTTTGTTTCTTTGGAGCTCTGCAGCCTTTATTTAGATGTCCTTTATTCCCACAATTCCAACACTCTATCTTTCCAATTTTGGATTTGGATCTGCCCTTTCTAGAATTCCCACAGTTTCTTGAGCCCTTTCCTCTATCCTTTTGTCTCCTCTATTCTCCATGTTCAATGCATTACCTAACGTCTCACCTAATCTTTTCCATCGCATTTCCTTACTAAGGATAACACCAATAACATCATCAAGTAATTTAAATTATTTGAACCAAAGACAGAGTTACTTATAGACATGACCAAGTTGTTCCATCTTTCTGGTAATGACCACAACATTAGAATAGACCTGACCTCATCATCAAACTCCACTTTTACATAAATTAGTTGATTAGTAATTGTATTGAATTCATTTAAATGATCTGCAACATACCCACCTTCTAACATCTTCATATTAAATAATCTTTTCATTAGAAATACCTTATTGGATGTTGAGGGTTTTTCATACAATTTATCCAATGTGTCCATCAAACCCTTCGTTGTCTTTTTTTTCGAAATATTGAAAGCCACTAACGCTATCAGGCTCAGCCGTATCGTTCCTAGAGCCTTTCTATCAAGAATCTCCCATTCTTCATCCTTCATAGCTTTCGACTTCTTTTCTATTTCGCCCAATGGTAGGAACAGATCCTTCTGATATAAATAATCTTCCATCTACATCTTCCATAACTGGTAGTTTTGGCCGTTAAATTTCTAGACCCTAAACTTTCCATCTTCTGACATTGCTCGCACTCGAACCAAGAACCCTCTTTTCCTGTGAGTTACCTTTCTCTCTAATACCAGTTGTTAGAAAAATAGGATCGTGGGGAAATAAAATAAAACAGATGCGGAAATAAAATACAAAGGATACACAATACAATATAGACACAAATATATGTGGTTCACCCAGTGTGGGATACATCCACCAAAGAAATTGCCAAGTCCTTCCTTTATTATTATCCAGCAATCAAAGGGATACAACCTACAGGAAACCCATTGTAACTTCCTCTTCTTTCTTTCATAGTCTCCTATCTCAGAATACAATATTCTCTCTCATACCTAGATGCAATGCATTTCCCTCATAAGAGAGGGTTGCCTTCTAGGGAAAAAAACCCTAACATAACTTCTACAGTTAGATCTGTGACCTTATAATGAACGGTCCATATTTACAATGAAATCAAAAATATACTTTTACAAGAAAATTTTCCCTTCGGTGGGTTCTCCCCCAAACCCCCATCGGGGGATGCTTCCCCTGAACTCCCGCTGGGGGCCTGCTTGCCCCCAGACCCCCCAGTCGGGGGGATAGCCCTATCGTACCCCGCAGGGGAGTAACCTCCCTGCACTCCTCTGCGTGGATGAGTGTACATTCTTCTGGGGTGTAAAGTATTCATGGGGTATAAACACAGCTGAAAACAAATACCTTTGAATCAGGAATATAATCAGGCTCCAAAACCAATAGCAAGAAGTTGCTATCCAAGTGCATCTGATACGCATTCTTGACTGAAAATTCAAACATCTGATACGCTACATGGGAGCATGAGGATGCAATGTGGGTAGAATACCTGCATATTTTTTAATATTTTGGAAATATTGTTGAGATGTGTACATAATGCACTCAGGACAGTGCATAAATAAGGGGAGGGGATTGTAATACCCCTAGGTCGAACCCAATTGTAAATGTAAATGAAAATGTACTTAAGTTTGTGAGTTGTTTGATATCATTTTTGTATGCACATGCCATGGTATAGTGCGCACATGTACCGCACACTAAAATGATGAAGTGTGCACATTCCAGGATATTGCGCACAACAAACTTATGTGGGCGTGATTTTTAGGCCAGGGAGCCTTTGTGTATATGTTGTGTTTTATAGGTCGGTGAACTAATTATTATAAGCTAGGAGGCTTATGTTTTGAATTAGGCCAGTGAGTCTATCTTTGTATATGTCTCATCATTAATATAATACATCGTTGCATGTAGACTGACCACGATAAAAGAGTATGGGGGACTAAACTCCACTAGTTAGGGAAACGGGGTGGATAAAAGTTAAGGATAAGAGGCTAAGCTAGGGAGATTAAGCCAAAAAGGAATATTATATTAATATTCCTTAAAGTATAAAGTATGGATAATTATTTTATCCTAAGTTCTAAGGATGGGGACAAGTGGGCCAAAGTAGCTTCGAACATGACAAGGGTCAAGTTGGGAACATGCATACATATAGTTTGGACTTAGTTCATTTTTCCATTTTCATTCATGCATTCCATGATCATTCACTCACTCATCGTTTTCCTTCGTACCTTTCTATACCCATACCTGTATTTTTACCTGGTTAGCTTAGGAGATGGAATGAAGAAGCGGGTTGTAAGGACCGTGGGATACTAAAGAGGTGGGTTGTCAGGCTCGTCAGAAATTTCTCTCTAGGTGAGAGAATTGCTGGGAATTGATTTCCGAAAGGTGCCAAACTGCAGCTACAGGGCTCTGAGACTTCTTGTCTTACCTATTGCTGAAGCCCGGAAAGGAAGTAGGGCAGCCGAAGGAATGTTGATCAGAGAAGGGGCACACTTCCTAGAGTGGGGTAGGCATGTGGGGAATGAGGGATTGTAGGCTATTAGTTTGAGTTGGCACCTGTGATGGAGTATTTCCTGTTGTCTGAGATACATCAGCCTGGTTAGGAATCCCTTTACCCAGGTGGAGTTTAGTCCTAGCTTGGGGGTGACCCACTGCTGAGAGTGATGAGAAGTGTGGTCTAAGGCTGGGAGGTTCATGGAAGGTCTACACGTAGTTGGTGATATTATTACCAAGATAAGTGTCAATTGTGTGTTAAATTACATGTTGCAATATTATTTATGTGTTTATTTTATGGGTTTTTCCTGTGTGTGGTTTATACTTGTTTTTATATTTATAAGTAATCATGTTTATGCTGCATGTATATGTTTATTGTTATTTGTGCATGAATCTGAGCATTTACAAAATGTATTTGTCTGTTTTAAGTTTTATATATAAAGTTCCGCAAGAGTTTATGTGTGTATATGTTTTAATTTGCATACAGTTCAAAAACGTTTATGTGTCATAACCCAGTTGGATGTTGGGGATGTTACAACAATGATCGAGTTATGCATGCACATCGTCTAGTTGATACTTCATGCATCCTCTATTTCCAATGTTCCATACCTTCCTCTAAATCTGATGCACACGAGCTAATGCTTCTCCAACTTAATCTGTCGTCTCCATTTGGGTTAACATAGTCATCCATTCACGCAGTCTTGTTATACAAATTGTCAATTTTGTACCTTTTTGTTGGTTCTATGTACCACTTTCCTTTTGTCGTATCCAATGGTGTGGTAACCTTCAACTCCCCTAATTCAAAGATCATTTCCCTCTTATTTAGATTAATGATCACCTTATTTTCAAAGGCACATTCAAGTCCCATTATCTCTAGATATGGTTGACTATCATCCATGATCTCAATGACTTCAAAATATGTTGTACTCTGCATGCCATCTATATTTATAGATACTCTTGTCAATCAACCAATTGGTAATATCTTGTGCTGGTTTTCCAATATTAATTGTACAAGAGACCAAATAAACTTGGGTTTCCCCATCATTTCCCATGTTTTCTTTGGCAACACATTTACATCAAAACCCAATTCTAAAATAACGGGATCCACATCATATTCCTCAATTTGTGCACTTATTATGGACTCTTCGTTGGTACTTTTTTTGCGTAGTACCTAATTCACTACCCCATGTGTGGTAGGAATTTCAATTTATTATGCATAATGATCAATCATGTCGCATAATTCACTCAACGTAGTTTCATCTTTCAATAATTCTACACAACTTATAAGAAACTCTCTTAGAGTAATTACCTTCTCAAGCAGATTATATGGTATAGTACGATCACAGACAATAGGCGCAGATGATGTTGATTGTAACCAATATGGTCTTAATATATCTTTACTTTCCCTATGATACAACTCCTTTTCTTGTTGAGGGTCAAATGTCGGTATAGGTCCTGCTGATTTCCTCACCCATTACTCAACCTGCCTCCCTCCATTGATTGCATTAGCCCATGTTTTAGCTCCTCCTCAAGTAAAAGTTATTATTTTAATTCCTTCATTGTGTTTCTCGACTAATATCTTTTGTACATTATGATTTGGATTTTAGTTTCGATTCCCTCTTGTCTACCACTTCGCAAGTATTTGAGGACAGTCGTCTACCACATGATCCAGTACTCTACAATATGTGCAGGTTGTACAAGGATTTAGGCAGTCACGAACTAAGTGTCTCGGTTGATTACATTTGTATCATATTATTGGTCCTCTGCCTCCTCTACCTCAACCTATGCTAAATCCTCCTTAGTTTCCTAGATTAAAGCCTCTATAATGTTTATACTATGTACCACCTCCTTCTATCATTGAATTATCCTCCTGAATCATATACATATCTGAAGTGTGCTCTCTCATCAACTTGAATGCACGGGAATCCTTCTCTTCATGCATGAATGACTTGAAAAAGTTATAAAATAGATTCCTTGACATACTCTAGTATTTCTGTAGTAATGGACACTCAGTTGGTTGAGGTCCCTATTTATTACATATTTCACAATATTCCCATCTTGGTAATGGATTTGATTCTCTAGTTGCCAAATATTGCACAAAAATGGGGCATTCATCCTTATGGTGGTCTTTGATCCTATACTTGTTACACCAGACTTGTTCTCGCTTCTCCTTACCTTTTGTAAGCTCTTCTAATTAAATTGTTAAGGCATATAATTGTGCATGGACTTGTTCCATCACCCCACTGTCTCCTACCAAATATTCTTCTAGCTTCATCGCAATATCCAAAGCTTCATGTTGCAACACAACCTTCTATTGAATCAACGTTCGATGAATGTATGGTAGTAGTCCTACAATAAAAAATTATTGGTGTTGTTGATCAGGAATTTTAAATGTCATTCTACCCATCAAATCATTAAATCTTTTATCACAGTCCTAAACAAATTCAGTCTGCACCTGTTTTTTCCTTCAACTCTATAATGTACTATGAATCAGACATCGGTTTCTTGAGCTCTTTTAACAATGCTTGTCTAATTTATGTTAAAGTCCTCACTTGATCTATAGGTGTAGTACTTTGCAATTTCATATACAAAACTAATGTGCAACCTCTAAATGTTTTTCTAGTTGCCCAATATTTACGACCTCATCCTGGACATCCTTCACAACCCAAATTGTTTCACAAACAAATAGATGTTGTTCCAGGTCCGCCGACCCAACTCCCTAGAACTCAAGTAATATCATTATGTTGTCTAACCATGCCATGTTGTTTTCTGTAGTACCTCCCCTTAGTGATGTTGGTTTACTCTAACTCACTACACTTCTTCCACTTCTCTCACTACTACTACTCTATCTCCCCCTGCTAACTATAAGTGTTTTTGACAAATCCTCAAATGTTACTTCCGATATAGGTAACTCACATGGGGTCGTGGAATCAACACAGGATCCATTATGAGTAGGACTCAATGGCTCTTATATTATAGGATTGAACTATGAATCCTCTTCCTCTCCTTCTATGTATGGTATTTCTATGATATGGACTATTGCGCAGGGTTCTCTCCTCTCAAACTCACTGTGTGACTCTCCCTTCTGATCCCTAATCTTCAACTGCTTGTATCTTCCTCAACTACATAGTACTACAAGCTCGTATTCTTCTTCAAATACACCTTCATTTCTCTACATCCTAGATCCCTCCCTTCCTTATTCATTGTTCCTTCATGATTTCCTACCTTCATAATATCCTTTGGTCATCGCCAAGTTCCCCTATGTGCATGAAGCCCCTTAGAAATCAAACTCCATCATCATCACACACTTGTCGCACAACAACATCTTTATCCAAGTAGCCAACGATTTCATAAACCTTCCACATGGACCCTTGAAGAAATCCCTTTCTGCAGCACTATATTACTGGGTACAATCTACTACAAATTATGTAATATAACCCCCAGTATGTTGTTCAACCAGAAATCAATTGTGGAGGAAGTCTTACTACTTATAGAATTCAATTGTATTACCAACTCAGAATTCCAGTTCCTCGGTGCTACACTTTGGTACCTTCAGTATTCTCCACTAATATTTCTAACCACTTATTTAAGACAATCGAAAATTCATCAAAGAAAATCTCATGCAACTCTATGTACACATACATTTCATTCATTTGTATTCTCTCATCAGAGGGTTACTATTCTCTTTTTGGGAAAAAATTTGTTCCTTCCTTTCTAACCACTCGATGATCTCTTTCTTAATCAGCTCCGAAAAATTCCCTCATTCACAAATTTTGGGTCCCAGCAATGGAACAATTCATTGGGGTGTTGTTGTAATACCCTAGGTTCAAGTTATCCAACCAACAAAAACCCTTCGTATACCGGCCCTTTCGGCATCACCTACATGCAAGTGAAGTCTCACCCAAGGTATCTACTCGGACTATAGGAACCAAGTTTCTACAGGAATAAAGGGATGTGAGGCCATTAGCATGTTCATTCCTACTTATATACCCTATATGCATTATTCTTTTCCTCTTTTCCCTTGATTAATTTGTAAACTTTATTTATGCAGCACCATTGTGACGTAGATTGCAACATAAATTATCCATTGTAACATTCATCATTACTGCACATCAATCATCTAATAAACATATCTATATCTAGCTATGATTAAATAGAACATCCATGAGCAATCACATAAAAATACATTTAGACATAGAGTTTAACGTGGTTCACCCAATTCTTGGGCTACATACAAAACGATTGGTTTTTTTTTTATTCTTCACGCAATCATCTCAGGCTTGCACATTGTGCTTACAATGGATACATCATGGTATCCTTCCCCATCATGCCTAGCCGCTTTGCAATTCCATCCTCTCTCTGCAAAACCCTCCCTAAACCTTCATATGTAGGATCTCTCTCATTCTCGGTCTATTCTCTCATCCTTAGCCTATCATTAGCTCAACCTCAACCCCTATTCACTCAACAACATATTCTACCTGACCCATTACATATTTATACATAGAATTTAGTGCTCAAAACCCTACTTGATTATCCCAAAACCCTATTAAAACTCATGATGACTCATTCCAACTCATGAAAACTCATTATTCAAGCATTCTTTTCATGCCTTTGTGATTGCATGTTCTTTTTCCTTGTTTTTTTCCTATTGCTTTATCTCCTTTCTTTCTGCCTTCTTTATTTCTTTCTTTTGCATGCACCCTTAACACTTAGTTCTTTGAACTACCTGTCCAACAATGTATTAGTGACAGTGATATAAGTAGGTTGATTACATCATTTATATTCAAGGGAGGAAGTAAGGGGAAAGGAAAAGGGGGTTGGAGCCTCCTTCATGTTGTAACTATAGAATCTAGGGATTTGTAGTTTCCTTTAGGTTGGGCCCTGTAAATTAGGGGGTTCGAGTCGCCTTCCAGTTGGAGCTGGAAAATCTTGGAAGTTGTAGCTTCCTTTTAGTGTAATATTTTTATATTAGAAATAATTTTGTGGATTTCCAAGTAAATCTATTGTGCACAATGTATTTCTTCTTATAGTCTCTATTATATATTGGATGCATTATTTGATTGAAAAGTAAAGTTGTAAAAAATGATAAATTATACTTGATATTGATTCATCCCCCCCTCTCAATATCAATAATAGATATTTGGGTATTGACCTTGTTTCTCTTGAGTAAAAACGCTCTCTCCCACCTAAGAAACCTCCTATGGTGGAAGAAAAGATGGATGTTGGAGTAGGAGATCCTATCACATTATTTCTCAAGGAATCCCTCATACAACAAGAAAAGATATGATGAATAATTTCACCCAAATCCTTCGATGGATGCCAACAAAAATGAAGGAACCTTCAACCAATGGTAACTTTA
The DNA here is from genome assembly GCA_032191745.1 of Picea mariana. Classification (NCBI taxonomy): domain Eukaryota; kingdom Viridiplantae; phylum Streptophyta; class Pinopsida; order Pinales; family Pinaceae; genus Picea; species Picea mariana. The sequence goes on from JASDQU010104022.1 coordinate 249,876, forward strand.
GAGGAGTGATGCCCTTTAAGGTACAAGTTAACTTTGATATTCCTTTATTTAAAGGATATATAGACGTTGACACTTTGGAAAAATGGTTAAGTCTGCTAGAGGGTTATTTCTTTATCCAAAACTTTTGCAACAGTGAAACAATCACCTTCACGCTCCTTAAGTCCCTTCCCTATGTCATATATTGGTGGGATACTTACTATGAACAAAATTTCAAAGATGAGTCTACAATTGTTGGGCCATGACCCAGTTGGGTGGCTTTTTTTATGGCCTCAGGGAACAATATTACCCTATTGGAAACTATGATGACCAGTACATGAGAGGGACCAAACTGTGTCAAGAGAGGGGCCAAATAGTGTTGGAGTTCAAAAATACCTTCCATACCTTGCACACCAAGCTAGGTATCAAATAATCCGACCGACATATGGTTCTAAAATATTGTGAGATCTACACAACTACATCCAAACTGAAATGGAGTTTCTAGACAATCTATCATTAGGATCCACTTATTGATATGTTTTCAAAATGGAGCAAAAATTTAAGCAAGAGAAAAAACAGGAGTTCGGGTCTGAAAATGTGCAATATCTAAAGTATGGTAAGGGTATCCCTAACTCTTAGGGAAAAGGATGGAGAAAGGATGGCCAGTCCCAAGACAACCAGTCCAAGCCACCAAGAAATAAGGGTAATGGGAAGTCGAAGAAGGACACTGAAAAGTGGTGTGAATTACAAAAAATACCTTGGCACAATAGTGATGAATGTCTCTCTAAACAGTCACTGTTGGTTGAGATGAAACCCACCAGGCCAACTACTTACTCAGATTTTGATTTAGAACTCGAAAATAGAAAACGGATCATTTAAGCAGAACCTAGTGTCACCATTGCTACCACAAAATTCCATCGACAGGAACTAGAGGATCCTGAAGAAGGGGATAGCCTCATCCACTCTTCCACTCACATATGTGGGTGAAGGGGACCCATTCCATTTCATTTTTGACAGTAGTATCTAGAAGAACCTAATCTTAGAAAAGGTCTTCAAGAGGATAAACTTGACAATGACATTGTATCCTAGAACATACACCATCAGTTGGCTCAACCAAGGACTATCAGTGTTTCATGGAAACCTTCATAGGAGATCTAGCTAAAGCATGCACAAACAAATATTATCAAGGAAATGAAGAGAGATACACAATGAAGAATGAGAACCAATGTATATTATGATCTTATCAATGAGTGAGTGATATTCACTCATATAGGCAATGACATCCTATAATTAGGAATGCATGCATAATAGTGATGGTCTAAGATTAGAAAGTCTAAAATAGAACTAGTCAGTTAACTCCCACTAAACTAGTGTTAATTTCTAAAACAGAACTAGTAAGTTAACTCCCACTGAACTAGTGTTACTCCCATTGAACTAGTGTTACTCCCACTGAACTAGTGTGCCAAAAATATACATTTCTCCAAAACCCCCCCTGAACATCAATATGGAGTAACAAGGCCATTTTAGGTACAAGGCCATTTTAGGTACTTATGTACAATGCAACTAATGAACACTGAATAAAAACAAGGAAAGAGGGAAAACCATGTGGGAACAAAACCCCCTCTCAAAAGATAATGTATCAAAAGAAAAAAAATGGTAGCTGCTAGGCAACTGTGTTCTTCACTGCAAGACGATCCCACAAAGTTTGAAACTTCGGCTCACTGAAAGTCTTCATGAAGATGTAGAAATATTTATGGATCTGATGAAGTCCTTTGGCAACCTGTCGAGCCTTGTACCTCTTGATCCTGTAGACCCATCTGCACCTAAAAATATTCCTTTCTAGTGGAAGTGGAACCAAATATGAAGTATGATTCTTTAGGAGTGATTCATACTCCTTTTGCATGGATTCTTTCCATAATGGATTGCCTACAACCTTATTGTAGTTCTGCAGATCATTGGATTGAACCATATAGAAATGCATAGGCATCGCAGTTTCTAAAGATGAAAGTACATGAGAAGGATCCTTGTTGGACCTTGACCAAGTTTTGAGGATCCTTGGTCATGGTTGACCTATTTTGGGACTTTGATGGGCTGTCAAAGGTGGAGCACAAGTCGAAGCGGAGATCACAGGATCTCGGCCCCTTGTTTAGGGATTTTTGGGTTTTGGGATTATGTAATAGGTACGGGGATGTCGGCCCATGGGTTTACCCATGTTTAGGCCCATTTTGTAATGTATAAATAGATGCCTAGTCGATGTAAGAAGCGGCGTGTATGAGACAATATAGGAATCTATGTGATGATGTGTTAAGTGCAAGTGATAGTTGTATATGCTCTGTGCATGTTGTGTGAGACTTGCAAGGCTAAGTGCAATTGACTATAAGAGATTGAGTATAGGCTTTGTGTTGTAACCTAGCTTGGGGAAGGAGAATCTGGCGAGGTGCACACAGATCTCCTATCCTATGCAGAGTAGGATCTTTTGGCGCTGTGCATGTAGATGATTGGCAAAAGAAAATAAAGAAGAAGAAGATTTGGTGGACATAGCCCCAAGCTGGGGGTGAACCAYGTATATCCCATGTTGCTATGATTTGTGTGATGTATTGATGTGTTTATGTGTTTACTTGCTTAAGTGATTTTATATAGATGAATGATAGATAGACTTGTTGATGCTTTGTTCTTAATAATATAGATGAATGCTAGATCTAAAATATGTGAATGTGCTTAGTGCTTGACKATGCTAGATCTGGGTGAATACTGCGATGCTCTGTAATTAGGGTTTTATCTGCGAAGTAGATATTGGTTAAATACTGATGAACTGTACCTGCTAAGTGCTCTATTAAGGTGTTTTAATCACAGATCGGTGTCCCGGCTAAGGTTGTAGACATCTGAGTCCTGCAACCACCCATGCCTCTACCTCGGGCGAGAGTTCATTTGCTTCCCAGGTGTTTCTGAAAGGGACGGTAGTTAGGGTTGTGTTGGTGCGCTCTTGAGTGTTGAACCCTAGGTCTGCCCTTGTGCCAACAAGTGGTTCTATTGCTGGGACCTGAAACTGTGATTGTTGGGATCTGAAGTAAAGAAAAAGAGAATCTTTGTGCGTAGATATGTTGTTGAAGTGCGTAGTATTTGACCTGAAACTGTGATTGCTAGGAACTTAAGAAAAAAAATCTTTGTGTGTAGATATGTTTCTTTAGTGCGCGGTATTCTACTTGAATTGTGAAGCTCTGTGCTAAGAAGAAAAGTTAGATCTGAAGAAAAGAGGTAAGATCTTAAATCTTTGTACTCTGAGAAAAGTAAGATAAGTGGAAATTTTTGTTTCAAAAGTATGGATCTAGGTATGTTTGATAAATTTTGTCCTAGCTTGAAAAGTAGGGCACAGCTAGATGAAAGAAGGTTTGAGATGAGCAAATTTGATAGCAATAATGAAATATATGTTATTCCTATGCATAGAAAGAATGTTTGGAGTAACAAATGGATGCAGGATCCTAGAAAGAATTTTTTCCAGGTTAGTTAGTGTGACCCTAGTGTGCAGTATAGGAAAGGTTGGGGATCATTCAAGAGAAAGAGAGGATTAACTCTTTGATATAGTTGCAAAAGACCAGGACATCTTGCTAAGGAATTCCCTGGTAAAAGACCTAGTTGTCTTTGTTGTCAAGCTTTGGATCATGAAGTATTGGATTTCCCTAGAATTATTGCTAAGCTTGAAAGAATGAATATGAAACAAGAAAACCCTAAGAAAGGCCAAGAAACAGAAACCACAACAGAACCCTAGAAAGAATCAAATAATGTATTACTGCAAATGAAAGAAACCTTGAATGATCACCAAAATATCAACTTATCATAGATATTCAAAGAAAAAGAATGAATAGAAACAAGAATATGAGACTTCGACATTGACTGTGTTCTGGATGAGAAAACACAGGTGAATATCATGACAGAAAGAACTTGGGAAATTTTGGGAAAGCCTGCTATGATTCCTTCATTAGGAGGAATAGGATTATTTAAATGAAATTTGATAACCCTATGTGGAAGACTTACCCAAACATTTATGAGTGCTCATGGAACTTCGACAGGGGAATAATTTGAGGTTGTTTAATTCATTGAGAACAATGCCCCATTTGCTATGTTATTAGGAAAACCATAGATTGAGAAAAATCATACCAGAAGAAAGGATGAGGAAGCCTTAGAACAAAAGAAGCAATAACTAAGAGACTTCATGATGAAGAGGATAACACACTTGATTGAAGAACAAAAGAATAGATCAAACTTGTTCGGAACTAGAAACCTGGATGTCGAAGTTGAAAGAACACAAGAAGACTCATAGAAGAATGGAGCACCTACCCCATACAGAGAAGAAGTATTTCCCTTGAACCCTACGAAAGAATCTCAATAGCGCAAAGTTACTATACTAAAAGAAGATAAGAATCAGAATGGGAAAAGGAACCCAGTAATGCATATTACAGGGAAGAAGGCTAGAAAGCTCAGTAAGAAGAAAGTGAAGATAGAAAAGTTGCAGAATGTTCGAGGAGGGACTTCGCAGAAGGAAGGTTTGAAAAACTGGAAATTCATCAAGATATCAGAACAACGCAGCATGGCACTTCACCATGGCAAAGTAATATAGTTGTTGAAGGCATTATGAATGTTAGCCCGATGCCCTGAATGGTTAGAACAACAGTTATGGCTAGAAATATCACCATCTGACCGTTGGGACCGCATCGTAACAGACATAACTGCATTGATGAAGGCCTATTGTCCATTGGAGAAGATCTGTTACATCGTTGTCTACTTATTCCATCGACTATTGCACTGAGAAAACTTTTGCTAATCGTATCTGAGCCAACAAGAGAACTCATTACTATCGCGTTGTGTTTATTGAGATCGATACCTATTCTATTTCTTTGAGCACTCATTCATCCACCTGAGTTATCCGGTCTAAGTGAGCATGTCAGATGAGCTCAGCACTGCAGAGAAAGTCCTCGAATAAGTTCTAATCGAACTTATGGCAGAGATAGTGATATCCACAGGAGTTCAAGCTTCATCGACGCGATGTGTGCAAGCCTCCCTATCAACTGCTCATGAATCCGGACCATCCCGCATTGCATATGAAGAACCAAGCAAAGATATGACTTAGCAAATGCAAAGTTAATCTCGTCTATTCTACTCGATTGCATCCTGCTTCTAGCCGACGTGGTGAATCGTGACAGTGTCCCGAGGGACTTCAACTACACAGTCATCATGGCATACCTTTCGAAGGGGATACGCGTAGTCAGACCGCAGTTGGAGAGGATTCCAACCTTGAATATCATTGACTATAATATAGGGGACCGCAAGACCTACGGCATGCTTGCACCTCACAAGTACTTGACTAAGACAAAGGGAAAGAGATCAAAGATCATTCCCCAGCCATGGACCATGAATATCACGCAATCCACTATCCTTAACATCATGAAAATTCCACACTTTGGAAGGCACCAGGAGGTTAACGCGTGCGTTAAGCCCCTATTGTCATGCTTCCATGGCAGTTATTTATGGTTAGATAGGTGTATTACCATTGATCAACATGTCATATCATCTTGATCCAAGCTCAAGGCATTTGAAGCAGAGTTACCCAGATCAGAGTGACTCGGGATGAGTCATAGGTGAGTGTTGGGGGCCTGTTGGCCCTTCACCAAGTTTTGAGGATCCTTGGTAATGGTTGACCTATTTTGGGACTTCGACAGGCTGTCAAAGGTGGAGGACAATTCGAAGCAGAGATCAAGGGATCTCGACCCCTTGTTTAGGTATTTTTGGGTTTTGGGCTTATGTAACAGGTACGGGGATGTCGGCCCATGGGTTTACGCATGTTTAGGCCCATTTTGTAATGTATAAATAGATGTCTAGGCGATGTAAGAAGCGGAGTGTATGAGATGATATAGGCATCTGTGTGATGAGGTGCTAAGTGCAAGTGATAGTTGTATATGCTATGTGCATGCTGTGTGAGACTTGCAAGGCTAAGTGCAAGTGACTGTAAGAGATTGAGTATAGGCTTTGTGTTGTAACCTAGCTCGGGGAAGGAGGATCTAGTGAGGTGCGTGTAGATCTCCTCTCCTATGTGGAGTAGGATCACGTGGCCTTGTGCATGTAAATGATTGGTAGAAGACAATAAATAATAAAAAGAGTTAGTGGGCATAGCCCCAAGCTAGGGGTGAACCACATATATTCTATGTTGTTATGTTTTGTGTGATGTATTGATGTGTTTATGTGTCTACTTGCTTAAGTGATTTGATATAGATGAATGATAGATAGATTTGTTGATGCTTTTTTCTTAATAATATAGATGAATGCTAGATCTAACCTATGTGAATGTGCTTAGTGCTTGAATATGATAGATCTGGGTGAATACTACGATGCTATGTAATTAGGATTTTATCTGCAAAGTAGATACTGTTTAAAACTAATGAATTGTAGTTGTTAAGTTCTTTGTTAAGGTGTTGTAATCACATAGCGGTGTCCCAGATAAGGTTGCATACATCTGAGTCCTGCAACCACCCCTACCTCTACCTCGAGTGAGATTTCATCTGCTTCGCAAGTGTTGCCGAAAGGGTCGGTAGTTAAGGTTTTGTTGGTGTTCTCTTGAGCGTTGAACCCTGGGTGTGCCCTTGTGCCAACACTCCTCATGCTGAGATCGAGTCATCCTTGAATCCAATGGATTCCACGCAAGGTTTCTTGTTGCCTGAAGTGTGGTTTGTGCCTTCTTGGGCATCTGCTGAAGCTTCAGCATTGGATTCTTATCTAGTTGTACTACCTGGTTATTTCCATGTACAGAATCTGGGTGTATGGAATCATCTCTGATGTCTAAAAATGATGGAAGAACAAGAGTATATTCATGTTGCACTAGAGGTGCATGCAAAGTAATCTCCTTATGTGTAAGTAGAATAGAGGAGTCATCATCAAAAAAATTAGTGAATTTATACAACCTTGACTTGTGATCCACCTCACCAATTGCAATGATGGAATTATCATGCATGTCAATTACTAAAACTGAATTTGATGTAAATTCAACCTTTTTACCTTTCTAAGTGATCTGATAAACTGAGAGCAAATTCATAGAAAGCTTTGGAACATGTAGAAAATTCTCAAAAATACCATTGTGGAGTTCCACTCTCCCTTCTCATGCTACTGCTACTGGAGTATCATCCCCCATGAGAATAGCGGGTCTTTAGCATGGACTCAAGGAAGAGAAAACTTTCTCTTTCACTGCAATATGATGGAATGCACTGAAATCTATAATCCATGAATTAGATGAGAAATTAATTGCAACTAGAGCATGATGGTTACCTTTCTTAGGAGCAGGATCTTCTTCCTTCTGCTTCTTGACTCCCTCTGAAATGAAGTTTCCAAGGTTGTTCTATTGAAGTGCATGTGACATAAGATCGATCTATTTCTTCATGCATGTGGATTCTTCATGATTTGGTTTACTTCAGTAAGTGAATTTATTTTCCTTCTTCTTCTTATTGGAATCTGAATAGTCTTTGGAACCTGAAGAATCATTAAAGGGTTTGGAATATCCCTCCTTCTTGTTCTATTTGGATGAATCTTTTCCATTATGCATGGTGAGTGCATGTGCTTTGGGATCTTTCATGAGGTCCATCTGTATGATTTTTTTCTGCTCTTGTAAAAGAGACTCAATGAATTGAGACAACGTAGGCATTTTCCAATTTGTTCCAAAAAGACATCTGCCATAATGGAAATTGGATACGTATACAACATATTCTGGTCCTAGGTTGGCCAAGATTGTTAGAATAAGTTGTTTCTCTTGTGTAGACTTGTCAATACCACATTCACCCAATATCAAAATCAAATATTTAAATTTAGTAAAGAAATCTTGTATATTATCAAAACTTTTAGGGTCTAAGGTATTCAACTCTACCTCAAGCATATGACCTCGCATCTCATCCTGCTTTCCAAAGAGTCATTCCAAGGTGGTCCAGATCTTGTTTGAGTCTTGCATGCAGCAACATGAAACCATAGATCAGTGAAGATTAAATCAAGACGTATTCATGTGGCCTCATCCTTATGGTTCTCCCATCTCATCTTCTCAGTCGCTCATGTAGGTGTCGCCATCATCAAATTATACATTCCTTTCCTTCTGAGTTGGAATTCTTCTTTGGAATTCCAATCAAAATAATTTAATGGTGTGAGAATTACCACCAAGTTTGACTATATAATAGTTGTCCTATCCATATCTCCCACTGTTTATAAGAACCCCTAAAAATTTACTCTCAATCTGCAAGTGAAAAATTAAGAAATCATAGCAGAAAGGGCACTTTAAGTGAAAATTCGTATCAGTTTCAAGAGATGTTTTTCCTACTTACTTTCTGATCAAACGGTGAGGAATCTCACCAAATAGTTGAAAAACCACTTGCAGAATGGGTCGATTTACTTCCCTCGCAAGTCATTTTCTCAAAAACTTAATATTTTGGGAGCAATCACTGTAGAAAGGTACGGCCAGAGATTCATATCAGTTTTAGGAAGCTATTTTGCAGCTTACTTTCTGAGAAAGAGGTGAAGAATATCACCAAACAATTGAAAACCCTCTTCCAAAATGGGTCGATTTACTTTCCATGTGGGCCGTTTCCTCGAAAACGTAATATTTTGGGAGGAATAACTGTTGAAAGGTACGACCATGGATTTAGCTAACCAAAACTCGGGTTTTCCTTATTCTTTGGCGTATCTAGCTTGCTACAAGCAGCATAGCTCTAATACCATGTCAATGTTTCATGGAAACCTACATAGGATATCTAGCTAAAGCATGCACAAACAAATATTATCAATAAAAGGAAGAGAGATACACAATGAAGAATGAGAATCAATGTATATTATGATATTATCAATGAGTGAGTGATCTTCACTCATATAGGCAATGACATCCTATAATTAGAAATGAATGCATAATAGTGATGGTCTAATATTAGAAAGTCTAAAGTAGAACTAGTCAGTTAACTCCCACTGAACTAGTGTTAACGTCTAAAATAGAACTAGTTAGTTAACTCCCACTGAAATAGTGTTACTCCCACTGAACTAGTGTGTCGAAAATAGAAATTTCTCCAACAAGGATGAGACATTTGTGTTAGCCAACAATGTCTCATGCACTACGACATCAAACCCTTCAAAGAATAGGTATTGTGTTATGTTTCCCCCCTTGAAGTTTGTGAGGTTTTTTTAGGACAACCATAAATGTGAAAGTGTTATGTTGTTTATGAATCTAGGCCTCGTAGTGTCATTATTACTTTGGGAGATTAAATATTCAAGCTACCGGAGGAAATCCCAACTACTACAGTCTCTTTCATCTCTGTGAAGCATGTAGAAATGTGGTCTCTTATACCGAGATATTCATCATATTTATGGTTTGATTATAAGGTAAATGGAAGTTCACTACAACCACAAAAACATTTGCATGGGGTCTCTCTATACAGCAGCAACAGGTTAACAAGATAGTAGAAGAGCACAAAGATATATTTTCCTCGCCTACTGGGGTGTCTATGCACTGTAAGGAAAATCACTCAATTGGTATGACACCTAGTTCTCCTCTACCTAACGACCCTGTGTAGAGGTGGTATTTTATGGAGAATGAATAAATCAAATTCCATATCAAAGAGATAATTACAAAGGGCCACATCAGACCAAGCTCCTCACCTTGCAGGAGCCCAATTTTTCTAGTACAAAAGAAGTAAAATATATGTTTTTTTTTTTTTATTACATATCCCTGAACAACATCATATTCAAGAAATGGTACCCAATCCCGAGGATTGATGATCTTCTCGATCATCTCAAGGGAGCCAAGTTTTTCAGTAAGATTGATATGAAGTTAGGCTACTATCAGGTGTCGATTGAGAAAATTTATCTATGGATGACAACCTTCAATTATAAATAAGGTCTCTTCGAGTGGCTACTCATTCCCTTTGGCTTGAATAATTCCCTAGCCACATTCATGTAGATGATTGATGGCATATTGCGACCATTCAAAAACTCCTTTTTGGTTTTATATCTAGATGGCATCCTCATCTTCATCAAAACATGGGAGGAACATTTGAATCAGATTCAACAAGTCATGGGAACCCTGCGACAGAAAACGTTATATGAAAATTTAGAGAAGTGTTTCTTCGCCATGTAGAAAATACAATATTTTGGATACATCGAGGATGAGTAGGGTGTGCATGTGAATACAATCAAGATCCAAGTCATCCACGATTGGCCAGCCCCAAAGACAATGACCGAGCTCTGCAGTTTCATGGGCGTCACCAACTTTTATCACTGGTTTGTGTTGGGTTTCTATCATATCACTTGGCCCCTAAGCCAGATGACAAAGGGTAGAGTGAACACCAAGTTTGTGTGGCTTGCATCCCAACAAAAAGAATTTGAAGATTTGAAATTTCTCCTCTATTCATCTCTATTCCTTATTCTTCTAGACCTACAACAACCATTTGAGATTGAGACAGATGCTTCGGATTATGTTGTCGGTGCATTCCTCACTTAGCATGGGAATCCAGTAGTCTATCATAGTGAAAAATTATCTGATGTTGTTCCTAGATACCCCACCTAAAACAAATATATGTACTCTATTGTGCATGTGTGTCAACAGTGGAAGCATTACATTCTGGGGAAGGAAACAATCATCCACCCTAATCACAGGCCTATATAATTGATGCAGACACAAAGAAAGCTACAGAATGATCACTATCAAAAGTGTTCCACGTAAATACAAAAATTCCACTTTAAAATCAAGTAAAAGAAGGGAAACACCAACCATGTCACATATTTCCTCATTTATCCCTCTGTTGTGGCACTAACCACAGTTCTTAACTCCTATGGGCATGAGGCACCTAAGTGTCCAAAATTATACAACAATGGCTCTGAATTTGATGTTACCTATCAAACATTGATCATAGGAAAAATAGTTCTACACTTTCATCACCATGATGGACTGTTATGCCATATGAGCCATATTGTTTTTCCTTCAAGTGAGCATGAAAAGATTATTTGGTAAACTCATTACAATTAGGTAGTAGGACATTTTGGTGTAGACAAAACAGTGGCAATACTGCAAAAGAATTTTTATTAGTTGAAGCTTGGAAAATATGTCCACAAGTACATCAGATCCTCCACTACCTCTGCCATTGCCAAGTTCTCCATCAAGAAACAGGGCCTATACACACCCCTCTTCTTACTCTAGATAGGCCTTGGGATTCCATCTCCATTGATTACATGTTTGATTTTCCTTCAACCAAGCATGGGAATGATTGTGAATTTTTGGTCATTGATCGCTTCTCTAAGATGGCATTTTTGGCATCCTGCAAAAAGAGCATCATAGTCAATGCCACTGCCAAGTTCTTCTTTAAACATGTTTGGATTTATTTTGGGCTCCCACAAAACATTATCTCATATCAATATAGTAGGTTCCTGAGCACCTTTTGGTCCAACCTATGATCGATTATGGATGCCAATATAACCAAATTGACTACCTTCCACTCTCATACTAATGGAAAAACAGAGGTAGTCAAAGGGATGATTTTCCATATCCTAAGGATGTATAATTCCAAACATCCACGCACATGGGATGAAATCCTTCCTAATGTTCAACATAGCTACAACAGAGCCCTTCACAACTCTATTGGCCACATCCCTTTTCAAGTGTGCTTGGGGTTCCAACCATTGGCCCCCACTAATGTAGCTCTTCCCATTGTAATTGCACAAGAAGAGTCCTCCCATATTCAAACTGAGGTTCATTGAACAACCAAATTTGTTGAGTGAATCCAAAAAGTTCATGATATTATGCAGAAAGAGAATTCAAAGTACAAGCAATGCCACAATCAACATCAAATATCACACAAGTTTCAGGTGGGAGATAAAGTATGATTGCATTTATGGAAAGAGCACCTCACATGACCCCATCGAAATCTACACCCACTCCAATACAAGACTTACACCATCACCAAGGTTTTGGGTGAGTATTTTTAATTAAGTATTCCTCATTTCCATGGCTTGCACCCAGTATTTAATGTGGAATTTCTTTGACCATATTTTCCACCTCTCCTAGACACTTTGGATGTAGTCGAGCACTTGGTCCCTACAAAAATCAATCATGGTTGCATTGAATAGGCGACAATTTATCAGATAATGGACACTGATATGAAAGGAACCTTCCATTAGAAGATCCAACTCTATTAGGTTGTCAAAGCAGGGTGGTTTCCTCATCAGGGCAAGTGGCTCACCAAGAGTCAAATTCAATAGAATTTTCCCCATATGATGGAGGAACTTGAAGAAATGGAGACCATTTCATCCTAAGGAGGAAGGATTGATCCAAGTGTAAATATGTGGCCCCCCACCTGTTCCACTAGCTCAAATTATAGTTTCCATCTTGGCAATTTTCTATAGTTTGTTGATTCCCAAACTTTCGGGGTCGTTTTTAAGCCCTCAATGACATTGCTTTGACTTTGCAGCACCCAATAGATTACTATTGTGATGTATTGGGATATTTGGAATGTGTACTCCTCATCTAGACCTTTCTAACTAGCCACCAAGCACCCCAAATGGAGATTGTATGCAAAATGTTTACCATCGGGAAGTTAACATATCAACTACTCCCATTGGGGCCCACAAACCTTTTGGAGTTTCATCTTTTGGGGTTAGGGTCTTTTATGTTTAGGGTTTTTGCATTATTCTTTATGTTAAAAATGCCTTTTTATCCTCATTGCGATCAACTTCTTTTGAATGAGGGTAGCTTGCACATCTCTCTTCAAATATAATCTACCACCATTCTAGCTAGCTTGTATGCTTTTCATTTTACAGTATTTTGTATTCTAGATAGTCATTAATAGAATATGACTTTTATTGTTTTACTTTATTAATTTTTTCCTTCCAATATATTTATGTATCTCATTTTTATATCTTTGTTATATTTATGTATTCAATTGATTCTCAAAATAATCTGGATTAGTGATATTAGAGCAGTCTACTCCTTATTGTTCTTAGTGCATGTCCCTGACTAGGTCAAGGTATAAAGAGTTGGTTCTTGAGCTTGTTTCTCTTGAGGAAAACCACTCTCACCCACCCAAGAAGCCTCCCATGGAAAAATAATATGGGGATGATGGAGATTAATATCCTATCAATTTGTTGCTCGAGGAATCCCTCATGTGACAGAGGAACGCAACGATGGATAATTTCGCGAGATTCTTTGATGATTGTCTACATCAATGAAGAAACATTCAATGAGAAATCACTTCGGGGGTGCAATACCCTTTAAGTTACAAGTTAAATTTGATACTCCTTTATTTGAAGGCCAGATAGACATCGATGCTTTGGAAAAATGGTCAAGTCTTCTAGAGGGTTATTTCTTTGTCCAAAATTTTTCCAATAGTGAAAAAATCACCTTCATTCTCTTTAAGGCCCTTCCCCATGTTAGATATTGGTGGGAGACTTACTATGAGAAACATGTTGAGGATGATTCTAGAATTTTTGGTCTAGGACCCACTTAGGATGCTTTTTATTATTCCCTCAAGAAACAATATTACCCTATTGGAAACTATGACGAACAATACATGAGATGGACCACACTACATCAAGAGAGGGGTCAAACAGTGCCATAGTTCACAAATACCTTCCATACCTTGTGCACCAATCTTGGTATCAAATAATATGAGTGAAATCTGGTTCTAAAATATTTTGGGTCTCTACACAAATACATCCAAACTGAAATGGAGTCTCTAGAGATTTCATCATTGGGACTCGCTTATCAATATGTTGTCAAAATCGAGAAGAAATTTAGGAAGCAAGAAAAGTAGGATTTTAGGTCTGTAAATATGCAAAAGGAGAATTATGGTAAGGATATCCATAACTCCCATAGAAAAGGAGAGAGCAAGGATGGCTAGTCCTAGGATAACCAATCCAAGTCACTAGCAAAGAATGATAATGGGAAGTTGAAGCACACTAGAAAGTGCTACTAGTTCCACTAAAGCCCTTGGCATAATACTGATGAATATCACTCCAAAAAGTCATTGTTGGATAAGAAAAAATCCTCAGAGTCAAATGTTGACTCATACTCTGATTCATAACCAAAACATGGAAACAAAATCATTGACGCAAAAACCAGTGTCACCATCGCTACCACAAAAGTCCATCCAGAGGAACCAAAGGCTCTTGAACAAGGGGAGCACCTCCTCCACTCAGAGATGTCATCAGAGGTCATCAATATGTTTAACCTGACAATGATGTCGCATCTTCATTCATACTCCATCAATTGGCTCAGTCATGAATGGGACATCCACATCATCCAACAATGTTGTCTACACTATGAAATCAAACCTTCAAAGACAAGGTATTGTGTGATTTTCCCCCCTTGAATTTTTTGATATTTTGTTAGGAAAACCATATATGTGGAAGCATCATGTTGTTTATGAATCTAGGCCCTGTAGTGTAATTATAACTTTTTGATATAACCTCTACAATTTATTGGAGGCAGTCCCAAATACTACGCTCTCTTTGATCTTTGTGAAGCATTTCTTAAAGGTGGTCTCTCAAACCAAGATATTTTTCCTCTTTATGGTTTGGTTAGAAGAAGAACAGAAGGTCGTTGCAACTTCCAAGGCCTCTGTACGAGGTCTCTCTACATAGAAGAAGCAGGTGGAAAAGATAGTAGAAGAGAAAAAAGACATATTTTTCTCACCTACTGGATTTTTTGTGCACTATCATGTAAATCACTCAATTGATTTGACACACAGTACTCCTCTTCCTAACAACTCTATGTACATGCATTCTGTTATGGAGAATGAAGAAAAAGATTTCCAAATCCAAGAGTTAATTTTGAAGGGCCACATCAAACAAAGCTCCTCACCTTGTGGGAGCCCAATTGTTATAGTGTAGAATAAAGACAGGACATCGTGACTTTGTATTTATTACAAAGCTCTGAACAACATCATTTTCAAGAACCGATACCGAATCCCTCGGATTGATGATCTTCTTGATCAACTTAAGGGATATAATTTTTTTATTAAGATTGATATGAATTCAATCTATCATCATGTGCAAATTGAGAAAATTGATGTATGGAAGACAAGCTTCAAGTTTAAAGGTCTCTTCGAGTGTCTAGTCATGCTTTTCAACTTGAATAATGCCTTGACCACATTCATGAAGATTATGGATGACATATTGTGACCATTCACAAACTCCTTTTTGGTTGTGTGTGTGTGTGTGTGTGTGTAATATCTATATATATATATATATATATATATATA
>JASDQU010104022.1:282500-303521 GCA_032191745.1 Picea mariana
AACAACTAGCCTAAATCCATTTAACTTTAAATCTATCAAGTGTCTCTCTTAAATGAAAACTTTTTTTAGAGTGCAAAACTTAGAAAACGTTAAAAGTTTGCACCTCGAGAGATTTGATCCCTCTCAACACTTGATAAATCAAAAGTTAAATAAATCTAGGTTGATTATAAAATCTATTTTGTAGGAGTGTAAAATATATCATGAAAAGAGAACCAAAAACTTTCTAAAAAATATGATGTTTAACAAAGATACAAATACGGTCCAACCACACAAATATCATTCACAATTAAAAAAATATTTATAAATATATTGAAATATCATTCTATTTAAACATTAATTTGAATTTACATAAAACTAGAATTATAAAAAATAAAAAAGGTTTACATCCACAAAATAAATAAATTATTATTTCAAATTTTAATTGGTGTAATATAAATAAAAACTGCTGCAGCAAATTGAAATAAATGATATTTCAAATTTAATTGGATGTAATATAAATAAAATATTGATCAAACATATGGACTTGTAGAAATTTACTTAAGCATCTACCTTTTAAAAACTAGCAAAATTATAGACCAAATAAATTATAATTCAAATGTAATTCTTTATGATATAAATCACATTGGGGAACATCAGCGCCAATGCAACTTTATTTCGGTATCTATTTTTTTTTCTTTTCAACTAACCATTTTATAATTATGTTATTATATTTTGAATATATTAAGAAACAATGAAATAATTTAGTTTATTAAAAAATATTAATATATAATAAAATAGCTTAAATTTAAAATACATTATATTATATAGCCTCTTAAACAAATAAAAGAATGTTAACAATCACTTCAAGAGCTCTCTTAGGATATCATGAGATTGAATTAAAATCACTAATTTTGTTGAAATTGGATATCAAATTAATTGAAATTGCATATTTTTTGAAATTAATATATTGTAAATTATAATTGTATCATAAATTTAATAATTTTAAAAACATAAATTATATTATTTTTTTTGGTATTTATATTGATAAGCTAAAAGATTGTTAGGAAGAATCAATTTTGGAAAGCAATTAAGGATCCTCTTCGAGGATTTTTGCTTCAATATGGTTATGATTGTTAATACTAACAAGACTAAAGTTATGATAATTAAATTCAATAAGATCACTTCTGATACCTTTGTCTACGACAACAACAACTTGGATGAAGTGTCTTCATACAAATATCTTGAATCGATATTCACCACAAGCTCAACTAGAATTATAGCATTCAGAAAAGGATAATTGGAGGATGGAAAGTTTATTATGGTGTTGTCACTGCACACGGTTTGTAAGACCCTAGGTTCGATTTATCTATGACCAGTAAAACCCACTAGACATTGGCCCTTTCGGCATCACCTGCTTGCGTAGATGAAGTATCACCCAAGGTATCTATTAGGACTGTAAGAACCAGGTTTCTGCAGTAGGGGGGATATGGGAGGCGATCATTTTGTTCATTCTTCCTTATTATGTATGTACGTGTAACTCAACCCTTGATCTGTATTAACTACTTAGTGATTCAAATTCATATTATCAATATATTTCAGATTACTACATAAACTCATTACTGTAATAGTCATGATCCTTACGCAAATATTAAACATAAGATAAAACTAATCTACTATGCATCCAAATAGAGTTTCATCAGCAATCACATAAAAGACATGTCACACAACATTTAATGTGGTTCACCCAACTCTGGGCTACATCCACAATGGTTGGCTTCTTTATTATACTTTTGTTAAGTTCTTTAGGATTGCACATTGTGCATACAAAGGTGTATCATGGACATGTTTTGTTTCTCCTAGCCTATCCACTCTACAGTGCAAGCCTCTCTCTCTGCATCGTCCCTTACATTTAGACACAGAGAATAGGAACCCCAAAAACATATCATAGACAGGAACCCAACAGAACCCAACAGAAAAACACACGATAGAACCCTCAATATCGAACATAACAGAACCCCTAATCTCCCAACCCATTTCATATTTATACATCAAATCTAGGGCTTAAAACCTTACTTGGTTCATCCCAAAAACCCATTACATTGCATCGCTAATTCAGTTAACCGGTTGTTCGACTGCTTTCTTCTTCTTCTTTGTCTGCATGCTATTTTTGCGCGTCCTTACATATTTAGAAAGATGAGTTGTAATCTTTCATTTTCATCTACTTTCTTCTCCTTCTTTATTCTTCTTTATTATTCTCTTTGCTTTATTCTCTATCTTATTTTGTGTACTGTCAGCTATCCTTCTCAATGCATCTCAGTTGCGCACTTTCTTGTCTTTCTTATTATCCTATGCGCACTTCTTTTGTACTTAGGATTTTTCTCAAAACTATATTCCAAAATTGCTTGTCCAATAGGCCCCCAACACTTACCTGTAGCTCGTCCCGAGTCACTTAGGCTTGTTTCCTGCTCTTCCATGCTGCAATAAAATTTTGGGAGGCTTCCTTTGCTACCTTTATTTCTTTGATTATATTTTCCTTTGTTTGTGTGATCTCCTCAACCCCCTGCGCAGTCAAGCTTGTTAGTTTCTCCTCGGCTTCATATGCTACATGTTTGACCTTTCCCTACACATTGGCCATCTCCTCTATTATCCTCACTACTTCTTCTTGTAGTGGTCCCAATCGTTGTTGAAGAATATTTTGTTGAACCCTCATTTTCTCCACTTCTACATATGCCTACCTCTAAGCCAAAATGGTTGTCAGACGTTCCACTGGTGGGAGTGTAGTAGCCATTTCCGATGCTTGTTGTGCATGTTCCTATGCTTCTCTTAACTTGGCCTCTATGGCCTTCATCTCAGAGTCTTATAATAATTTTTTCCACACCTATGTGCTCTCCTCACATAGTTTTGTGCATTCTCCCACTATCCTCTTAATGTTGGAAACTCTTGTCGTAGCCATTCTTGCTCTGCCTTCTTTCACTTTCGGTGGCGTTCTTGGAATGCTTTGCAATTGTAAGTCTTGAATCTTCACTCCGAAGCCCTTAATGACTTCACCAATCTTTAACACTTGTTCCTCCATAGTAGCTTCTACTACTATGGGGACTTCTCGAATTGATTTGTATGGTTTCTAGACAACTGCTTGGGTTTTTTGTGATATATGCTCAGCTTCGTCCTTCTCCTTAAGGGATTTCTTGACCCTTTCCTCGGCCTCGGTTTTATCCTTCAGTACTTCCTCGACCTGGACTTCAACCTCCTTCTTTTTTTGCAATGTAGTGTCATATTGTTGTTGCAACTGAACACATTCATCCATTATTCTAATGAGCTATTGATGTGCTTTCTCTCCTCTATTCTGAATTTCTTGTAATAGGCCTTCCTACAAATCTTGTAGTCTTCACATCAACAACCTAGATACAAATAGGTTCACATGTCCTAGTGTATTTACCTGTTGCTACAATTTAGTCGTCGAAAATTCCAGTGCATATGTCTCAAGCTATAGTATCATGTGCCCAGTTGCTAACTGGGTGAAGACTGGTTGCGCACTATCTACTTCCTTTCCTAGAATCATGGATTGTCCTCCCTCTGCCCTGCAATATTTGGTGAAGCTTGTTGTTTCCAACATCTGTTGGAGTGTTGCTAGCTAATCCTTCACTTTTTGTTGTTGTTCTACTTACTTCCTTGTTACCTCCTCCATTATTTCTTCTGAGGCATCCCATACCTAGTAGTCAATCCTATCCATATCATCATTTGTTAACGTATACACTGGGATTTTCTATGCACTTTAGTCTTTTTCTTCTCCCCTCGTGTGGTTATTTTCCTTTCTCCTTTCATTTGACTCTTATCTATCGAGCCTCTATCGTGGATGGGCCAGGCATATCACCTATGCCATTATTTTTATCATTTCCCTGCTCTTTCTCTTGTTCCTCATCACTTTTGTCATGTTCTTCTTCCTCTTATGATTGTCATGTCTTCTTTGCTGGGATTTTCCAATCCTCTTCCTATCCATTCATTATCAAACTCATGTCCTCTGTTGTCAACCGGTAACTAGTTGGCAACCATTGGCGTGCGAGATACTTCTTGGCCTACACATACATGTGGTGCATGTCTGCTCTAAACCACACAATATATGTATATATTGTTACCGTCTATGCTGATATGTGTGGTGAGTGTACCACTAATTGCATGATATTTTCGAAGTATATAAAAAATGTGGCATTACTGTCATTTTGTCTTCTCTTAATTGTTGTGTGCCAAAAGTTGGCATACCTCCTAGACAAATTGTGTTTTTCTGATGTGCACATGCACTAGGAATACCCTGGTTCTTGCCACCTAACCAATGCAATGAATATTAAAAACCATGCATACTGGAATTTTGTTCCCTTTTCCTGGGCCTCAGTGCAATACTGTAAAAATTGGTTCACCAAGAAGGTGGCCCAATTCATCTGAACCCCTTCCACACATTTCTCTACAGTTGTTATGATTACGAATGGTACTTCATCTTTCCTACACTTGAGAAGTAACGTGTAGGCTAGTACCTATGTTGTGAACATAACATTTTTATCATTAATATTTTTCACATCCATCCCCCCACTTTCCTTTGTGTCTGGAATTTTTCTTTCTTCGACTCAGAGAGGCCTCGCTCTCCCACCTTGTTGAACAACAAACTCGAATCCTCACTAGCCTTTGGTAGTCCTATAATACGTGAAATCAGTGCAGTGTCGATTGATAATGGAGGATCAAGCCAGAGAGTCCCCCCATGAACAAAACTTAGAAACACCTTCACATATGCATTAATTTGCGTACTTCACCCAAAATGTGAAATCTACAACAAGTTCAATATACTTTCCTTCTCCAACCATGTTTCCCACTCCTGTGGCTCTAACAATATTGCTCATGTTCCTAGGACGCTCTTGGTGCACAAATATTGTCGCTAACTCCAAGAATTTATATGCATCAGTGATGTCATGGTCCATAAACTTTAGGCCGGAAATCTTTCTGAGAATTTCTCCTTCGCTTCTTACACCAAGAAAAACTTGTGCTATCGGAAGTAGATACTTCCCATTTGTTGGTATTTGTATCGTTGGCACGTCATCCATCCTTAGTGGTAGGTGGTCTCTGTGGAATCTCTCCTATGACACCGAAGTTGAAGCTTCAACTAATTTCTCTACCTTTGGTGTTTTCTCTGGTCGTCTATTTTCATGTTGTAGCAGAAAATCCTCCAACTTTGGGCAGGGCCATTAGTATTCTATGACAAATTCCTAGACTAGCTCTGCATCTCTTCTCTGGTAATTGTATCTCAGCTCTAGTGCTCTTGAATTCGCTCTGGTGCTCTTGAATTCTCTCGGTTCACTCTATTTTACTCCCACTTTCATGAAACAATGACTTACACTTAACAATTTCCATCTATTTTTATGCCTTTGTGCCAACTGTACATGTCTCATCTTGCCTTAACTAACTTGTCCAATCTGCCATCGTGGTTGATGATTTGTTAAATAAATGCTTCTTTATTAATAAATTATGTCTTGTGATTTTCCCTCGTACTGCCAATCTTTCGTGATTTCCGACAGCTTTTACCATTTAAGATTATACGATGCCTTTATGACCTATCACTCCAACTTCGCAGTCGTCATTTTCATGATTTAATTCTTTTAACGGTCTCATCATTGCCAAACTACACAATGGTCCTTGTTGTTACATCTATGTGCTTCGAAGTCTTTCTCTTATATGTATTGTCTTCTAAGTTGGTGCAGTTCTATTTTGATGTGGGACAACCATTCCTTCTGCACAATTATGTTATGCCTTGGTACTCTGACACTCTTTTTTTTTTTCTATATCCACTTTTTATTTTGTTTTCTTCTCTCTTCTATGTTTTTTTTTGGTTTTTCTGTGTTTTTCCTTCTTGCTATAGTACAATGACGATGATACATGCTTTATAGCACAACCTAGATTACTACGCAGAGTGTTGGTCATCTCTATAGAGTTTCAACCGACTTGCATTCACCATTCCTCTGAGGACTTATCCATTCAAGGTTTCCAACTACACAGCACCTGTCTTTGTGACATGTTGAATCACATAGGGTCCTAACCAATGCATTATAAACTTTCCTAGATGTTGCATGAACTTACTATAATAAAGTGATACCAAATCTCCCACTTGAAATTTTTTTTATTTAATGTGTCAATCACGCCAAGTCTCATGCTTTATGAACCTGTTGATGGAAACCTGTGACAAACTAGTCTTCTTCAAGTTGTACCAACTATGTTAGTCTCTCCTCTACTATTCCAGAGTATGATAGCTCAGTGATCGCTGCAATGTGAAGGCTAGGTAGAATAAACTCCATATGCATTACTGCTTCTTTCCCATAGACCAACCTAAAAGGTGTCTGCCCTTTCAGCTTCTTACTTGTAGTCCTGTAATCCCATAATACCGCAGGAACTCTTAAGTCCCAATCATCTCTCCCTACATTGTAATTTTTTGTCAAAGCATTCTCCAAGATCTTATTAAAATCTTCCACTATTCCATTGGCATGAGGACGATATGGGGTACCCTTTTGATGATGGATTTGGAACTCCTCGATCAATTTTGCAAATGTGTTTTTCAGAAAGTATGTCCCTTGGTCACTAATTAATATGTGTGAACATCTAAACCTTGTGACTATGTTCTCGAACAAAATCGTGCAACAGTCACTATTGTGTAATCTGTAACTAGTGTTGCTTCTACCCATCTTGTCAAATATTATATCGTAGTGATTTTGTACCTTGCCCGTGATCTTCTTTCTTTTGGGTTGATTGGCCCCACAAAGTATATTGCTCATTTCTCAAATACTTTCAACGTAACTTGTGGATTCAAAGGCATTTCATCCCTCCTAGATGACTTTCCCACGCGGCATACATCATATGATTAGCAATACTCCTTCTCATCTTTGTGAAGTGTAGGCCACCAAAGCCATGCGCACAAAATCTTTTGTGCATTTGCTTTCCCTGCATAATGTCCTCCTGCAATCCCATCATGCACTTCTTCAAGTATCATCACTCTTTCATGTTCCAGCACACATTGTATCAATATTCCATATGCACCCATCTTTTACAAATTCCCTGCAATCAACTGATAATCAACTACTTTCACTACCAATTGTTTCTTCTATGCAACCATCATGTCTAATGGAGCCATACTTGTACTTAGAAACTACATGATGTCTGATAAGTAATCATCCACCATCTTTACTGCAAATAGTTGTGCATCTAGGAAGTTTTCATCTAGTTTTCCTACATCTTCACCTAATAATATGAGCGATAGATGATTCAGTCATGCATTCAGCTTCCCTGGTTTCACTACAACCTCAATGACATATTCCTGAAATAATAATAGCCATATGAATATTCTCCCCCCCAACATTGTCTTGTTGACTAAGCATTTTAATGCAGAATGGTCTTATACATCTTAAAGTGAGATCCCAATAAATAATGCCTAAATTTATGTAGTGCGTAGACCCTTTCCAATCCTTCTCATTCTATAGTTGTATAATTCCTCTCTGCTATAGACAATTTCCTTCTTGCAAAATCAATTTGGTGATCTATGTCTCCCTCCCCTGCTTGGAATAGTATTGCGCCCAACACTATCGATGATGTATCTAAAAGTACATGGAACTCCTTGTTCTATTCTAGAAAAATTAAAATCAGTGTAGTCACAACTTTCTTCTTTAACGTTTCCAACCCACTCTGAGGATCCTCGTTTCATTGAAACTTTACTTCCTTCTTCAGTAACTTTTCCATCCATTTTTTGATCTGTGCATATCCTTTGATAAATTTCCAATAATAGCCTATACGACCGAGATTTTCCCTCAGCTGTCTGACTGATGTAGGAGGTTATAATGCCAGAATTACTGCAATATTGGTTGGATCTACTAATAGTCCCTGTTTTCACACTACATGTCCCAAAACAATTACAAATGATACGCAAAAAATACACTTCTTCAAGTTCAGCAAAATATGACACTGTCGACACCAATCCAACATGAGCCTAAGGAATTCTATATGATCCTTCAGTAGGTTGAACACAATCCAATCATCCAAGTATACTTTGAGGAACTTATGGAAGAACTCCTTGAATGTTGCAACCACTACTCTGGAAAACACCACAGGGGCATTCTTCAATCCGAATGGCATTACTGTATATTGATAAATCCCACTCTATGTCACAAAAGTGGTCTTGTGTAAATCCTCTTATGCAATTTTTATCTAATGGTACCCCAAGAATCCATCTATGAAAGAACAAGTTTCTTGGATTCCTATGTTCTCCAATACCTCATCTGTGAATGGTGTTGGGAATGGGTCATGTAAGCATGCATCATTCATCTTCCTTAGAGCCACGCAGATCCTGATTCCTCATGTCTTCTTGTCCTGCACTAACCATTGGACTAATCCACTCATATTATTCCATTAGTTCAATGATTCTTGCATCCAACATCCTGTCTATTTCATCCTTCACCTTTTCCTTGTAACTCGGATTTAACCTGTAAGGCCTCTGTCTCACTAGCTTAGCTCCTAGTTTCAGTGGAATCTTCATATCTCCTAAGTCTCTTGTTATTCCCTTCATCTCAAAAAATTTCGTTGGGAATAGTTCTTGATATTCTCTTCGTAATTATGCAATCATCTCAACTCTCTCATCACTTCAATAATCTCCTATCTGCGGAAACTTGGAATTCTTTGTTTTCCTAATGTTTACCTTCTGTGTCTTTATATGATCTGTATGTGTGATAGATTCAAGCTATATCCCTTCTACTACTCATTCTCCTTCTATCTCAGGTGCTTGTAAATTTTTGGGATCCTCTTCATCATGTTCTTCCTTAGCTACATTGTAGCATTCCAATATCTCATGGATAGTCATCTTGGCTTGGTGCGCACTACACACTGGTACCACCTCCACCATCCCTTCTTCTGAGAATATGTTCGTTCAAATAGCTTGTAGCATTGCATCTATTGATGGAGACTCGTGTTCAAATGTAAATGTGATTTTGAACCTCTAGACCAACTCTTTCCATCTTGTTGTCTCCCTACACATTTCCAATTCCAAATACCAGTACTTCAAAATTGTGTCTAGTGTGTGTATAAATACGTGCGTCCATTTTGTTTCTGGTACTGAACTCCATAAAGCCCTTCATTGTTTAGTATAAACCACTGGGTCACTCTGTCTTGTATACTTTTTCACAATATTTTCTTCCTCAGTGCCAAACCTTACTTGCATTAGTCTATTTCATTGTGACCAGTCATTTATTCCCTCTCTGTGTGCATCCCACCATCTAGTTGGAGTCACATTTAGGACAACATCTAGTGCTAACAACCTTTGTTGTTCGAGTACCTACAAATCAAATTCCTTTACAAACATGCTTATATTAGTTAATCCATCATATCTATGTGGATCACATAGCTCTATTCCAATCCAGCGCAAGGATCAAGTTATACGTGCACATCGTCTAGTGGATAATTCATGCATTCTTTGTTGCCAATGCTTTAGGCCTTCTTTCGAGTCTAATGCACATGAATTGATACTTCTCCATCTTAGCACACCATATTTTGTAGGGTTGGCATAATCATCCATCTTCACCTTCATGTTGTATAAGTTTTCAATGTCATTTCCTTTGACCGTCTCTATGTATCTCTTCCCTTATGATGGGTCCAAGGGTCCAATAACTTTCAACTCTCCAACTTCAAATATCATCTCCTTCCTCTTTAATTTGATGATCACCTGGTTATCAAAATCCCATTCCAGTCCCATCAGTTATGGATATGGTTGAATTTCATCCATGATATCAATTACTTCAAAGTCTACCATGTTGTGCACCCCATATATGTTCATGGTTACTCCTGTCAAACGACCAATCAATACTATTTTGTGTTGATTCACAAGCCTTAACTGAACATGAGGACATACTAGCTTGGGTTTTCCCATCATCTCCCATGTATGCTTAGGTAAAAAAATCACGTCAGACCCCAAGTCTAAGATAACATGATCCACATCATACTCCCCAATTTGCACGTTGAATATGAATTCTCCGTTGTTCCTCTTCTTGTGAAGTACTTGGTTTACCATCCTTTGTGAGATGGGAGTCTCCCTTCCTTGTGTGCAATGAGAAATGATGTTGTATAGTGTACTCAGCTCAATTTCCTCCTTCATTAGCTCTACACAAATTTTCAAGAATTTTGTTAGTGTACTTACCTTTCTAGTTAGTTTCTCTGGCACAATGTGATCTTCTACCTGAGGCACAACTGACGTTAACACTCCCCAATCCAATCCAAGTACTTGTTTTCTTTCTCTCTGATATGTCTCATTTTCTTGTTGAGGATCAAAGGTTGGCATAGGTCCTGCTAACTTCCTTACCCACTGTTCAGTCTGCTTTTCTTCATTCATCATATCATCCCATGTTCTAGCTCCTATGCGTGTAACAACTATGATTCTTGGTCCTTCATTGTGTATTTCGATTGATATTTTCTACACATTCTGATTTGGATTCAGGTTATGTTTTCCTATGGCCTATCATTTCAAAACTAGTTGGGGACACTCTTTTGTCGCATGGTCTAGTGTTTTGCAGTATTTTCACTTTGTACATGGATTCAGAAAGTCACGGGCCAAGTGTCCGGGTTGATTACAGTTATAACATATAATCGGTCCTCATCCTCCTCTACCAAAATTTCCTCGTCCTTGGCCTCTTCCAAAATTTCTTTTGTTCCCCGGATTGAAGCCTCTTTGAGTATTATATTGCGGACCACCCCCTTTTGTTGTAACATTCTCCTCTTGAATCCTATATATATCTGACGTGTGCTCCCTCATTAAGTCGAACACTTGGCAATCCTTCTCGCCATGTCCCATCGAATTGTAAAAGTTGAAGAACAAGTTCTTTGGGGTAATCTGATACTTATGCAGTAATGGAAACTTAGTCGGGTGATGCCCCCATTTCTTACACATCTTTCAATATCCTCCTCACGATAATGGATTTGACACTCTCGTCACCAAATACTGTGTGAATGTTGGGAATTCTTCCTTGTGATGGACTTAAGTCCTACATTTGGTACACTAGATTTTCTCATGTTTCTCCTTTCCCTTGGTCAATTCTACCAATTGAATCGTTAATGAAGCCAACTGCTTCTGAACTTGCGCCATCCCTCCATTGTATCATACAAGTGATTATTCCAATTTCATTGCAATTTCTAGTGCATCGGGTTGCGATGTGATCATATGTTGAATTAACGGCCTGTGAATATGTGTACAAGCCCTACAATGAACCATTATTGATGTTGTTGATCAGGGATCTGGAAAGTCAGTCTACCCATCAGATCCTTGAACCTTTGATTGAAGTCGCATACTAACTATGTTTGTACATGTTTAATCTCCTCCAGTTTTGTGATGTACTGTGACTCTGACTTTGGCTTCCTAAATTCCTTTAGCAACGCTTTTCGTATCTCTACCAAATTTTTTGGCTTACCTTGTAGGTGGGGTACTCTACAGCTTCATGTACCAGACCAGTGCATGGCCTCTAAGTGTTGTTTCCAATTGCGCAATCTTCACAACCTCTTCTTGGACATTCTTTCTAGCCCAAATTGTCTCGTAGACAAACAAATGTTGTTCAAGGTCCTCTCGAATTCGCTCTGGTTCGCTCTGGTGCTCTTGAATTCTCTCTGGTTCACTCTAGTGCTCTCGAATTTTCTCTGGTTTGCTATGTTTTACTCCCGCTTGCATGAAACAATGACTTACACTTAACAATTTCCATCTATTTGTGTGCCTTTGTGCCAAYTGTACATGTCTCATCCTACTTGAACTACCTTGTCCAATCTGCCACCGTGGTTGACGAGTTGTTAAATAAATGTTTCTTTATTACTAAATCTGTCGCGTGATTTTCCCTCATATTGCCAATCTATTGTGATTTCCGAYGGATTTTACCATTTAATATTATACGACACCTTTATGACCTATCACTCCTGCTTCACAGTCATCGTTTTCATGCTTTAATGCTTTTAACGGTCTCATGATTTCCAAACTACACAATGGTTATTGTTGTTACATCTATGTGCTTTGAAGTCTTTCTCTTCTRTGTATTGTCTTCTAAGTTGGTGCAGTTCTATTTTGATGTGGGATAACCATTCCTTCTGCATAATTATGCTATGCCTTGGTAATCTGACACTCTTTTTGTTTTTTCTATATCCACTATTTATTTGGTTTTCTTCTCTCTTCTACTTTTTTTTTTGGTTTTTTGTGTTTTTCCTTCCTACTATATTACAATGACTATGATACCTTCTTTATGGCACAACCCAGATTACTATGCAAAGTGTTGGTTGTCTCTATAGAGTTTCAATCGACTTCCATTCACCATTCCTATGAGGACTTATCCATTCAGGGTTTCCAACTGCGCAACACTTGTCTTTGTGACATGTTGAATCACATAGGGTCCTAACCAATGCATTATAAACTTTCCTGGATGTTGCATGAACTTACTATAATAAAGTGATACCAAATCTCCCACTTTAAATTTTTTCTATTTAATGTGTCGATCATGTCAAGCCTTCTCTCGTGCTTTCTGAACCTGCTGATGGAAACCTGTGACAAACTGGTCTTATTCAAGTTGTACCAACTATGTTGTATATTGCTCATTTCTAAGAGGCTTACAACATAACCTGTGGATTCAAAGGCATTTCATCCCTCCTATATGGATTTCCCATTTGACATACATCATATGACTAACAATACTCCTTCTCATCTTTGTGAAGTGTAGGCCACCAAAGCCCTGTGCAAAAAATCTTTTGTGCATTTTCTTTCCCTGCATAATGTCCTCCTGCAATCCCATCATGTGCTTCTTCAAGTATCATCGGTCTTTTGTGTTCCATCACACAGCGTATCAATATTCCATATGCACCCATCTTGCACAAATTCCCTGCAATCAACTGGTAATCAACTACTTTCAATACCAGTTGTTTCTTCTATACAACCATCATGTCTAATGGAGACATACTTGTACTCAGAAACTGCATGATGCTCGATAAGTAATCATCCACCATCTTTACTACAAATAGTTGTGCATCTGGGAAGTTTTCATCTAGATTTCCTACATCTTCACCTGACAATATGTGTGATAGATGATTTGGTCATGCATTCAGCTTCCCTGGTTTCACTACAACCTCAATGTCATATTCTTGAAATAATAATAGCCATATGCATATTCTCCCCCCCAACATTGGCTTGTTGACTAAGTATTTTAATGCAGAATGGTCTTATACATCTTAAAGTGATATCCCAATAAATAATGCCTGAATTTATGTAGTGTGTAGACCATTTCCAATCCTTCTCATTCTATAGTTGTATAGTTCCTCTCTACTATAGACAACTTCCTTCTTGCAAAATCAATTGGGTGATCTATGTTTCCCTCCCCTGGTTGGGATAGTACTACGCCCAACACTATGGACAATGCATCTAAAAGTACATGGAAGTCCTTATTCCAGTCTAGAAAAATTAAAATCATCATAGTCACAACTTTCTTCTTTAAGGTGTCCAGCCCCTTCTGACGGTCCTCATTGCATTGAAACTTTTCTTCCTTATTCAGTAACTTTTCCATCGATGTTTTGATCTGCGCATATCCTTTGATAAATTTCCTATAATAGCCTGTATGACCCAGAGTTTCCCTCAACTTTCTAAATGATGTAGGAGGTTCTAACTCCAAAATTACTGCAATCTTGGATGGATCTACTAATATTCCTTAGTTTCACACTACGTGTCCCAACAAAATTACAAACGGTATGCAAAAAATGCACTTCTTTAAGTTCAGCGAAATATGACACTGTCGACACCAATCCAACATGAGCCTAAGGACTTCTATATGATCCTTTAGTAGGTTGAAAATAGTCCAATCATCCAAGTATGCTTCAAGGAACTTATGGATCAACTCCTTGAACGCTGCAACCACTACTCTAGAAAGCACCACAGTGTCATTCTTCAATCCAAATGGTATTACAGTATACTGATAACTCCCCCTCTCTGTCATAAAAATGGTCTTGTGTCAATCCTCCTGTGAAATTTTTGTTTGATAGTACCCCAAGAATCCATCTGTGAAAGAATAAGTTTATTGGCTTCCTACGTTCTCCAGTACCTCATCCGTGAATGGTCTTGGGAATGGGTCATGTAAGCACGTGTCATTCATCTTCCTTAGATCCATGCATATCATGATTCCTCCTATCTTCTTGTCCTACACTAACCATTGGACTAATCCACTCATATTACTCTATCAGTTTGATGATTCTTGCATCCAACATCCTATCTATTTCATCCTTCACCTTCTCCTTGTACCTTGGATTTAACCTGTAAGGCCTCTATCGCACTAGCTTAGCTCCTGGTTTCAGTGGGATCTTTATCTCGCCTAAGTCTCCTGCTATTCCCTTCATCTCTAAAAATGTTGTTGGGAATAGGTCCTAATATTCTCGTTGTAATTATGAAATCATATCAACTCTCTCATCACTCCAATAATCTCCTATCTATGCAAACTTGGAATTATTTTTTTTCCCAATGTTTACCTTTCGCGTCTTTATAGGATGTATATGTGTGACAAATTCAAGATCCGACCCTTCTACTACTCTTTCTCCTTCTGGTACATTTTTGGGATCCTCTTCATCATTTTCTTCCTTAGCTGCATTGTATCATTCCAATAGCTCATGAATAGTCATCTTGGCTCGGTGTGCACTACATACTAGTACCACCTCCACTGTAACACACCCACTACCATCAATCAAAATGTTTGGTTGAATTTTAAATAATGAGACTCCCCAGAGCTTGTAGCAGCAAAATGCCAATCCCCGAATCACAGGTCTTCTATTTACCTACCCGATTCTCTATACATAACCATGGTCTTACGTCCCACCTGACGCAGGCACGCCAACCATGGGTACGTCTGCTCACAGGGTCTTCTTCTTCTCGCCCGAAGAACTCTGAGGTTCTTCTATTTCCCTATCGGGACATCTTCTCCCACAGTTCTCTTCACGTGATCCCCTTTCCTTTATTTATCGTGGAATCGGAACTCGTGACTTCGCGAGTTCAAAGGTTGAAAACTGGGTTCTCGGATCCCCGATATCCGATGATCAGTCAACTCATTGACTTTTCCCCGAGGGATTTCGCTACTCGCAAACTCGGGATTCCCTTGGCCAAATTCTCGGGCCTTTTCTCGCGAGGCTCTGATACACGATCCCACGTGCAGATCCAACGGTCTTTTCGTAATCCGGATCCAACGGTTATTACCTTCTCTCTTCTCACATCCTCGTGACCTTGAATGCCTAATACTTGGGCTCTCACCCTGCAAACTCCCGAGTTCGCGAGATCTCTCGATCTCTTCCACCTATCCTCCTTCGATGGACGGCTCATAGCCTCTTGCCACTTCGCTGCTTCACGACCTCATGTCTCGCGACTTTTAATGCCAAATACTTGGGCATTCACCCTGCGAGCTCCCGAGTTCGTGAGATCTCCTCGATCTCTGCCACCTGTCCTCCCCAGATGGATGGCTCACAACCTCTTGCTACTTCGCTGCTTCGCGACTTAGAGCATCCAAACTTCGGGCTCTTACCTCACGAACCTCCGAGGTAGCGAGATCCCTGGATCTCCACCACCTGTCCTCCACAAATGGATGGCTCGGATCCTCTCGTGGATTCACCACTTGCGACTTGGAGAATCCAAACTTTGGGCTCTTACCTCACGAACCTCCGAGGTAGCGAGATCCCTGGATCTCTGCCACCTGTCCTCTTCGGATGGACGGCTTAGATCCTCTCGTAGCCTCGCCACTCGCGACTTAAAGCGTCCAGCTTTTGGACTTCTACCCCGCGATCCCCGAGCTCACGAGATCCCTGGATCTCTGCCACCTGTCCTCCTCGGATGGATGGTTCAGATCCTCTCATAGCCTCACCACTCGTGACTTAAAGCGTCCAGCTTTTGGACTTCTACCCCGCGAGCCCCAAGCTCACGAGATCCCTGGATCTCTGCCACCTGTCCTCCTCGAATGGACGGCTCAGATCCTCTCGTAGCCTCGCCACTTGCGACTTAAAGCATCCATCTTTTGGACTTCTACCCCACGAGCCCCGAGCTCAAGAGATCCCTGGATCTCTCCCACCTGTCCTCCTCGGATGGATGGCTCTGATCCTCTTGTGGCTTCACCACTCGCGACTTGGAGCGTCCAACTTTTGGACTTCTTCACGAGGCTTAACCCTCGTCTATCTTCCTATAGATCTAACGACTATCGGGTTTCCTAGCTAAGATCTGATAGTTCAGATCGGTCCTGATGCCGCGCCCTTTCCTACTGCCCTTTGGATGTGGAAAAACCAACAATCCAGATGTTCTCATGGAGCTTGGGGTTCTACGATTCGGATTTCCTCGCTATTCACGAAGATAAGGGAAAAATGGTTAAGGCAATTTATGCCCTCATTCATTCCTTCGATTTAACAGTCATGAACGACCGCAGATTTCTCGACAGAATCTCATCCATTGATCAATACTTATCCTTACGCGGCTACTTTGGGATTTCAAGAGGGTCATTCCTCTTCGCATAGGGTTGCTAAGACTTGCACATTCATGCCCTTTTTCCAGGTTCTTGGTAAACCTTTCTGAGAAGAGAAATCTCCGTGAAGAGGTCTATTTCGGGCCATTCCTGGATACAGATAAGGGAAACAAATTCCCAAGAATGGACTGGATACCTGACTTAGTTCAACCTGATTTTTTATCGACGTGAGTCGTGCATGGCTTCCTATATTACAAGCATAGGTCCATTAGTTATTATCAAAACATTCACAGACATTCTTACACTAAAATCATTCACATTCTCATAGTGCTGTGAGTATATATGTATATCAGTATATGAATTTCAAGATGCAATACATAAAAATACTTATTAGAAATAACACCCAAAGTGGGCACGACTACTGAGAGGGGTGCTCGTTTCCACCCAACCGTAGGCTCAGCGACTCCCAAAGGATTTACCACTAGCCACACCCGAGCTGAGACCACGATGCTCTGAGACTGCATCTCTCTGTCTACTAGTGACCAGGAGCGAAGGTTGCAATCCTTCCTCTCTGCTATCACTCACTCTACGTAATGCCATAGTTCCCCCTCGCATCTTCCCTTTCAATCATCTCTACCATACGCCTTATCCTCTTGCGAGGTTGTGTGTGGCATGATTACCCTCACGCCGATCAGGCCCGACGGCTCTACGGATGGGTGGTTCACCATCCCATCCCTCATCAAGCCACCCGCCTACCAGCCTGTGAGGCATTGAATTTCAGGGCCAGCGAGCCACTTTTGGTTCTCCGGGCCAGTGGAGTCCAAATACGGTATTTTATTCTTGGTGGAAGTTAATGCCACCTTTTCAGGTGCCTTCCACTGCCATTGTGGTCTCTTTTCTGCACATCCCCTCTCAGCAGTCTGCAATAAATTCAAAATATTATTCACATTCATTGACCTCTTCCTGCAGGTCCATTTACATCATATATTCATACTTATGAGTTTGCCATAGTCCTTGGCCAGTCTAGTTATATTTACAATCTGGGGGAAACAGGGTGTTACAATTCCCTCCCCCTTAAAGGAACATTGTCCTCGATGTTCTTAGCTACTAACATGAATTACATGTACAGAAGTAACCAAAATCGGATATGCCTGTCTTATGGCATCCTCCATTTCCCATGTAGCCTCATCTGGGCCAAAATGTTTCCACTGCACCTTGACCTGTGCAATGGTTCTGTTCTGGAGTCGGGTTTCCCTTCTGTCCAATATGAATTGGGGTTCTGGTAGGAATTCTCCCTCCGGTTCCACCTGGATCATAGACCAGTCAATTATATGATTAGCATCATGTACATATTTCTTTAATAATGAAACATGGAAAACATTATGTGCTTTTACTATGGGAGGAAGTGCTATCCAATAGGCTACAGGTCCCACTCTATCTAGAACCTCAAAGGGTCCACAATACTAGGGTGCCAATTTGGCACAAGCTCCCATTTTTAGGGAACTCCTTCTGGGCTTAATTCTGAGATATACATGATCTCTTGTTTGGAACTCTCTTGGAGTTCTCTTTTGATCGGCATAACTTTTTTGTCAGTTCTAAGCGACCTTCAGATTTTGTTTTATCTGAGTCACTTGTTGTTCCATTTCTTTCAACATGTCGAGTCCAAAGGAAATCCTATTTACAGGATTGCTCCAGCTGACTGGGGTATTACATTGTCTACCATAGAGGACCTCAAATGGGCTCATTTTTAAGGACGCTTGATAGCCGTTGTTGTAGGCAAATTCTACCAATGGCAGGTAGTCTTCCCATTTTCTGGGTTGATGCATTACATGCATCCTTAACATATCCTCTAATATCTGATTCACTCTTTCTGTCTGTCCATCGGTTTTAGGGTGATAGGTGGTGCTAAACAACAACTTGGTCTCCAAACCTGCCATCAGTGATTTCCATAAATTGGAAGTGAACTTTGTGTCTCTGTCAGATATTATCTCCTTCGGCATGTCGTGCAGTCGGAACACCTCTTTCATGAATACTTGTGTGATATCTATTTCCTTGCAGGTCAATTTGATGGGGATGAAATGAGCGGACTTGCTCAGTTTATCCACTACTACCATAATGGTGTCATTCTGTTTGGTTGAAGTTGGTAATCCAGTGATAAAATCCATGGAGATGGTTTCCCATTTCCATTCTGGGATGGGTAAAGGGTGTAATAGTCCTGCTGGGTGTCGATGTTCTGCTTTAACTTGTTGGCATTCTATGAATTGGGCCAAATATTTGGCTACATCCTTCTTCAATCCCAGCTAGTAAAATTGTTTTCGGGTGGTAGTAATCATTTTCTGGTATCCTGGGTGACCAGTGTAGGGTCTTTTATGTAGTTCATCCATGATGAACCTCTTCAAGTCGTCACAATTGGGAATGTATAGTCTATCTCTGTAGGTGAGTAGACCTCCTCTGGTCGTCTGATAGCCTTCGTATTTTACTCCAGCGGGTTCTTGCTGTAGGTACAGGGTCACATTTCGGACGAAGGAATCTGTTTCTTGTACCTCCTTGACTCTGTTCTTGACATCTGTCTCGCAGGTACTCACCGCTGCTAGGTGAATTGTTCTCATGCTTCTACTAAGGGCATCGGCCACCCTATTCTCCTTCCCTTTAATGTGTTTGATTTCAAAATCAAATTCACTAAGGAGGGCCATCCATCTGGCTTGTATAGCATTAAGCTTTGGTTGGTCGAACAAATACTGTAATCCACAGTGATCTGTCATAAGCACAAATTTTCTTCCCAAGAGGTAATGCCTCCACATTTTTAAGGCATGCACTATGGCAGCCAGTTCTAGATCATGAGTCACATAGTTGACCTCATGTTCATTCAATTTTCGGGATTCATAGTAGATCACCTTTCCTTCCTGCATAAGGACTCCTCCGAGCCCTTCCTTACAGGCATCTGTGCACACAAGGAAGTCGGCTTCTGGGTCAACGATTTTTAACACAGGTGCATGGGTTAGTAAATGTTTCAAGGTTTGAAACCTTTCTTCACACTACTGTGTCCACAGAAATTTTGTTCCCTTCTTCTAGAGGGCAGTGATTGGAAAACCAATCTTGGAGAAATCTTTTATAAATCTCCTATAGTATCCCGCCAATCCCATAAAGGATCTAATGTCTAAGACATTATTTGGGGTAGGCCATTCCAGGATAGACCTGATCTTGGCAGGGTCTACTGCTACCCCTTCCTTGGACAAAACATGTCCCAAGTAGTGTATTTGCTTCTGAAAGAAGTCACACTTGCTGAATTTAGCATAGAGTTGATGCTCTCTTAGCACTTGCAGCACAAGTCTAAGATGCTCTTCATGTTCTTCTCTACTCTTAGAGTAGATTAAGATATCATCAATAAAAACTAGCACAAATTTATCTAGAAATTTACTGAGTACATTGTTCATTAAGCACATGAAAGTATCAGGGGCATTGGTTAACCCAAATGGTACTACCACAAACTCATAGTGACCATACCATGTCCGGAAAGTGGTTTTATGGATGTCTTCACCCTTAATTCGGACTTGATGGTATCCCGACCTCAAGTCAATCTTTGAGAAAATAGACGCACCTCCCAACTGATCGAATAGATCATCGATCCTGGGTAAGGGGTATTTGTTCTTTATAGTTACTTTATTAAGTTGTCGGTAATATATGCACAATCTAAGGGTGCCATCCTTATTTTTCACAAACAGGACTGGTGCTCCCCAGGGGGACACGCTGGGTCGAATATAACCCTTATCCAGCATTTCTTTCAATTGCAATTTGAGTTCGACTAACTCAGGCATGCTCATCCGGTAGGGTGTTCTAGACACCGGCACCGCTCCCGGTGCAAGTTCTATTGAGAAGTCAATGTCTCTTCTCGGAGGTAGACCCGGTACCTCTTCCGGAAATACATCTTTGTACTCTCTTAGAATAGGGTGATCATCGGGGCTTGGTTTAGCACCTTCGATTGTTTCCAACACCTGTATTGCATATAGGGAACATCCCTTTCGGCAATACTTTCTCATTTGTAGGGCTGAGATTTGTCTCACCGAGACCGGTTTTCGGATCCCTTGGAGGGTTATCCTTTTTCCTTCTATGCTCACACATTCCAAAGTTTTATGGTAACAGTCCAATTTGGCTTTATGGGCGGCCAGCCAGTCCATACCAATCAACAAGTCATATGATCCCAGGGGTAATACATTAAGGGTTGCTTGGGTGGGGAAATTACCCAACATTATCTGGCAGGCTGGTATGGCCTCTACCACCTTTCTTTTGGTACCAGTGGCTAACTATACCAACCATGGCTTAGGTTGCTTCTGTGGCTGTAGTTTACACTTATCAACAACTTTAGGGGCTATATAACTCAAATTTGAACCAGGGTCAATCAAAACAGATACCAGATGGTTGAAGATCATACCTTCTATTTCCACCACTGAAGCTTGGTGGTCAGCTTGGTTATTATCCAAGGTTGCATAGATCTGCGGCACACTCCTTGCCACATCATTGACCGTGGTAGCTTCCT
>JASDQU010104023.1:0-20568 GCA_032191745.1 Picea mariana
TAGTTAGCATAGTTTATAATTAGTTTAGTATAGTTTAGTTAAGTTTGTTTTATTAGTTTCTAGTTTCCTTAGTTTAGATCATTTAGCTCAGATCACTTTCTCTTTGGTTTCCTTACGAGACCTTAGGGCGGCCAACGGAGCCGTTAAACTCGTCAGGGTGGTCCATACCAAACGGATTGGGTTATTTATACAACCCCAGACCGGTTCCACTCTCCCAGTTGACGGATGGTCATTTTCGCCCGTCAACAGGGTTTCCCCCTCACGAAAATGTGGACAACAAGAAAGCGTTATTTCCAAAAGCACCAAATAAAGAGAAAGGCATAGACCCAACCAGACTCGTAAAGGACTGAGGCCCTTGAATCCCTCAACTAAACAAACTGGAACTAGTATTAGGCCCATATGGTTGTTGAAAATCACCTCCGAGCGAAGGGGATAGAGGAGGTATATGTCCCCCACTGTAAGGGACTGCGTTGTATAGAGCATAAGTGCCCTCAAGGGATCCTTTCAAGGGAGCATTATAAATCCCTTCCCCTAGACCAATGGTTTGTAAAGTCGAGTAAGTTAAATTCGAGCTTGAAACAAAACCTGGCATCCCATATGTGAAAGGAGCATGTAACATATTTTTTATTGTATAAGTATGAACAGTGGTCGAAGTTGTGGAAGAGACTGTGCCACTGCCAGAAGTGGTAGGTGTCTGACTAGAGGTATTCCTTGTAGGTGAAGGTGGGGGAGGAGGTACGATGCCCCCTCCACCCGCGATGAGGATGGGAGTATGAGGACTCACAATAGAATTAGTATTACTCGTTTCCATATCTATTGTCCTAACAATATGATGATCAAGAGAAGTATTCTCAGGAGGGACTACCTGAACAAGGATTGGCTTTGAAAGATCAGTGATCAGAGGGTTTGTGGGCCTAAATCCTTCATCTTTGAGGTCAGAAAACACTAATCTCCTTTGGTGCAAGAATGTATTCTCTAGGAAAATGCTTGGGCACAATTTATTGTGGCCCGGTAGATTCAAAAGAAC
The DNA here is from genome assembly GCA_032191745.1 of Picea mariana. Taxonomy (NCBI): domain Eukaryota; kingdom Viridiplantae; phylum Streptophyta; class Pinopsida; order Pinales; family Pinaceae; genus Picea; species Picea mariana. The sequence goes on from JASDQU010104023.1 coordinate 1,028, forward strand.
CTTCTTGATCTAATCTTCACCTCAGCAATGGCGGCGATGGCTCCAAAGTTATCGCAGGAAGGCCCTGAAGCCTAAGCGAATGGAACAATTGTTGATATTCCACTTTGTGAAATTATCAACTAATACTCTAAGGTAAATATAGGGAGAATCATAGAGCCCACACTACAAAGTACCGAAAGGTAAATCAAGCAATCAATAGAATGGCAGGAAGAAAAATTACGCCAACCAACACTAGAGAAAATTATCGGTGCAAGTGTAACTCGAATATGGAAACACCCTCCAGGTATACTCTGCAAAGCATGATCCAATGTCTATCCTAGGTATCGGGGTATACCCCTGCAATCATCTGTGTGAGTCCCTATAAAAGGAAACTAGTTTGCTAGCTCACAGTTAGTTACTAGGAAGGTACACTCGACACTCAGATTAATCTTATGAGAAGGATAGCTATGTCTGAAGCCTTTCAAGGGTACCAAAGGAAAATGGTCCAGAAGACAACTAAGGGTCCAGAATGGATTCGAAGTCCAAGAAGCTCCGTAGTGAAATGCGGTCAAAAAAATCCAAAGAATGACCCTCAAATACGATCCTCACTATGTTTGGTCTGGCTTTGGAGGGGTTATCTTCTCTACCTTTCCTCACGTGACCTCATGTTTAGTCCCTATGTTAGAGGGGGGTCCTTTCTAACTTTTACAACATTGGAATTTTACACTTCCTATCTCATAATCTTAAGTTTATTTAAGTGGCCTTGAAGAGTTTCCTCTCCACACCTAATTCACCCTAAAGCCTAGTCAAATCGGTGTACCCTGTAAACAAAAATGTCTAATTGATTTTAACATTAAGCGTTGATTTTAGTGGCTTAATTACTCGGGGGTATGGTAGTGAAACTCGTGGTGTTATTTAAGAGAAGAAAGAGAAGAGTTAAATGATCTTTTAGAACATTGTTCTTTAAAAGTAAATGAAAGAAAACTACATCCTACAATTGAATATATGGCTCTTTTAACTTTTAAGGTGCGAACTTTTCAAAACGAAAACCAAGATACTACTATGTAATATATCCAAGAATGATTTTTCTTTCCAAATGCAGTGCAACTACTTAAACTTTCAAGGAAGAATATGAGAAGGAAGTTTGGTTTGAGAACTCTTTTCTTTTATAAAAAAATAACCTAAGCTACTACAACCAAACAAACATGCAAAGTAACATGCAAATGACCTAGGCACCTCCACAACTAACCCAAACAAGTGACCTCCACATGCTCTAGTGTGGTATTCATTTAACAAAATATATTCCTCCTCATGATTCAGACAACGACGAAGAGCATAGTCAATTCATTGACGATACAAAGTATCATCGATGATAAGATAATTTCACACTTGATGGCATATTCATCGACGCTCATCACAAGAAGCAGAGGAAGGACACTTCAAAGTCTTAAGATACACAATTATATATCCATACCAAGGGTCAGAATATGCAAGAAGGAAGAGATCATCATTGTTCAATGAATCTTTAGGAAAATTATTACCACTCTCAATCGAAAGTTCTAAAATTAACTTGGCAAAGACTGAAGACTTAATAGACTTCGTCGAAACAAAATAAAAATAAAATTCCTAAAGAATGAATATCCATAGACTAATCTTCTCGCCAATGACTTGTCGTGTCAACACATATTGAAAAGGATTAACAAATACTATGACGGTGGTCTTACGAAGTAGAATATAATGACAAAACCTTTGGACAACATGGACAGCTACCAAAGTGAGTTTCCCAACGTGAGTGTAGTTGAGTTATGGTCCTACTAAGCCTCAACTGAGGTAGTAGATAATTTTTTCCTGGAGCAGATCATCTTCCTAAACCAAGACCATACCAATGGTGGAATTTGTTGTAGCCAAGTATAACAATAAATCTTTGACATAATCAAGAGGGTTGAGAAGAGGGGTAGATGTTCGGGCACTTTTCAAAGCTTCAAAAGAGCACTAAGTTGCTTCATCCCAAAAGAAAGGGACCCCTTTTTTCAAAATGTGCATAAACTGTTTAGTTATTCCAGCATAGTTAGCAATAAATAATCACAGGAACTTAGCTTTACCCTGAATACTTTGAAGCCAGGGAACTATGCGCAAGGGGGGGAAATTGAACTATCACCTCAACCTTAAGAGGATCGACCATGATCCCTTTGGTGGACACGATAAAACCTAATAAATGTCCCAAATGTAACACCAAAACTACACTTGTTGAGATTTAGGTGAATCTGGTAGTAGCAACACCTCTCAAAAATAATTCGATCGTGAGCGGGATGATTAGATCTCTTGCAAGAAGGTGACGCAATATCATCAAGATATCCTTCAACCATATGTTTCAAGTCATGGAAGGTGAACAACATGGCCCACTGTAAAGTAGCTCCAACATTTTTTAGGCCAAATGGAATTTTCCTATATGCAAACGTACCCCAAGGATATATGAAAGCAGTCTTATGTTTATCCTCGTGCTTGATCTCAATCTGACTGTACCCTGAGAAATAGTCCATAAAAGAAAAAAAATTCATAGCCTAGACATGCATCGATAATTTGATCAATGCATAGGGTCGAAAAGTTATCTTTCGGGCATGCCTTGTTCAGATCGTGAAAATCCATGCACACACAAATTGTACCTTGTTTTTTGTTGACAGGAATAGACTTTGACACCCATTCCACCAATTAATCCAGGTACATGAAACCAACCTTAATTAATTTTTCTACCTCATCTTCGATAGTCGTTGTTTTGCGAGGGTTGACTAGGAGAATCTTCTGTCGGACAGAATTAGCATTGGGATAAGTCATAATCTCATGTTTGACTATACGAGGGTCAATGCATGGAATTTCCTCATAAGACTAGGAAAAAACGTTGTGAAATTCTTTGAACAAATCAGTGTACACCTGAATCTCCTCAGGGGAACAATTCACTCCAATGAATATGTTTTCAATGACACCATGGGTTTTGGAGATATCAATTGGAATCATCTCAGCTATACTCACCATGTTTCCCTCAGCATATATTTTATGCATTGGAAAAGGGTTAACAAGATGAGTGACATATCCATTCATAGTCATGGTAAACTCTTTTGCTTCCACTCTCTTAAGCTCAAGTAAAAAATATTTTCTATGATGAAGATTATCCCAACGTCTATCTGAACCCATAATTGCCTCTAAAATCGCTTTGTCAGAGGGAAATAACAAGTCCAAAGGATCATGGGAAGTAAGAGACTCTTGAGCCCAAAAAGGCTCTAGAATATGATCTAGCTCTTGAGGGGGATCTGGATCAAAGTTGGTCGAGGTTTGCTGAACAATAATAAATGCAACCTCAGTTGTGAATAGGGCCATAGCCATGCCAGGATTCCCTACCCCTTCCATCGAATCCTACAAAGAAGGTAAAGTCCACAGAATGTTAAAATAAGTCATTTGAAATGAAGCTACTTTGAAGATTGTAGCCTTAGTTTGATTAGGGATAGTCGAAATAAACTTAACATCATTTGAAGGTAGTGGAAAATCAAAAGTACCCAACAAATATGGAAACAATATAGCACCTAAGTTGAGGGTACCTTGTTGCGGGTTATCAATCATCAAGATCGTAAATGCCCCCAATCAAGGGTCAGGAAGCGAGAAGGATAACTGATCAACGGTTGTTATCCTACCTTCATGAGGAAAACATATTACAGGAAAACCGCAAGATACAACCGTTGTCATTGTGTAAGTCCAAATTTGTCCCAACAAAATATTGTAGTCGAGAGGCGCGTCGACTACTTCGACCTCGACACACATAGTTTTTCCCTCCAACTGCATGGGGAAGGAGGGGATTATGCCATATGTTTGAAAAGAGCAATCGTTAAATGCAGTTAACAACGTAGGATATGGAGACAAATTGGGTTGACAAATATCCTTCCAACATTCCAACGACATAACACAAGTTGATGCACTCTCATCTACCATTGTGCGGAAAATATTGCATGTTAATGATTTCATGGCACAAACCACTACTATCTAGAAGGCGATGTGCTAAGGAAAATGAGGTTTGTGATCATAAGGGTAAAAAATGATAGCTCCTAATTTAGTTGGCTCAAAAACACCCAAAACAGATAGTAATCCTTTTCTCTGTGAGGGGAAACTCTAGAGAAATTCGAGAGCATACGTCGCATAAGGGGTTTGTGCAAGATCTTCAACTACATAATATTTCTAGGCAACCCTTGCATTTGGATTATAAGAAGCTTTATTAAATGCACCTTTAGGGATGCGATTCATTGTTTCTCCCATGGTCTTCTCTATATGAAGAGGAGACGATGGGTTGGAATCTTATTTTCCCTTCTTAACATATTCAGGCATTCTTTAATCATGAGCCTTGGTCTAAAGATGATTATCTAATCTCATCATGTATACATTTTCAGCTCTATTATTAGCATTAATTTTGGGGGCACCCTGATTTACCCCAGTTGTTTTTGTGGATGAGGAAGCTTGTGCTATATTCTTCCCTCAAGGGAAAGGATTAGTGAGCACAACAAGTTGTTTTTGTGCCAAAATCTTATTGGCTTCCTCAAGCCGAGGACATTGATGAGTCAAGTGATTGCCTATGAAAAGCTTACATGGAAACCTAACCTTTTTTTTCTCATTTTTTCCCTCACCAACATTGTAAGAAGCATTTTTATCCCCCTTACCCTTATTTCCTTTACCCTTTATTTTCCCCTTGGAATATTGGTTTTCCTTTTGGTTTGTCATCTACACACTGTGTACTTTCGATATGTGGGTGGCAGGGGCAGATGTGCTAGAATTTTGGTTGGCCACAGTCTGTTGTAGCATCGATTGTTGCATTTGGTTGGACAACTAATCTATGGTCTTGCTTTGTGTTGAGCCTACTATACCATCGACATGAGTCCTAGATTTTTTTTTGGTTAAGTCAAATTTTGCTGTAGTGCATCAAGAAGAATCTCATACATAATATCGGATTGAGAATAAATCAATTCCATTTGTTGAGACCTCATTAAAGCCTCTTCCTCAAAAAACATTTTGAAACTTGCAACGTCTTTGGTGACACAAGGCACCAAATATTTCAGGAACCAATCGAGCAAAAAAACTCGAGGGGCCTTCACTTTGATCAATCTCTTCCAACGATGCCATTCTTGGATATGATCAGAGATATGGATGGCCTTATTTTGCTCGAATTTGGCTAACAAATCTGTGTCAGCATCATATCTCACTGGTAGATAAAAATGGTTTAAGAAAACCATTTCCATATCATTAAATTAAGCATACTTTGAGCCATCGAGCTCAATATACCACTACACAGCACCCCCTATGAGAGTGCGTTGAAACAATCACAACTTGATAGATTCATCATTTAGCGAGTTGGAGGAGCACCACAAGTGAAAAGTTGTAACATGATCGCTTGTATCTTCACCAATATTGCCTTGAAATTTTGGTACATCTGAGGGAAACTTAGTCGACATAGGAGACCAATGTAGATCATGAAAAATATGATCATTTAACAACCTTGAAAATTATGGCAGATGAATATTTTTCAGAAAGGTTAACCTAGGTTGTGGTGGATTTAAAGGAAAATAAGAACCCAGATTTTGGTTGGCACCGGGTTTCCAAGAAAATCTTACATGTTGACCAGGGTTTCCTTAGACAGTATAAGAGGTTTGTGCACTATTTTGCATCGTCAAAAGATTCAAATAATTCAATGAAATACCTTTGGTAGGGATTTCTCCTTGCATGGTATTCTAAAGACCTTGTTTGGGGTTTCCCCTAGTTGATCCTCCCTGCTTAAGAAATGAACCTTGCTCGTGGTTCCACTGAGCATGGGAGGGGTTGCCCCCAATAAACATCCCTTGAGGAGGTATAGAATCCTATGAGGGATTTCCAATACCTTGAGAGGAGAAGGATCCTATCATCACTCCCTGTGAAGAAACAAAGCCTTACATGGAGTTAGGTTCATTGATAAAGGGGTTTCCCCCTCACGAAAATGTGGACGACGAGAAAGTGTTATTTCCAAAAGCACCAAAGAAAGAGAAAGGCATAGAGCCAACCAGACTCATAAAGGACTGTGGCCCTTGAATCTCTCCAGTAAACAAACTGGAACTAGTATTAGGCCCATATGGTTGTTGAAAATCACCTCCGAGCAAAGGGGATAGAGGAGGTATATGTACCCCAGTATAAGGGACTGCATTGTACAGAGCATAAGTGCCCTCAAGGGATCCTTTCAAGGGAGCATTACAAATACCTTCCCCTAGACCAATGGTTTGTAAAGTCGAGTAAGTTAAATTCGAGCTTGAAACAAAACCTGGCATCCCATATGTGAAAGGAGCATGTAACATATTCTGTATTGTATAAGTATGAACAGTGGTCAAAGTTGTGGAAGAGACTGTGCCACTGCCAGAAGTGGTAGGTGTCTGACTAGAGGTATTCCTTGTAGATGAAGGTGGGTGAGGAGGTACGATGCCCCCTCCACCCATGATGAGGATGGGAGTATGAGGACTCACAATAGAATTAGTATTACTCACTTCCATAGCTAGTCCCCTAACAATATGATGATCAAGAGAAGTATTCTCAGGAGGGACTACCTGAACAAGGATTGGCTTTGAAAGATCAGTGATAAGAGGGTTTTTGGTCCTAAATCCTTCATCTTTGAGGTCAGAAAACACTAATCTCCTTCGGTGCAAGAATGTATTCTCTAGGAAAATGCTTGGGCACAATTTATTGTGGCCCCGTAGATTCAAAAGAACCTTCTTGATCTAATCTTCACCTCAGTAATGGCGGAGATGGCTCCAAAGTTATTGCAGTAAGGCCCTGAAGCCTAGGAGAATGGAACAGTTGTTGATATTCCACTTTGTGAAATTATCAACTAATACTCTAAGGTAAATATAGGGAGAATCATAGAGCCCACACTACAAAGTACCTAAAGGTAAATCAAGCAATCAATAGAATGGCAGGAAGAAAAATTACACCANGAGGATAGCTATGTCTGAAGCCTTTCAAGGGTACCAAAGGAAAATGGTCCAGAAGACAACTGAGGGTCCAGAATGAATTCGAAGTCCAAGAAGCTCTGTAGTAAAATGCGGTCAAAAAAATCCCATGAATGACCCTCAAATACAATCCTCACTATGTTTGGTTTGGCTTTCGAGGGGTTATCTCCTCTACCTTTCCTCACGTGACCTCGTGTTATACCCTGTGTTAGAGGGGGGTCCTGGCTAACTTTTACGACATTGGAATTTTACACTCCCTATCTCAGAATATTAAGTTTATTTAAGTGGCCTTGAAGAGTTTCCTCTCCACACCTAATTCACCCTAAAGCCTAGTCTAATTGGTGTACCCTGTAAACAAAAATGTCTAATTGATTTTAACATTAAGCGTTGATTTTAGTGGCTTGATTACTTGGGGGTATGGTAGTGAAACTCATGGTGTTATTTAAGAGAAGAAAGAGAAGAGTTAAATGATCTTTTAGAACATTGTTCTTTAAAATTAAATGAAAGCAAACTACATCCTACAATCGAATATATGGCTCTTTTAACTTTTAAGGTGCGAACTTTTCAAAACGAAAACCAAGATACTACTATGCAATATATCCTAGAATGATTTTTCTTTCAAAATGCACTGCAACTACTTAAACTTTCAAGGAAGAATATGAGAAGGAAGTTTGGTTCGAGAACTCTTTTCTTTTATAAAAAAATAACCTAAGCTACTACAACCAAACAAACATGCAAAGTGACATGCAAATGCAGTTAAGAAACTACAAAACTTTTTTTAAACTTTTTATATGCTTATGAAATGAAAATAAAAAACAACAATATTTTTTCTTTTCCAAACATAACAAGAGAGAAGGATGAAAAACCAAAGACTGAATCAGGTCCTAAACCACTTCCAGAGAGTAGGGATTCACCAGAATCCAAAGGAGAATCTAAATCTTCAAAAGTACACCTTCAACCTTGAAAAAATACAAAAAAAGACAAAGAAAACTAAACAAAAGATATTTCTTTAAAAATTCATAGACAATATGAGACTTAAAACTCTCTCAATAATAGTTAACATAGGTCTCTGGTACTCAGGAGGACCTGAGAGACCAAAAATTTCATGGAAGCAAAAGAAAAGTTTTTGAAAAAACTCTTCAAAAGAATAGGTACACATGTTGTACTCAGACAAACTGCAGATGTACGCATGTTGGGATAACTCGGAGCACGTATGTATGAATGTTGGGCATAGAAAAGGGTGTTTATGTATGTGTGGTGGTATTAGAACAGGGCACGTATACTGCTAAAACAACTCAAAAAAGAGATAAAGTTAAGAGTGATCATTCAAATCAAGATAACTAGAAACATATGGAAGGTGACCAGAGACTCTTACAAACTCAGAAAGCATAGAAAATAATAGGAAATAAAACAAAAATAATCTCCTAACAAGACCCTAGAGAGACTCCCCAATGGATTTAACAATTCTACTATGGGGAAAAATCCCCCTAATCTGGGTCTAGCGACTAGGCAGAGCCTTGACACCTTAAAAGATAAAAACACTTATATTTTACCCAAAACCAACAAAATCTAATGGTAATTAAGGGAAGGGAGATAATATCGAAATGTGTACCTTAAGTCCTTTTGTCTATCATAGATCCCTTCTTGTTGTTGTTCGTTCCAAAATTGCAGGTTTCCTCCCAAAGCTGGACTGAAACAAATTCACAGAACAAACTATGAAAACATATGCATAACTACCAATATCATCTAAGGGTTTAGATATTCATGAAGAACATTCATAAACATAAACATAAAGACATAAATATCTAGGACAATAAGTTTATATTTTATTGATAACAATATTGGAAGTTACAACTTGAATCTTACCGACGTTGCTCCACAAACCTCACCTAGGTTCCTTTACTTTGACTCCAAGTGAACTATTCCCAATGCGATATCCTCACAACCAACATGCCAATATAGGGTAAAAGGATGGATTGTATAGAGGATGACTGGAAGGGAATGTTGAGAATGAAACTTAGATAAGGATGCAAAAGGCTTGGAATGCAAGGGAGAAAATTTGGCAAAGTTCACTTGCCTCTTCTTTCATATATCCAAATGACCCCCCTAGGGCCCCCTTTTTTATGGAAAAATTTGATTAATTAGTTGTCAAAAATGGCTACAGTAGGTAATATAGTTGTGCAACTTGACATAGCCCGTAAACTCCGCCCGAAAGCTAGGAACTTTTTAATTTTTGCAACTTTTTAGAGTATATGTGGGTTGTCAGGCATGCATCTATCATGTGTACGTGTGTTGCATATGTAGTAGGGCACGTACACCATGCAAAAGTTTTTTTTAGGAGGAGCCTCAACAAAAGTGGTTGGTGGATGTGTAAGTAAGAAGGCCAAAGTCAAAAATGCATGATACTGTCATTTTGAGCTATAACAATAATATAATAATATGGATCAATAAATAATTAATAAAAGATAAAGTAAATAAACATATAAACAAATATAAATTGATGATGATGATTAACATCCACTAAGACTAAATGTGGTCTATTGTACCTTAATAAATGTAAGGAATTGCTTGATTTTATTTAGAACTTTATTTTTGTGCTAAAAATATTTAAGAGAAGTGTTCCTAAATCACCTAAGTTTTGATGAGTTAGAAGTTTAGGAAGGTCAGTATTGTAACAAATATTTTTAAATTGTGATCTAATATTGGTGTAGGCAGGAGTTTCTAAGAGGAAGTGGGTTTCATATTCAACCCTCTCAATGTCACAAAGATGACAGATTCTTTTGTCCCATGGGGTTTTATGAATTTTCCAACACCCCACTTCACTGTGGAGCTCATGAGAGTTTGTTCTTATCTTAGCAATGTTGGATTTATTCTTTACTCTAAGTCAAAAAAGAGAGAAAGTTTTGATCTTCTAGATTAGGTTTGATCACCTCCTTATAGTATCTTATTTATTTTTTTATTTTTTAATTCCTTATCACACCACAATTTCTTTTTGAAATTAGATTTGATAATGTTTTTTGCATTGTCATTATTCTATAGAGAAACCTCTTCCTTTATTCCCCAATGACTAATCCAAGACTTGGCATCTTTATGCCACCCCTGCTTCATCCACAAGTGGTTTTGACTTGAGTTTGAACCAATATTGGGAAGAATTGTGTCTTTCATGGTGTGTAACTTGTTCTTGTACATCATATACCTAGTCATAACCATGATATCAATGGGGGGAAGACTTCCTTCTATGAGGAGGATATGATAGGGTGTATTGCCTTTAATTTTGAGATTACAAGTTATACAATGCTTTTGGATTTGCTCTATCTTTCTCCATGATTCTCTAGAGATGTTGCATCCCTAGACTTCAAAACCATATAAGATAACAAGAGTGATGAGAGTCTCAAAGAGGAGTTTCTTCTTATCTTATATTTGAAGGTCCATTGACTTACAACTGTTTTCCAACCTGTAATAAGATTTCCACCCTCCATTTATCCTTTTCTCAATGTTATTGTTATAATTAATCTTATTATGAATATTGATTTCTAGATATTTGTATGAAGCCACTTCCTCCAAATTGTTTTTGTCATACATGAAATTAGCATAAGTGATCTTATTGGATGTAATTATTATAAACTTCATTTTTCCAGTGTCAACAGTGATACTTGTACTAGAGCATAAATCCTTGACTATTTTTAGTTGCTTGTCAATATCATAAGGAATTCTCACCATAGGAACAATAACATTCAATAAAGAAGAAGGATGATGGATATACTAGCGAGAGTTGAGCCAAAACAATGTACTTCCAAAAAATTCTCTAACTTGTCAATGTATATGCCAAAAAGGGTATGGGATAGTGGGAAACCTTTCTTAATTCCTATATTACAATTAATTTCTTCGAAACAAGCCTCGATGGTCCTGAACTCAACAATAATGTTCTCATGCAACCTTATCACATAATCTCTCAACTCGAATTAAAAATTCATAACCTTCCACCAGAAAGGTACAAGGTACCCCTTTAGGTTTTATTTATACCCAGGGACCACTCAATGTAAAAGCGTGTGTGTGTGCATGCACACACACACACATGCATGCACATATATTAGTTATACACAATTTGGAGCTTAATTCAAATCAATGTATGCACTATTTGGTATCAGAGCTAAATCCTATCCCAACACTTGGAAACACTTTATCACACCCTTTCTAATCTGGATTTTGGCCACACTCAATTTTTTGGAGTTTATCTGATTTTCCATGTCTTTAACCACAATCAAGCATTTGGCGATTAAATTTTCAAAATTTTATATTATTCCACTGCAAATTAAAGAAATCAAAATTCAAGAGAAGACGCATAATTTAAGCAAACTATCAAGGATCTATTGTAAATCTCTAAGAGAAATATCAAAGTTTCTTCCTAGAATATGCATAGGCAAACATAATAGAAAATAGTACTAAGTCATTTGTGTTAGAAACGTTGACAATCAAACACAATTAAATGGTTTTTCTGAAGGATAGAGTAGTCATCTATAATGTCCTAGTTTCAACCCCTTGGAATGATCTAAACTTGATTTGGTATATGTTTAAATTTTTTGCATAGATATTTTCTTATTATGCCTTATTTAGAGCATGAGTTAGACATATTGTGGTAATTTTGAATACTTTTAAACATTTCTATTTTACAATTAATAAAAGAACCAAGATTGATTGAGCATGAGCACCTAAAGAGGATATGATACCACAAGAGGGGAAAGGTGAGGGGGTCTAAGGGAATTTTACATGCCTAAATCCTTTATCTCTTCTTCTATCCATCTTGCCATTATTGTAACCTTCAATATTTTGTGATATTGAACCTAGCCTATAGTTTAAATTGGGGATAATAGAAGTGGAGGAAACCAAATCCTAGATCTAGGCCATCACCTCCTACATTCTAGCAAATTTATCCCCCTACATTTCAAGGAAGAGTTAAATTAACACTCTCTAGCCATCTTTCACTCATGCAAAGAAGAGAAAATTCGAATGGAAAAAGGGAGCTGATTTTTAGAGAGGAAAAGAGAGTTTTTGCTTGCAAAAAAAGGTTGTCACGCTATATGACGGAACAACCATGAAAGAAAACCATTAGAACCTTGAGAAGAGACAATAATTAAAAACAAAACAAAAATTATGTTGGAGTAAATTGAAAATATATTGAACCTTTCTATGCCCACACTAAAGATGTAACACACCCTAGACTCATTGTTGGGAATATGTTACTAAAAACTTGACTTCTGACAATTAAAGAATTTCTAAATTTTCTTCAATTCCACCCATTAATTCTCTGATACCAATAATTAATTTATATGCCATGCATATGAACTTAATTATGCACTCCTAAAAGCATATAATACATGCATAAATATATACAATTAAACCACAATAGAGTTAACATAATTAACCACACACAAAAATCATAAACACATAAAAGAACACTTATATTTTAATTAAAATCATCAACTGGTTGCAGACCTCATATGTTCCTCCCAGTCGTAGACTCTATTGGTCATTCACTCTCAACAGCAGATCACCCATGAGTTGGGGATGGATATGAATCCACCAAGGCAAAGGCTACCTGATCCAAACTAAGTTTCAACAGCACACAATTTCAATCAAGGTGAATGACTCCAACTCTAGCAGCAGTTCCATCTCATAGCCTCTCATTCCCCATAGCCTATCCCACCCTAGGAAGTGTACCCCTTCACTGCCCAAAAATACTTCAGTTGTACCACTTCCATTTCAAGGATTCAACAACAGCATATCCACGAAGTCTTTGTTGATATTATGGTAGTTGCTGGAGGTATTAACCTCCATGTGTAACCTTTGGCTAGAATAGAATATTCTAGAAGTAAGATAAACCCTAAATAGATGTGTAAAAACCCTAGAAGAGAAGTCGATTTAGTAAAAGAATTAATATTAAAGTATTAGCCTCTAAAAGGACAAGTCAGCCCAAAAAGGTAACAAGAACCACTAAAAATAAGAGATGATCTAGCTCATTTGTACTCACTCACTTCACTCACTCTCTCAATCAAGTTTGGCTCAAGTTTGGAGCTGCAGCTGCAAGGATGGAAGGTGGATCTTCTAGGGTGGTCCATGGTCTCTCTATCTAGTGCTATCTAGCTTAAGATATGTTCCCTATCTCTTAGTATCTCTTGGTGGTATTCTTGATGACATTCTTGGTGGTATTCTGATATTCTTGGTAACTGCAACTGCAACTGTTGCAACTGAGTATTGTTCTTTTTATGTAGCTTTGGGAATTTTTGTCTGGTGAGCTATCTTTAGATAAAGATGCACTCTCTTGGTTATCTGTTGGTTCTAGTGTTGCTTCTAGAATCATTCTATCTATCATATTTTATGGTTCTCGAGGGTGGTTGTGTGCCTATGGTTGGGTGAAAATATTGTGATATTTTCTATGGTAAAATGAGCACATCAAATATTTTAATAGGTTATGGGTACACATGACCTTTAGAGCTGTCTAACCACTGTAAGGTAGAGTGGGAGTTATTTTTCAATCTCATTGTAGCACCAATTGCAGCTACAAGAAAACCTAATCCAATTATTTGGGTACCTTAAGTGAAGCATTGAACCTAATTTTTGGGTATTCTAGTACGCCCTAGCCTAACGCACCCTCTTGTGTCCTCATCATCCAAAAAAAACGTCAAGTTTGAGTTTTTGGTCAAAGTCAAAGTCAAAGGTTGTCTGGTCAAAGTCAAAGGTTGACTTGTCAAATTCAAAGTCAAAGGTTAACCTTTGGTCAAATTTGATTTTTGTGGTCAAATTTGAAATTTCAGAGTTTCTAGCATGTTCTCATCATTGAACCTTTTGATTCAATTTCTAACCTCTTCTTGTCAAGATGGTGTCTAGTTTCATATTAGAAGACAAGTTGAACGATGCTGCAAATTTCAAAGGTATGCACTTGTATATGTTTTTCATGTTATATCATCTAGCAAAGCATGAGTGTATTTTGCAGGGAATGTACAAGAGACCTTGTCGAAGTAGTGATGTTGGATTCAATACATTCAGAGGAATAAGAAATTGAGGCTCCAGGTTCCCGGTTTGATTGATCATATTGTTAAGTTTCAATTTGTACAATTCAAGTGTGATAGTTGCTATAATACAAGTAAATACTATAGTTGAGACAACAATCTTTGAAGGTTTCTATTATTTCTAGGCATACTTGGTTGTATGTAAGTTCTATTGATATCGATATGTATTGCACTTGTTTTAAAAATAAACTAACATCTCCTCTAGGAGATATTTCTTGTTCTTGGGCATGTCACCTTGGTAATTATATGATCGTTATTACCATAGATATATTCTTATGAAAATTCTATTGGAAATACTTTTTCTCTTATTGTTCTTGTTTTGGGAAGCTTACAGATGATAGCTTTGAGAAGGAGCTATAGTAACAGTTGCAAACATGGAGCAGATGACTCCATCAAGTGGTGAAGCAGGTGATCTCACCAAGTACCAATTCTAAAGGAAGCGTGTAAAGAAAAATAAGTTTTGGACATCATTCACTCAGATGTGTGTAGACCAAATGTCAACCTCCTCACTAAGCAGAAGATAAAGATATTGAGGCTCCATAATGGAGGAGAATACACCTCCAAGGAGCTCATTGCCTTTTTGTAAAGCAGATGAGATTAGGAGGGAGCTAATTGTCCCACATAATCCTCAACAAAATGGTGTGGAAGAAAGAAAGAATCAATCCATTGAATCATTCGTTAAGGCAATGATGAATGACCAGAATATATCCATGTTTCTATGGGGAGAACCAACTATGGCAATTGTATATGTTCATAATAGAAGTCCTCATCGTATAGTGAAGAACATGACTCCAGAAGAAGCTTTCTCTTGGAAAATAAGCAAGTGTTGAACAATTGAGTGTAATATTCCAGATATAAAAAAGTATGTGGAACATAAATAAACAGCTAGAAATGGAAGATGAACAACAATATAACCAAAACAACACCACAATAATACCAAAATGATACCAGAATAACACCAGGAAGAGCACTTTGATTACTGAGAGCAATGTTCACTTGCCTCTTCGAGGGGGAAACCTCCAGCAAAGAAGAGCTATATTACAATAATATCCAAGACAAAAGTTCGCATACCCTCAACTCCTATTTATACTAAATATGTCTATCAAAAGAACCATCTAGAGGAAGATTCTTCTAGAAGCAGAAGCTTCTATTAGGTATTCTTACATTGGACTTATTCTTCCTTATTGCTAGGCCTTATTAATATTGACCTTTATTACATTGAAATATTTGATTCTACCTATGTGAGGGGTTAGGTCCCTAACATATCCTCCCCCTTAAAAGAAACCTTGTCCTCAAGGCTTGAGATCTGGAAATTGCTACAGAATGGTAGTTGGTTCCCAAGTGGCATCAGCTAGAGTTGTATCTTTCCACTGGACTAACACTTCCTTGATGGTTCATTGACGCAGATGATGCTGACGTTGGTCCAAAACTGCTTGTGGTTGTAGCCAAATGGAGCCTTCTTCGTCCAACTCGGGAAGGTTGGTTTGACTTTGGCACTTAGTTCCAATCACCTTCTTTAAGAAAGAAACATGAAAAATAGGATGGAGCTTAGAATGATTGGGCAAAGCTAACTGATAGGCCACCTCTCCTACACGCTTGAAAACGGTATAAGGACCATAAAATTTGGGCACCAGTTTCTGACAATGGTCAGCCTTGAGGGAATTTTGCTTGTAAGGTTGCAGTCAAATAAACACTTGATCCCCTTCTACAAATTGATGTTCAGAGTGACGTTGATCTACTTGTTTCTTCATGTGATTCTAGGCCATGACCAAATTCTCTTTGAGGATACGAAGAATAGTCTCTCAAATTGTAAGCGTTTCTGAACCTTCAAGACACCTGGAAAATATGATAGAACTGAAGGTGGATTTTGTCCATATACTGCTTCAAAAGGAGTCATGCGGGTAGATGTATGGTATGAAGTGTTGTACCACCATTCAGCTAGTGGTAACCATTGAGCCCACTGATTTTTCCTTTCTAAGGAAAAACACCTCAAATGTGTTTCCAAACACTTGTTGACAAATTCAGTTTGACCATCAGTCTGGGGATGATAAGCTATGCTGAGATGCAATTGGGTGCCTTGTAGCTTGAACAATTCTTGCCAAAAATTGTTGGTGAAAGTTGGGTCGCGATCAGAAACAATAGAATGTGGCATGCCATGAAGCTTGAAGACCTGATCCATGAAAAATTGAGACACATTGGATGATGTAAATTGGTGTTGAAGAGAACATAAATGAGCATACTTGGAAATACGATCAACTACCACCATGATGATTGATTTACTGCCCAATTTAGGTAATCCTACAATAAAATCCATAGAGATCTCCCACCAAATAGCAGGTGGAATCGGAAGAATTTGTATTGTGCCAGGAGATTTGATTGTTTCTCCCTTGTTGTGTTCACACACATCACATTCAGCCACAAAATTATGAACGTCTTGTTTCATACCATCCCAGAAAAAATAACGTTTGACCATGTCATAGGTTTTGGTAAACTCAGAGTGCCCAGTTGTGGGTGTAGCATGAAGCTCAGAAAGTACCGTGGATTTAAGTTTTGAATGTTTACTTAAATACAAATGGCCTTTGTATCGAAGCTCATCATGGAGCCAAGAGTACCCTGGGGAAACTGGAGAATTGGACTGCAATTATTGTATCAGATGCAAACTTTTGGGATCGTGTAGCCATTCCTGGAGAACAACTTGGAGCCAATCTGGTATAATGAAGGAGAGAGAAAAAAGGGACCCTTCATCTTCGTATTTTTGGGAAAGTGCATCCGCAACCACATTGTCTTTTCCTTTCTTGTAAATGATCTCATAATCATATCCAAAGAGCTTAGTCACCCATTTTTGTTTCTCTAGGGAGGAAATGTGTTGTTCCAGAAAATACTTGAGGCTTTGATGATTTGTCTTAATTTGGAAGTGTTTCCCCAATAGATAAGGGCGCCAAAGATCAATGTCATGAAGAATAGCCAACATTTCCTTTTCATATATTGATTTGCCCAAATTTCTCTCAGACATTTGTTTGTTGTTAAAGGCCAAAAGTCGACCCTCTTGCATAAGGACCGCACCAATTCCTTTCCCTGAAGCATCACATTCCAGGACAAAGGTCTTTTTGAAATCAAGAAGGGCCAAGACTGGAGTGGTGCACATGGCCATATTCAAGGTTTGAAAATCATGAGCAGTTGTTGGATTCCAAGTGAAAGAAATATATTTAAAGAGTGCAGTGAGAGGGGCTACAATCTTTCCATAATTCTTAACAAAGTTGCGATAATAACTTTTTAAGCCCAAAAATCCACACAAGCTTTTGAGAGTCTTTGGGTGAGGCTAGTCTTGAATAGCTTCAGTCATTTTAGGATCCACCCTAACTTCGGCCTTTCCAACAAGATGACCCAAGTACTCGACTTTTGAGGCACCAAAAGCACATTTAGATTGTTTCAGGAAAAGTTGGTGTTGAGAGAGTAGATGGAGAACTCGATCTACATGAATAAGATGGTTTTTCCAGGTTTTGTTATAGATGAGGATATCATCAAAGAAAACTAAGACAAAATGATGGAGAAAAGAATGGAAGACATGATTCATGAGGCGTTGGAAAGTGGAGGGAGCATTACATAAGCCAAAGGGCATGACCAAAAACTCATAATGGCCCTCATAAGTTCTAAAGGCAGTCTTAGGAATGTCTGCCTCTTTCATACGGATCTGGTGGTAGCCAGAACAAAGATCAAGTTTAGTAAAGAACTGAGCACCACTCAATTCATCCAAGAGGTCATCAATGACATGAATGGGAAATTTGTCTTTAATGGTGAGTTTGTTGAGGGTGCGTAAGTCAAGACACATGCGCTAAGAAACTTATTTCTTAAGGACCATGACCACAGGAGAAGAGTAAGGGCTCGTACTAGGGTGGATAACACTTGCGTTGAGCAGTTCTTGAACCATTTTCTCAATTTCATTTTTTGGGAAAAGGGGTGACGATAGGGATGGATATTGGGAGGAAGGATTCCTGGGACAAGGGGAATGGAATGATCATGAACACCACTAGAATGAGGGAGTCCCTAGGGAGTGGAAAAAACCACTTGATGTTTAGAGAGGATGGATTGGAGGTCTTGTGGCACAGAGGGTGTCTCAGTTGCTTGTATGGCATGGAGTTGGTAAATAATGCCAGAATGACCTTTTTTTAGCATCTTTTCCATGCAATAGGAACTAATGATCTCTGGGGAACCAGTGGTGATGCCTTGGAACTTATATTGTTGTCCCTCCTAGTTGAATTGCATGGTTAATTCCTTAAAATTCATGAGAATGGGACCCAAATTCCTTAACCATTCTGCACCCAACACAATGTCACAACTGCCCATGTCGATAGAAATCATATGAGATTTCAGGAGGTAGTCACCAATTTGGAGACACACATTTTCACAGCATCCTCCACATTTCATGGACTCACCATTGGAAATCATGATTTGGAAATTATTGACTGGACAGATATAAAAATTAGTTTCTTGGGAAATGCAGCGATGAATAAAATTATGGGTGCTTCCACTATCAACAAGAACGATGACCTTCCTATGCTTGATGTAACCAATTAGCTTGAGGGTTTTGGGAGTAGAGAAGCCAGTGAGAGCATTTATGGAAATGACCAGTTCTACTTCGGGAGGGTCTGAGGGAGGGGTTATGTCAGTGGCTTCAGGTGACATAGACACAAGGGGAGCTTCAACATCCTCTTTCGAAACATCCTCCTAGATGGACATAAAAATATTTTGTTCCTTACACTTTTGTCCTGGAAAAAATTTGTCATCACAATTATAACAAAGGCCTTTGAGTTGGCGTTCATCCATTTCGGCCCTGGTCAATGTTTTGATCTTTAGTGGAGTATAAGGAGGAGTGGGATTTACTAGTTTAGTGCGATGAATAAAGGAGGGTTTCCAGTTTTGAGAAGAGACAACTTGTTGTGCTTCCTTATCTCTTTTAGTAGCATCCACCCAACTCTAAGTCCGATCCATGAGGAGATGGGCATGAATCTCATCCTTGAGGCCACTGATAAAACATTCTCAGAAAAAAAATAGCAGACATGCCCTCTGTACAAAAATCCATTCACTCAAAAGAAGCTATAAAGTCTTCCACTGTGCTAGATTCTTTCCACTTTGTCAAACAACCTAAATGGTTGGTGTCAATGTCAAAGCATTCATAAAGATCTCCCACAAAGTGTGTCCAAGAAACATACCCTTGGCGGGCAGTTTTTCTCCATTACCACCATTGCCAACGTTCTTGATCTATATGGAGAACACCATACCAGAGTTTGGCCAACTCATCTGTAATGTCGTACAAAGAGAAATAATGTTCCATTTGATTTACACAGCCAGTGGGATCCAAGCCATCAAATTTGGTCACATCCACACACAGAAGGAGTAGGCCACGGTGAAAGTGATGGGGCTGAAAATTATGGGAATTAGAGGGAGTTTCATCTTCAGTATGCAAAGGTGGGTCAGATAAGGGAGGATCTAC
>JASDQU010104023.1:21188-39049 GCA_032191745.1 Picea mariana
TGCGGCAATAAATCTTTTTTTTTTTTCTCTGTCCCCAAAGGTTAGGTATTCAAGGGTTCTACAAACAAGGGTTTACCCTGTGCTATAGCTCTTTGATATACATGTGGGGTCCAACAGTAGTAATTGGCCCAATATCTCAGGGAACCAACTAAGGAGGCTATATTGTGCCCTTATCCGTACTACCTGACTTCCCAGGTACTAGAGAGTATCTTCCCGAGTATTGTTCTCGGTGGCACTATAGCAGTCAGGTGACCGATCAATTTATCTATTGAGGGCTTCAGGAAATCTAGGTCGATCCATCTACAGGTGTTGTCTGATGCACTATTGTTGGTCCTCGACCAAGTTTTTAGGAAACCTTGATCGAATTAGGACCATTGTTTGGAATTTTACAGGTTGGTCGAAGATGCAGTATCCAAGTGGAGCTGAGATCGTGGGATCTCACTTGTTTTGTGGACCCAGCAAGGGGTTCATTATGATTTTTGTAATGGGTTATGGGATGTCAGCCCATGGGGTTACCCATGATTAGGAATTTTTGTAAGAAAGTGTAAAAGTATAAATAAGTTAGAATGTAACATAGAAAAGTAGTAATTCAATAGCTTGCATGGCTAAGTGCAAGTAGTTTTAAGTGCTTTGTGCAACAGAACATGTATGTAAGGCTCTATGCTTGTGAGAGGAGTTGGCGTTGTGCCTTGACCTAATTTTGGGAAGGAGGATCTGGTGCTTAGTGCATAGATCTCATGTCCTCTGCGAAGTTGGGATCTATGGCTTAGTGCACAAGAGCAGATGAATGTAAGAGCTTGAAGACTAATAAATAAGAAGAAGTTGGTGGATGTAGCCCCACACTGGGGTGAACCACGTATATCTCGTGTTGATGGTTTTCTTTGTGTTATGTTATATTGCCATTTATCGTCTTAGTGATTTTGTTATTATGTATGTTAGATAGATCTATGAATGCTCAGTGCTTTATTTATATTGAATGTGCTAGATCTAACTTATGATGTTAAGTGCATTATGTATGTTGTCATTGTTACTGCATCGAACTGTACTTAGGGTTGGATCTGCAATGTGAATAATACTAATAGGTTGATGCATGTTGTTCCTAAGTACTCTGTAGAAGTGTTATAATCACAGATCTGTGTCCCATATCGGTTACAGACACCTGAGTCCTATAACCCCCCCAGCCTCTACCTCGGGTGAGACTTCGTCTACTTCGTAGGTGTTACCGAAAGGGTTGGTAGTTAGGGTTTTGTTGGTGCATTGTTGAAGTGTTGAACCCTGGGTCTACCCCTGTGCCAACAAATACCACTTGAAGGGGTACCAACAGGAGTTACAAGGGTGGCCAATAGATGTGTGCTTAAGTACCACTTCTATTTCATGCGTGTATGAATCCCTGACCATGGGTTTATGCATGTAACAACAGATCTTTGTAGCTTAAAGACGTCAGAATATGTCTCTACCCTAAAAAAAAATTAACCCACAATTTTATGTGGAGGAAGGTGCTCTGATACCACTTGTAATATTCCAGAGATAAAAAAGTATGTGAAACAGAAATAAATAGCTAGAAATGGAAGATGAACAACAATATAACCAGAAAAACACCACAATAATACCAAAATGATACCAAAATAACACCAAGAATACCACTTTGATTACTGAGAGCAATGTTCACTTGCCTCTTCAAGGGGGAAACCTCCAGTAGAGAAGAGCTCTATTAAAATAATATCCAAGAAAATTTTTCTCATACCCTCGACTACTATTTATACTAAATATGTCTATCAAAAGAACCATCTAGAGGAAGATCCTTCTAGAAGGGAAAGTTTCTATTAGGTCTTCTTACATTGGACTTATTCTTCCTTATTGCTAGGTATTATTAATATTGACCTTTATTACATTGGAATATATGATTCTACCTATGTGAAGGGTTAGGTCCCTAACATTGAGGATCTTTGGTTGTCAGTCAAGAAGAAAGAATGGAAGGAATCTATGATGGAAGAATATCAATCCATCATAAAAAAAAATGGTGTATGGGAAATTGTGCCTAGATTTGAAGGAAAGTTTGTAGTCACTTCAAAATGGGCTTACAAGATAAAGCATGCAGTGGATGGAAGTATCGGTAAATACAAGGAAATATTTGTGGCTAGAGGGTTCCCCCAGCAGGAGGGAGAAGACTATGATGAGACATTTTCTCCAGTTGCCAGATACACCTTTATTAGATCCATCATATCTTTTGCAGCATATATGGGTTGGAGTTTACATCAGATGGATGTAAATATCACTTTTCTCAATGGATTAATTGAGGAATAAGTATACATAGAGATTGGTATGCACGAATTGGCAGTTACTTGACAAGACTTGGATTTTCCCAGAGCTATGTTAATCCATATAGTTATTACAAGGTTGTGAATGATGCGCCTATGATCTGGATACTATATTTTTATGATTTGTTTCCATCAGATGTAGAGCCTCTCATTAGTCAATGTAAGAGGGATTTAGTCTTTGAATTCGATGTGAAGGATCTTGGTCTCATGCATTTTTATTTGGGACTAGAAGTATAGAATAAGCATGGTGAAATCTTCATGGGGCAAGGGAAGTATGTCATAAATATCCTTCAGAAGTTTGGGATGATGGATTGCAAATCCATGGAAACTCACATGCTGACAAATATGAGGAAGTTGAGAGACTTTGATTATGATCCATTAGACTCGTACCAGTACCAGTAGTTGATTGGCTCATTGATTTATTTGGTTAATACCCAGCTGGACATTTGCTTTGATGTGAACATGTTGAGCCAGTTCCAAGTAGAACCTAGGCATGAGCATTGGATAGTTGCAAAGCACATTTTGAGATATATTTGCGGGATGCTAAGTTATGGTTTGAGATATGGCTCAAACAGTGACATACAGTTGCATGGATTTACAGATTCAAATTGGGAAGGGAGTGCAGATGACAGAAAGAGTACTTCTAGTATATGTTTGAGTGTGGGCTCTGCTATGATATCATGGGCTAGTAGGAAACAAAATTTGGTTGCACTTAGCACTGCAGAAGAAGAGTATATTGCAGCTTGTGATGCTTGTATGGAAGGAGTATGGCTCCTTAAGTTGATTTCTGGACTATTTGATTAGGTGTTGTATTCAATTGTGATATATTGTGATAATCAGAGCCTTTTGAAGCTTTCAAAGAACCCTATGTTCCATGACAGGTCGAAGCACATTGATATCAAGTACTATTTTATCCATGATAAATTCCATAAGGGAGAAGTAGTTCTCCATTACATCTCCATCGCTGAGAAAACAACTGATATTTTGATGAAGCCTTTGTCCAAGATAAAGTTTGCATACTTGAGGGATAGGATGGGACTTGTGGAGATTACTCCCTTGATTGAAAGGGAGGAGAGGACTTCCTCGGTTGGGAGGGAGTGCTGATATAACATCAAGGATAGTCAGTTTGTTGTTGGATAGACATTCTCCATGTGTAGAATGCTCCAGGTTGATAGATTGTTGGTTTGTATCATGCTAGTACATCTTAGATATGATGCTTCAACATCATGCTAGTAAAACTTAGATATGATACAGATGTATTGAGACGCATCGCACTAGTACAACTTAGATATGATTAATTGGCATCATGCTAGTAAAAATTAGAGAGGATGATTATGCCTGAGTCACATCATGCTAGGTATGATCATGCTAGTACATCTTAGATATGATGCAAAGCATCATGCAAATACAGCTTAGATATGATCATACAAATTAGAGATGATGCAGATGACTCACATCATGCTAGTATGACTTAGAGATGATGTAGATGGTACTCCACATCATGCCAGTACATCTTAGATATGATGCATTTTCATCATGCTAGTACGACTTAGAGATGGTACAATGGAGAGATTCAACATCTATTGGGATAACTATTCTTCTAGGATGTATGTCTAAATTAGAAGAATGATCCTTGTATCACTCTGTTAAGTGTGTGACTTATGTGAGACACTTTGTTGAGTGTGCTAAGTCTAGCACTTGACTTATCCAACATCATGTATGATTACTTAGATGGAGTATGGTGTAATACCCATGTTTCCCCCAGCTTCTAAATATCACTATAACTTGTTAAAATACTATGGGAAAATTGAATATATGTGGATGTTGGAATTGATGAACCTTTTTGTTATAAAAGGCAATGTATGCATTTCTATTACTAAATAAAATGGAAAGTGTTGCATAACTACTGAAGGGTTTTTCCAAGGTAGATCATGATGTATGAGAGAGATGGTTAGGGGAACCAAAAATGGTTGAGATGACCCCCACCAGACCAGTACTCTACTGGATTTAAATTATTCAGACCCAGAAAAATAAATTACCAGTCGAGCTGGTAGTTGGGAAGTCCTCCTCAAGAATCAATGAGGATATGGGTAGAGTTCACATCTGAAAATTTCCTGACCTGAACCATGAAATTGAAAAATGGACCCACAAAATCTTGTTGAGGAAGGAAATAAAAGAGATGAAATATGTGGGCAAAAGAAGAGGATGAAGGAAGATGAGTCTGGTGACCATTTTTGAAGAGGGAGAGCATGTGAAGCTCTCTAGTTCTAAAGAGAATTGAAAAACAATTTTTTTCTGGGTACATGAATTTGTTGGGAAGTGTTTTCAGTCCAAGCTGATAAATAGGGTTGCAGAGAAGATGAGTGATTGAGGAAGCACTCATTGCAGACCCCCTTGCTTGGTGGAGATAAAACTGATCTACCAAGTTCTTGTGGGAAGAAGAGAGTGGCCTTCATCCCTGGTTGTTGCTGAACAGAAGGAAGAATCTCTCTAATAGAATCATGATCTAGTTAGGGGGTGGCCAGCAGTAAATATTTCCAGTAGTTGTTGTGCCTACGGTTGGGTGGAAAATGGCACCCCTTTCAACAGTTGCATCATTATCTGGTTTCTAGATAAGTATATTTGGTTAAATCTATGTAGTGTTTAGATCAAAGAAATTTTTATACTATGTTTTAGAACTGTGTAAGTTTAATTTATGACAAAAGTGACTTGAGAAATTTAATCAAAAGAAAGAGAATGTCTTAGTTGAATCCCTTTTGATTTAATTTCTTATCTCTTGACTATTTGTGTGCAAAAATAAGATTTATGGTAGTGGATATTGTGGGTGACTATGATGTACAGTTTAATGCATGCTTAGGAATTCATGATTGAACAGTTAAAAATATATATAACACCTATGAAAGAAGAGAGAGTGATTATTTTGTGTAGCAGTGCTCCATTTTAGTATGTCCTCAAATCCCATGCCAGAAAAGTTAGAGGATATCATATATGTGTGGACTTTAGGAAATAATCCCAAATATGGGAAAACATTAAAAAGTCCTTATAAATAATTATTGAGAAAAAATAATTAGGACATAAACATGAAATTGGTCTAAATGAATTAAAACTCAAAAGTTCTCAAAATTCTATTTGGGACATAAATAAACATTTTTGTTTTAATTGTGTTAAATCTCCTAAATCTGGGAAGAATCCCCTTAAATTTTGGTGGGCAAGAAATCCTAGTAGAAACACTAAATTTACTATGGAGGTAAATCTTTGTATTAGGACCATTTTCCTTAAATTTAGTAAGAGTAGTAAAGAAAAGTAATAAGTAAATAAAATTCTACTCATTTACCCACGAGAAGGGAGATATTATAATTATATTTTAGTTTACAAGATGGAGAAATCTCCTTGGAATATAAACTTTTATTAAATCTCTTTATAAATCTTGGAAAACTATATTTTTCCTTTAATTTTCCTTTAAATCATCAAAGTAACAAAATAGAGTAAAACTGTGGAAATATATGTATATATGTCTATATACACATGTTTATTATTATTATTATTTATTATTTTGAAAATGTAGGTTAAAGCCCCTAGAGCATAAAAGACCTAAGACCAAAGAGAATAGGGAATAAACAATAACCAAATGCTTTAACCTTCTCATAGTCTTCAGAACTCTGGGAGTTCAGAGCTCTGGAGCTCAGGATGTTTGGGTGATGGGATTCCACGAGCCAAAGTCGTCGAATGCCCAAAACCTTCCTTTCCCTGAGCAAGGTTGCATAAGTAATAAATACAATTATTTATATTATTGTACTTAATGTGATCGATTAACGAAATTGATAAATATAATATACCTTTAATACAATATATATTATATTATAATCCAAATTACTTCATTGTATTTAAACCACAACGTAATTACAAGTGGGTCCCTTTCGAGACTTCAGAGCTTCAGGAATCTGAGGCTCCGGGAGACTTGAGTATAAAGGATGTGTCGGAGAGTCGAAGGAGATTGACCTGGGGAACTCTCTCTCTCCCTCTCTCTCATGTCAAATATGAATATAATGTTGGAGAATTTTAAAACTTGGGCATAATTTCGAGGAATATAAAATAATATATTATATTATTTTAAGGTTCATTAAATTGATTACACGTAAATGAAGCCAACTCCTTTGAATATTAAATGGTGTGGTAATGTGTGCTAATGGGGTCACTTCGGAGCTTCGGGACTCCAGGGCTCCGGGAGATTGGAGTAAATGGAATTAATTATATTATATGACAATATAACAAATTGTATTTTCACAAAGGTATGGTAGGAGTGGGACCCTCTCCGTAGCTCCGGAGTTCAGGACTCCAGGACTCCAGATGTTCAGGGATGATAGAAGGAACAAGATAAAAGGGTCGAAGGCCCGAACCTACCTCCCTGCATTCCAAAGTTTGCATGAATATTATACACATTTAAATTAAACAATTTTGTATTTATATAATTGATTATAGTAAATGTTTGGCGTGATTTATTTACATCATGATGTAATATAACTAATGTCATATTGCATCATAATATAACCTAAGTGGGACCCTCTTCAGAATTCCAACATTTGGGAGATTTGGGTATATTCATAGAATCCTGATGAGGTATCTACGCCGAAGTCTGGCGGCTTAGGTATTAATAGATATTAATGATCCTAAGTGGTCCTTTGATATAAATTAATCATATTATAATAGAATTAAATAGAATTATATTATAATATAATTAATAAAAGGGAAATTCGTAATAATAAATATTAGGTTGAATATAGTTAATCATTTTCCCAGTAAATAAATAAATATGCATATATTTATATATGTCAAATTAGGTGAAAATTCGGCATGGAGTTAGGTGTTGGGGAGAATTGATCTATATACCTTAATTGAGGATAATCAACTTAAGTATATTATGGATAAATTAACCTCATTGTGTTATAATATAATTACTCATAATTATCATATGAGTAATTTATTGAGTTAGTGTTAAACTACTTCAAAGGGGGGAAAAGAGAAAGTAAAAACCTTAGTAATTACTCAGCCATGAGTATTACGCTAAGAAAAAATAAATTTATGGATAATTAGTTTGTGGAGAATAATTATCCTTAATGAGGATTAAGTAATTAAGTACCAAAGAATGGCATTCTAAGAAATATTGATTAAGTATTTTAAATTGGACTATAGGAGAGGGACTATTGTCATCCTCTAGTCATGTAAGCCTAAGTGCCTTACAGTGACATGGAGAACATAATTGTGATGGAACATGCTAATCTTCAATGAGTTGACAATTCAAGTGGGATCCAATAGGATTGGTGAACCTTAGGTTCCAAATGGATCCTAATTGAATTTTGGGAGGTCTGGCATGCATTGAGATTGTCCATCAAGAGAAAGGGATTAGTCCTCGATACCATATTCATCAGAGGTAAGCGAAAAATTTATACCACATCACTTAAAAGGTACTTAGGGGTCAGGTGTGTGACATATGGCCTCGAGAGATTATTTACATGATGATATGATTTGATGCCAGGAGACTGTTGTAGTGCATGGTGATAGCTTGTATTTAATTTCATTGGAGACTGTGGGTCTTTGGACAGTAGCTATGTGCTACTAAGGTGGATGTATTCCATTGGTAGTGATTGTGTGTCACTAGATAGTAGTTGTGTGCTACTAGGAGTGGTTGTGTACCATTGGATAGTACTTGGTACTAATATGGATTGACACTGTTGTGATCTATTGGATGGAATTGTAATAATTGTGTACTACTACCAGATTGACATGGAGACTACCAGTAGTGTTGAAGGTGTTTCCTAGGCTAGTGTGCCAACCAGTAGTGTTAGAGGTGATTTACAAATAGATGGATAGTGATGATGATGCTTGTGACTTGATCTATGTGATCATGATATAGCTTGTGTGGCTATGATGATGATACATGTAGAATGGTTTGCAATACTATGTGAGCCTTCCCATACCATGTAAAATGGATGGATGTGTTTGAGACCATTACAGTTAATACCTCCCTAGCTAGGAGGGAGTGTTGATATTATGTTAGCTACGAGAGGTATTAACCTCCATGTGTAACCTTTGGCTAGAATAGAATATTCTGGAAGCAAGAAAAACCCTAAAAAGATGTGTAAAAACATTAGAAGACAAGTCAACGTAGTAAAATAATTAATATTTAAGTATTAGCCTCTAAAAGGACAAGTCGAACCAGACAGTTGACGAGAACCACTATAAATAAGAGATGATCTAGCTCATTTGTACTCACTCTCTCAGTCAAGTCACAATTTTGGAGCTGCAACTGCAAGGATGGAAGGTGGATCTTCTGGGATGGTTCTTGGTCTCTCTTTCTAGAACTATCTAGCTTAAGATATGTGGTATATCTCTTAGTATCTCTTGGTCATATTCTTGATGAAATTCTTGGTGGTATTCTAGTATTCTTGGTGATATTCTTGGTAACTGCAACTGCAACTTCTACAATTGAGTATTTTTATTGTTATATGGCCTTGGGACTTTCTGTCTAGTGAGATTTCTTTGGAGAAAGATGTGCTCTCTTGGTTATATATTGGTTTTAGTGTTGCTTACATAATCATTCTATCTAGAAAAGGTTATGGTGCTCAGGGGTGGCTATGTGACTATGCTCGGGTGACAATATTATGATATTGTCTATGGTAAAATGAGCACAACAAATATTTTAATAGTTGCGGAGTTATGTGGCACTTGGAACACCAGGATTCTCTTAAGAGCTATGGCACCCTCTAGACCAACACACAAGAAACATATTCCCAACAATTCTCTCACCCAAAGAGAATGCTCCATAGTCCTGACAATTTGTTTATGATCCCTTGGCTTAATCCGCCATGACTTAGCCCATTTCCTCAAGTCCTATCCCCCTTTCCCTCTCATGGATTCCTACCCCCCCATACTCTTTTATCTGACTTGGTATGCAACAATGATGTACTTTTCTTAATGTATCTAAGTGATACAATTTACAAAACTAGGCTCACCATCCTTATATCACACAACACTCCAACCCAAAACATCTGGGCTCACCGGCCTATAAAACCTGTGTATATTTACAACTTTGGGTTCAACCTAGGGGTATTACAAAATAACACTAGAGGGAGAGACTTTTGAGGTACTATTGAGTAGAGAAGGAAGAAATTTCCATGTGTTGTGTGGAGCAGGTATTATGGGTACCAAAGAGTTATTTTGTTGTCAAAAACTTAGTAGTGAGACACTTGGTTAGTAATATTCTTTCTCTTGAGATGAAGATATTACCATGAGAATTATGCATTTCTCTTCTTCACCTTGGTGGTATCATAGCCTATCTAGGGGGTGGTGTCCACAAAAGACTACCTATTGTTGGGTGGAAAATTTCTTTGTCGAAACTAGGTGCTCAATGTTCAATCTTCAAAATAGATAAGCTCTTCATTTTGGAAATTCTTTATATACAATAATTATACCATATATATGGTTTATGGATTAATAAATTGAAATTATTCTTGTATATTGCATTTATAATCTGTTACGGTATTTATACTATGCATTCCAAATTATTCTTGTAGATTTCCATTAGTAGCCAATAGGTTGGAATTCTGGTATTCTTTATCAAGGAAAAACATTACATTGGTATCATGATATGGATTTTCAAAGGAAATCCTAATATTTTTCTTGAATTTACCAAATTCCTCATCCAACTACCAATCCAAAGAAGAAACCTCTTATCTTCTCTCACCAACTAGTTCACACCATATATTTGTTGGGGAGATTTACATTGTGATATTTCTTAAATGTGTTCTAGGAACCAAGTGTCAAATACTTGGTGAAGATGGAAATATTAACCTATTATAGATAAATGAAAATATGGAACTGATCATGCCACACCCTCTTTATTTTTTCTACAAATATAACTAGCAATCCAGACATGTCATGTGCATGTAGATTGAATTCCCCGTCATATTTTTTTTCAAATTCCATTTGCAAACTATTTGAAAATGTGAATATCTCCCTTCATATTGATATAAACCTCACTATGGGAAGCCCCAAATGTTATCATTTTTCTTCTTGCATTGTTTAGTCGAATACTTGAGCACTGTCAATCCATGAATCTCATTGTTTGGTTTGGTAGACATGTCTCTTTTTGTTGAAATTTGGAAATCGTATTTTGTGTGCTCATGTATTAATGTTATAGATAAATTAAATAGTGTCTTAGAAATTTTAGACAAGAATATACATTGTAAAGGAATGGCATAATACTATGTCTTACCTCCATTGAATATATTTGGTAGATTGTAGTTGGTATCTCCTATAGAAAGGAGTGCAACACTCATAAATCACAGAGTTGTATGAACATCTTCCTAATTGAGAATAATCTATTCTTTGGACAACCAAAATCCTATCTCTTTCATTTCTTATGGTGTTCTTCCTTTTTTGCAGGTATTAGTTAGAATTTGGAGCCTTGATGTTCTTAGAATCTAACACTTCCTAAATCAAGAAGAGTAACTTTAGAAACTTTTGAAGTTTACATATTTGGATTTTATAGATCTCTCAGTGTAATTATATTATTTTAATGTGTCTACCTTACAAAATTTTCTTCTTGCTTTGTATTGGTTTATAGGTTTGCTTTCACTCTTTGTTGCAACTTTAGGGAACCTTTTGCAATTTTGAAATATCAAATTAAAGTTAGGTTTCCTTCAAGCATAGCAATTATATCTCTGCATTTTTATTATCATTTTCATCTTCCCTTCACATGATAACAACTCCCCAATGTGCTTCAACATACAAGTTCATTTCAAGTTTGCTTGTTATTCTATTTATTCAAGTGTTCTGGGATTTTTATGGTGCATGTTTTTTCAATTCAGCTTCTCATATCATGTGGGTATTAATATTGATGTTAATGATTTTGGCAGGGCATATTCAAATCTAGTGGACACTTTTCCATTACGATATAAATTTAATACATTTTTTTCTATGTTCCATATATGATTTATCCAGGAATCTCCATAATGTGGGGCGCTACTATTCAATCCATGTAATCAATCGCTTTTATGCAAAATTCACTCTTACAGTTTCAATTAGAGAATTACTTGGTAAGTTTCTTTATGGAAGCCATACATTTATGGATGTAATAAGTGACCTTGTCAATGGTACAACTCCATAGATGCTTGGTCATCTTCATTCTTTTCATTCTGCCAATGTTGAGTACTTGTTTTTGTGGTCCTTAGATTTTTTTATGACCTTTGATATTGATGTGTTGTTGACTAAATTCTTATTTCAATTTTGTCAATAGGAATTTATATAATGATAACACAACATAATGTTGAATATTAATATCTCTCTCCCTTTTATTTACCAGTCTTGCTGCAATTGTGGAGTACATACTACAAAGCTCCATATTTTAACATCTCAACCTATGAAAACCACAATTTAGCCTCTCAACAGATGTGTGAGACAAGATTAGGCTTAATATTAGGATCAAATCATCAAAATAGAAGTAGGATCATAACTTCAAGCTTATCTTAAAAATTTGAGTTTAGACTCCTTTAGTGACAAGTGAGGAATCTATTTTTATCCTCTCGAACCTCTAAAGCATTCTTGGTCAACTTATTAAATGAGAATATTCTTATAATATTTCATATATATAAACATGAAATTCATGATAAATTTCCAACAAATATGTTGGCCATGGTATTTAGATGCTTAGTACATAAACTTTTCCTAACAAGGATGATTCACATCATTAGCCAAAGCATTCAAATAGTTCATAATAACTATTTTTTCTTTTGTTGTACATGCATTTCTTTTTTCCCTCGAAAAAAAATTGTAACTTCCATTTCACTTAAGAAAGAGTTACATTCTTTAGTTGCCCAAGGCATAAAGAAAAAAATCCTTCATAATAAAAGTACAAAAAACTAGTTCAGAAGTAGGTGTTTACATTATGTCCTAACCATTTCCAGACTTAAATTCAAAATTGATCAAAAAATGATCCCTACAACTAATTACATATTAGAAGACATTGTCTTCTTATCTAGAGATAACCTCCCCATTCAAGAATTCCACCTGAAGCAAATGAAACTCTAGCATAGCCAAGGCTTCTTTTGAAAGTTTGTCAACATAATAGTTATGTTTGTGATATACATGCTAGAATCAAATAAAATAAAATGAATTTGATATAACTTTTAACCTTTGTCCCAGGACGTGGAGTTCCATGTTTTCAAGAATGGAAATCCCTGACATCCAATCAATGGTTAATTTTGAGTCTCCAAAGACTTGTATCGCTGAAATATTTTGATCCACAACACATTTTAACATGTAGAATAGTGCCAAAAAATCATCCCTATTATTAGTGCCCCTCCCCATATTGAATTTACCAACAATAAAATTTAGAGAAATTCACTTGAAATCCTACTCTAGAGACTCGATCAATACCTTGGCACGCCCTGTCAAAAAAAATCAAAGATGAATTGGGATCAATTTCTAGAGGAGACAAAACTCTCAACTCTTTGGATTTGAATGAACACTTGTAATGATAAAATAAATCCAACATCTATTGATAAACTTTAAAAATAGGTTGTACAATCAAACAGACAAGAGTTGTGAGTAAGCCAAATGCCCCACGCAACCAAGAGAGGAAGAGACCGAAAACGTTTTAAATGCTTTTCTTGAAAAAATACTAAAAAAATTCTAGGCACGGAGCCATGAGTCCATGATTGACTATGTTTCAAATTGCAGTCAATATCTTGCTAGAACTATCTAGAAAACAAATGTTGAGATGTTTCTACTGAATTTTTGCAAAGGTAACAAATGATCAGACCTAACTTACCCCATCTTTATAATCAGACCCGTATTGATAATTGATTCTGGAGAACCAACCAAAAGAAAATCTTACATTTTGGCAGACCATTCACTTTCCAAAGAGATTTATACCACCAACAAGAAAACATCGCCATCATTGATGACTAGTGTGCACTTAATGACAAGAACAAGTAGAAATAAAAAAAGCACACGTAATGACAAACGTAAATTAAACCAGCACACTTAATGATAAGCATAAATGAAAAAAATCATAGTAAACATAGTATACCAAGATTTTATGTGGAAACTTGATGAGGGAGAAAACCATTGAATTATTTTCATATATTCATCAAGATTAGATTCATTCAATTTACCAACACCCACTAGAAGGAGGCTACACCCCCTGGCTTTACCAACTACAATTGGAAGGAGGCACCCACTCCCTATATTACAGGAACCAACTTGCAGTGAGGAAACATATCCTATGTGAGCTCCAACTCACCCTAGAACAACCTCGCCACCCTAATAAAAAAAGGATCCAACCTGTAAATAACAGACATCAATCTTCCAAAGAAAGGCAGTTCATCCCCAAGAATCACCCTACCTCCTTGATTTAAAAAATAAATAAACCTTTCAATGAAAAATTATGAAGTTATATTTATGTTATTATGAACAGTTGCAGTAATTTCTTCCCTTCATATCCACACACTACACAATCATAGTGTACCCATACTTATATAATTTTTCGCGAGTCCACCTTCATCTATGTGGGCATTTAATAGTTACAATGTGGACAAACTTTGATCATATCAAAATCTTGTTAGTTATAATTTGTCTAAATAAAGTATGGTGATTATATTGTGGAAACATTTTGACCAAATCAAGATCCTACCAATTACAATTTTGTCTAAAGGAATTATTTGGATATATGACGGTTACATTGTGGACAAAATTTTGTTATCGAACATTCTTTGACCAAATCAAATGGAAAAAAAATTGTCATAGTCCATTCTATCATAGTCCATTCCATCACAGTCCATACCACGCAGTCCATACCACTCAGACCATACCATGCATTCCATACTGCTCAATCCATTCCATCACATTTCATACCGCGCAGTTCCATATTGCTCAATGTCACATTGTCGCACACTCGCACTGTCACATTGTCGCATTGTCACACTATCGTGTTGTCCATTGTCGCATTTACAAACCATCACAATTCCATATCGTCACACATTCACACTGTCACATTGTCACACTGTCGCACTATCCACTTTCACACAATCACATTGTCGCATTGTCACACCATCGCACTATCCACTATCACATTGTCCTATTATCGCACTGTCCATTGTCACATTGTCACACTATCATTGACATCAATGACAACATATTCTCAACAAACATCCCATTTTTCATTGATGGAAACTCCACTATTAAGCTTCTCCCCCTATGAGTGTGTTCCTTTGGCATTTACTCACCCTTGTTGTATGCTCCTCTTTGTCGCAACTCTATTTTTCTCCCCCTTTGACATCAATGGAAAAGGAACTTCCCTACTGAATGTGCACATCCTAAGAGTGGCTCCCCTTGAGGTTTATTAGCCTCAATCTTGTAGTGAAGGTTTACACATTTGAATGTGAAGTGGGAAGGACTCCCAACTTATCTCTAAAGTACTCAAAAGAGTCCCTAGGTAATGGATTGGTAAATATATCTGTAATTTTCTCTTTGGAAGGAACATATTCTAATTTAACCACCTGATCTTGAAACTGTTCTCTAAGAAAGTAATACTTGATGGGGTTATTCTTAGTTTTAGAGTGTTGAACAAGATTTTTGGAGAGATTGATATCACTTTTGTTGTCACACATGATAGAAACAGGTTGATCACAGGGAACTTGAATATCCTTAATATTGGTATTTATCCATAACACTTGTGTATAGTAGGATGCTACATCTATGTACTTTTATTTAGTTGTAGATATGGAAATAGAAGTTTGTTTCTTTCTAAGCCAAGATTATAAACAACTACAAAGGAAAAATGCACCTCCACTGGGGCTTTTTATATCATCAATACTTCATGCCCAATATGCATCTGTATAATATCTAAGAACAAGGTCTGTCATTTTTGGATACCATAGTCCATAATTGCCAGGAATTGAGAGACACTTCCACACTAAACCTAGCAGAGGAGAAGAAGAACTTAATCAAGAACGTAAATGACAAAGCAATCACATAGTACATGGAGATTTTACCCTAGAAACCCAAACCGAGAAAACCATATTGAATAAAAGGTTACATGTCTAACCTTGGTCCACACCTAAGACACAATCAACATCGTACCCTATTTTCTACGCAAGAACAACCCTATAGCCAATATGGATTACATCTATATGACCAACAACCTACATCTAAATATTACTCTAAATACATTGATTAATAAATTAGCCTTTACATCCTTACAACACACCCCTTTATAGGCTTTACAATAGGAAAAATCCTAAAGAATTGATGCCCAAAAATGATTACAGATCCATGAATATCATTGGCTATGAATCCTGCAAATCTCGGGATTTTGTTACAGTCGACTCCAAGGTGTATTACCATTCAACTACCAGTCGTCCTTCATTTAGTATTCAGTCGATCGCCACACATCCACCTGTCGACCTCATGTTGGTTAACTTCTTCGACCTATTGTCTATGTCTTTACCATGTCAAACCGCCTCGACCTTCAACTTTGAATTTACCTAATCGACTAACCTCAACCTTCGACTTCTTGTTGATCCACCTTGACTTTGACCTTCACTGCAAAGAATATAACAACCCAACATTCTCCCACTTGTTTTCTTCTTTGTTGAAACATGAGATTCCTGAACTTTCATTCACAGACCCAGGGAAACAATGCCCATTTCCTCTATGCACCAAGAGAACTTCACAACACTCATAGACTTGGCCAATGAGTCTGTTATGTTTTCCAATGTGTCTACTTTCTCCAACAACACCTTGTTACTTTACACGAAGTCTCTTACGAAATGTTATTGTACATCAATGTGCTTAGTATTTGATTGATAAGCAGGGTTCTTTACCAGAAATATTGTGCTTTGATTGTTGCAACTTATCTTCATAGCTCTTTTCTCAAACCTAATTCCTAAACACAGCCTTTGTAGCCATATCACTTCTTTGCTTCCATGAGTGGCCGCCATGTATTCAGCTTCTGTTGTTGACAAGGATATTACCATATGTCGCTTATTCATCCATCTTATTTATCCACTGAACATCTTTAAGACTTGTTTGTTGGTTGACCTCTGTCAATCCAGATCTCCAGCCCAGTCGGCATCAACAAATTCATGTACATTTAATTTACCATTGTCACCTCTAGGTATTCCTTGGTATCATATAGCATATTCCTTCATGCCACACACATACTTGAATACTCTCTTGACAACTCTCCAGTGCTTCTTTCCAGGTGTCGACATGTACCTTCTCAACACTCCTACTACATGGGAAATGTCTGGTTGAGTGCATACCATCGCATACATTAGAATACCAACAACACTTTGTTATTGGATAAATCCATAAGTGCGAACACAAACCGATCTCCCTAGATCCACCTGGATCTAGAACAAAGCAAGACAGAATGATACACTTTCCCTAGATTTTAACTATTGAATGAACTAGGAGGCAAGAATCATGAACATACCTTATGATCACTTCCTTGGGTCTTTGTTGTTCCAGGTTTCACTCCAATGCTCTTGTATCATCAATACCACAACAAAACAAACCAATCAAAGTGAAGACAACTCAATATATTCAACAATTAATCTATGTATATGATCAAGGAGTTATACAATAAAGTGACATTAGCTTTATGAGAAAGGGACATATTACTGTATTATATTGATTGAAAGAAAATAATACAACCTGAGCCTTGATGTTGCAAACCTCCTTTCGATGGCCCTCAGCTCTGACACACACACTTGCTCACTTGCATGAAGAAGATCAACCACTTTTGATAACCTTGTTGGAGTTCCTTAACTGCTGTAGCATCAGTCCTTCACACAATCTTCCACTAATTCTCCAATCAATCTCTTACTAGTTTTCTTCTAACCTTTTCCATGAGCATCCTCCTCAATATATAGGAGAGAATGAATTAGTTATTTGGATAGGAATGATCCCAAGATATCAGGAAAGCCAGTACTTAGATAACCATTCGAATGCCATCTCATCCTTCTATAAGGTTCAAGAATTTCATATTTTTCCTCCCTTTAGAAGGTGTTCGCACCCTAATAGTTAGGCACAGTGCAAACCCCTCGCACCCTGGCTTAAGGCAGCCTGCGAGAATCATGCATTCTCGCAGGCAAATATATTGACAGCCTGCGAACCTTCCTCAAAACTATGATTTTTGGAAAGAGATAAAGGTAACTTTTCTCAGGATAAAGTTCTAATGAAGAGCCTGAGTTCACCATCATCATCACATCATCATGACGACCAAAATTATGGATAACAGAATTCCCCCCAAAGTCTGAGATTGGAACTAGTGACAGTCGATAGACTTTGTAAGCTGCATGTGTGTGTCAAGAACCAAGAGCACATCTAATCGAAAACCTGCAAACATCCAAGCATCTGCAGAATATCATATATACCAATTCTGAGGTAGGAATTCCCATACTCAGATCATAGACTGATGACATCATAAACAAGGTTCATGGCCACCAATCATACATTGTGGATCCATGTCGTCACAAT
>JASDQU010104023.1:43674-63656 GCA_032191745.1 Picea mariana
CAAGGCAAGTGTTCATTAGCATGGTGATGATCCCAATGTTGCATGGTGACAAAACCAATGCAGCATCTAGACTCAACTCAACTAGTCAAACTAAAGTGTCAACCGAAAGAGAATATTATCCAAGTGGAATATTCTCCCATAAAATATAGCAGATTAGATAATGACTAATTATGACTAATAAACAAGGAAAAACCTTAGGAAGAAAAAATCTTGGGTGTGTGTGAATTAAGTCCAACAACATTCAAAAAAACCTTCGACCATACCTTTGTTGTTCATAGCTTGAAGTCCTTTTTCTCCAATGTGTCCCATCCTCTCATTCCATAGCATGGTTGGGTCAATTTTATCATGTCTTGTCAATTCAGTTTGTATCAACTCAACCCGAGTCTAGTCGAGTTAACTTCAGGAGAAATGATGTTGTTGCATCTAGTCGAGTTGGCATTCCCTAATAACTTGTATAGGGATCCATTACAAAATCCTTTCATTAACACCCTCACATCTCTGACCATATTGTATGAATCCTTCTTAAATAGAGTGTGTACCCTAGCATCACTCATCTTGCTGAAAAATATCAGGTTTCTTTCCAAACCTAGAATGTGTAGGACACTTGGAAGGGTTATTTTCCTCCCATCTTGTAGTACCAGTAGAACTCTTCCTTGTTTGACAATTTTAGTTGTCAATTCATCCCCCAAGAACACATCACCTCCATCATATCATTCATACTTGAAGAACCATTCTATATGTGGTGTCATATGACAGGATGATCCTGAGTCAATCAACCAAACACCTTCATCTGATTGTGTACTGGTCAATGACAGGTACACATCACCTTCCTTATTCGGGGTTGTCTTTCTCTCAATCGACTACTTCTCGTCAAATCTCATACTATCTTCCATTTCCCTTGTCTTATAGTTCTTTTTGTAATTCCCAACTTTACTACATTTCTAGCATCTTCTTGTCGACTGAACCGGGGATTTAGATCTACCCTTTGACTTAGACTTTCTACTGGATAATTTTTCTTTATCTCTTTCAACCAGTCGACCTCTCACCATTAAAGAATCTTTGGTTGATCCTTCCATGTTCTTTATTCTCATTTCTTTTGATAGCAGAGAAGCAACCACGTCTTCTAGCACTAGTGTGGTTGTATTACTCCCTATAGCCATGACTAAGCTATCTCAGGAATATGGAAAAGAACATAAGAGGATTATACACTTCTCCTCCTCAGTGATTTTAATATCCATAGATGATAACTGGCTTAAAATGGTGTTAAACGCATTTAAATTCAAGTCACCAAACTGCCATCACTGATTTTCAAAA
Source organism: Picea mariana (assembly GCA_032191745.1). NCBI lineage: Eukaryota > Viridiplantae > Streptophyta > Pinopsida > Pinales > Pinaceae > Picea > Picea mariana. The sequence continues at coordinate 44,989 of JASDQU010104023.1, forward strand.
GATACAGTTTATTTCTAAGAAGCAACTTCTTTACCAGCGATTTCGACTGGTATAAGCTTCCTAGATTTTCCCACAGTTTCTTGGCCGAATCTCCACCTGATACATTCAGCAGTATTAAATATGCAAGACAAATCCAAATCGTACTTCTTTCTCTTATTTTGAGTTTCTCCCATTCTTTCATCGACTGGGTATGTGGAGAGATTGTTATCCATTTTTCTCGAACTACAAGAAGATATTCCATTTTAAGCTTCCAAAGTTCAAAATTATGGCCATTGAATTTTTCTATCTCTATTCTTGAATTCCTCTCCATTCTTTACCACGATCTTTAACACAAATTATGACTTACAACTCTTATTGTGCCAAGGGTTTATCTCTCGGATTCAAGATTGGTAAATCAAGACCTGATACACTTGTCAAATCATAACATGGATCTGATAGGACCTAAGCTATGATACCACTTGTCAGAAAATGAGAGACATGTCCACACTAAACCTAGCGGAGGAGAAGAAGAATTTAATCAAGAATGTAAATGACAAAGAAATCACACAATACACATAGATTTTACCTTGGAAACCCAAACTGGGAAAACCATCATTCTTTGATCATTCCTCTCTCTTGTTGTCTTATTCAATCTGAATAAAAGGTTACATGTCTAACCTTGGTCCACACCTAAGACAATCGACATCATACCCTCTTTCCTATGTAAGAACAACCATGTAGTCAATCCAACTTACATCTGCATGACCAACAACCTACATCTACATATTACTCTAAAGACATTGATTAATTCATTATCCTTTATAGCCTTGCAACACACATCTTGATAGGCTTTACAACAGTAAAAACCCTAAATACTTGGCGCCCAAAAATAGTTACATATCCATGTAGATCATTGTCTATGAACCCTGCATATCTCAGGATTATGTTACAGTCGACTCCAATTCATATCACTGGTCGGCCTTCATTCAGTATTCATTTGGTCGCCACACGTCTTCTTGTCGACCTCATGTTGGTTTACTTCTTTGACCTACTGTCGATGCCTTTACCATGTCAAATTTCCTCGACCTTTGACTTCAACTTTACCTAGTCAACTAACATTGACCTTCGAATTTTTTTCGATCCACCTCGACTTCGACCTTCACTACGAAAAATATAACAACCCAACACTAATCACTAGTGCCTTGCAAATACCTGAATATTCTTTTGACTACAAGAACATGATTTTCCTTGGGATTTGACTAAAACCTTCCTACTAAACAAACAGCTTACATGATGCTAGGTATTGAAGTTGTGATATAAAGTATACTACCTATCATGCATCTATACATGGTTTGATATACCTCTGAAGCACAATCGTCCTTGCTAATTTTGCAACTAGTATTCATAGGAGTGTTTATTAGTGTGTAATTTTCCATTCCAAATTTCTTCAAAATTTCCTTGAGATATTTACTTTGGGAAACAAAAATTCTTTTTTTGTATTGATGAATTTGTAAACCAAGAAATAAAGAGAGTTCTCTAACATGGGCATCTCAAAAAAAATTGGCATTACATCTACAAACTTCTTACTCATCAACTCAATATTACTACCAAAAATAATGTCAACATATACCACAATAATTAACAGATCACTACCTTTAGCCTTGATGTATAAGTTATTATAAACAACTCCCTTTTTGAATCCTTGCTGATGAAAATAATTGTCTAATCAATAATACCAAACTCTTGGAGCATGTTTTAGCAAATATAGATCTTTCTTTAATCTGCAAACATAATCCTTTTTATCAGTTAGAAAAAATCCTTCTGGTTGTTCCACATAAATGTCTTCCTCCAGATCACCATTTTAAAATGTTTGTTTGACATCCATTTGATAAACTTTGAAATTTTTGTATCATGTAAAATCCAAAAACATCCTAATGGCTTCAATTCTTGCAATAGGGGAAAAATTTTCTTCAAAGTCCACTCCTTCAACTTGAGCATACCCTTTGCATACCAATCTGGCCTTGTTTCTAACTATATGTCCATCTTCATTCAACTTGTTTATGTATACCCATTTAGTTACAATTTCATTCTTGTCTTTTGGTCTTGGGACAAGATCCCATGTCTGTTTTTTTCTCTATTTGGTCTAGTTATTCATTCATGGCTTTAATCCAATGATGATCTTGGATTGATTTTAAAAAACAATGGGGTTTAATCATAGAGTGCAGTGCAAAGTTTGCAAAGGTAGATGTATCCACAAGTTTTCTTCTAGTTTGTACACTTGTCTCCTTATTTCCAAGAATTTGACTTTCTAGATTATGTTTTTGAACATACCTTGATGGAGTCTCTGGTTGTGATGTTTCCATTCTTTCCCATTCTTATGAATCTTTTGCTTCCTGGCTCTCATTTATGTTGTCATTTTGTGCTTCATTGTTCACTAGTTCTTCATCTGAGTCAACATGATACTGGAGTCTCACTGACTGAAATGGTCCTTCATTTACCTTTACATCTATACTATCAACTATCTTATGGAGCCTTTTGTTGTAGCATTTGTATCCTTTAATTCTAGAGGAGTGTCCCAACAGGATACTTTCATCTTCTCTAGAATCAAAATTTCCTAACTTATCTTCATTTATTTTAATGTAGCATTTACTTCCAAATATTTTGAAGTGCTTTATTGATGTTGGTATGCCATGCCACCACTCATAAGGTGTTTTTTCATTGTTTACTCTTATGTGTGTTGTTGAGACCTAAGTCTGCACCCCTACCCCTCCTGCCTCTTTTCCCTATGCCTTCATCATTATTATTCCTCTTCTGGTTGGTTAATTCAATTTCCCTCTCTAAATGACTTGGTTTTTTATCATTATCTTTCTTGATTGATTCTTTGCGCAAATTTTTTTTGTTTTCTTGAAGGATAATTGCATGTCGTGATTTGGTTTGAAATACCTTTTATCATGTTTTCCATTGATTGAGCGTGTAGAAGGACCACAAATTCCTTTGTATGCGCAGTAAGCTTCTGCATAACAGAACACAACAATTCACAACAGTCATTTTTGGACCTGGATTGTGAAAATAGATAGGTTAAATGTCAACGATGGAGACCCAGCAGGTTGATCAGATCAACGGCTCTCGCACATTCAAGGTTCTAGAACTCACACAAGTTTTAATCACAAGAGTTACACATAATCCACTCTGCAACTTTGACGTTGAAATTTCCAAGCACAACATACAAAAACTCTAGAACGTCGAACCGTCACATCACTTCGGCGATCATCCTCGGAGGATTTCCAAGCACAACACTCCAAAACTCTTGAATGTTGAAATGTCAGCACCACATCAGTGACAATGATGTCATGGCCAAGTCAGTTGAAGAGTCGAAGGTTGAAGCCCCGAAGTTCTTGAGTTCCTTTCATGCATGTCCTTCCTCAAGATGACACATGGCACATGCCACCCAGCAATCGGTCCTCATGATGACACATAGCACTCATTTCAGACACCTTTTGTTACGTCATCTGCCCATTTCTGGGTGACATGTGTCACCCTTCTTTATGTGACATATCAGCGATATGACATCAGAATGTCATGTCAGATCTTGAAGATCATCCATCTGAGAGGTTTTAATTCAGAAGCTTCCGAACCCCTGAAGGGCCGAAGCCCCGAATTTCCAAGTCACTCTGAGAGGTCAGTTGTCCAAGAGATATCCATACTCTATATTCAGAAACTCTTAAAGAGCCAAAGATTCAAAGTCTAGAAGTTCCATGTCACTCTGCTAGTCCAATCCTCCAGGAGTTATACATACTTTGTGTTTGAAAGCCCCTGAACCCCGAAGAGCCAGAGACACGTAGCACTCATCTATGCTAACACATAACATTCATCCATGGTGACACATGGCATCCATCGATCATCGACACATGGCACTCGTTTCGATCATTTTCAGTACGCCATTTGCCCCATTCCAGGGGACACGTGTCACTCTTATTTTCATGAAACATCATCAATCATGAGGTCATATCCACCATGTCACTTCGGGGAAATTTCCTCTAGGATATTTTGATTGAGAATTAACACAGTTTCCAAAAGAGTTGTAGTCCATAAACTCCCGAAACGCCAAATGATTAAAGGATAACTACCGAATTAATTAAGATAAATGTGGTTATGACTCTAGGAGTTTAGCACTCTGGGGCATTTCAACTCGAAGCGAGCACATTTATCTGAAACCCTGAAGTGTCGGAGCCTCGAACAGCTGAAGTGGGTCATGAACTGCCACATCACTTTGTAGCATTGTCGCTCTGGGAGATTCTCAAACTCAGCATTCATAGTCCCGATCTCCCAAAATATTTAATGATTAAAGTCTTAATCTATGGTTAATTAGCATAAGTGGTGGTTAATGAATCTAGGCCTCTAGGAGATATGAATATTCTACGCTCCAAAATTCCTGAATGTCGAATTCTCGCAGTGTATTATCTTTGTTAATGGAATATTTTAGAGTTTGAAAAGGGTGCCAAATCAGGGAATGTCGATCTAGTCCACGTCATCATATTGCTCATCTGGCAGTAGTTCAGTGATATCCAAAAGGTACATAACTGAAGTTTCAGAATCAATCCCTCCAACACCACATCCAGGGAATACGAGAAGCTATAATCCGGACTATAGAAAGAATATCAGAAACTCTAAGAAAACACCACATGACTTGCTTATTTCCTCTAGGAGATAACTCGGGAGAAAAAACACTACCAACATATCCAGTTATATCTAGTGGCCTCAAATAGCATGCATGCATGTGAGTGCTCAATGCAGAACTCAGTTCTGTCACTCCTAGTCATTTTTTTTCAAATCTCAGTTCATTCCAGCGCACGCATCAGTCCAGTTTCATTGCTAGTATCAGTTTTTAATTGTTTAGTTCAAGACTCTTTTAATTTTAAAGTATAATAAGTGGTATTGTTTGTGTGATAAGAACCACTCTTTTTTGTTAAGTGAAGTTCAGAGTATTCATTAACATACTCCAACAGTGTGTTTTAGTTAATTTAATAAGTTGTTTTACAACCGATGTGTAGAGGGAAACCTCAGTTCCACATTGGTCGAGGGCCTCCACATCTATGATAAATAGGCACTCTTTGTATGTTTTGAGGGTTCAATTTTTTGGGAGAAAAATATCAATACAACAACTGGTTGGACCCATTCTGCGCATGGATTAAATATCTCCACCTAGTGAAGATATTATTGATGACATCCTGTTTGTGTCCAAATTCGTATGTGTTTCTTATCTTGAATACAATTTTGATTTGTGTGAAGTACATTTGTTTTCCTTCAGCCATTGTATAACTTATCTTTATTAATATGCAAGTTTTGATAACAGCTATGCTTTGATGAAGATTTGTTTTTGTTGCAACTTGTAGGAATAACTATGTTTTGGGTACATGTTTAATGCTTGGAATGACATTTTAAGACTTAAACTTCTAGCAACAGAGTGTTCATTGAATGGTTTGTTGTTTTTATTTGTTTCTTACCTTTATCGTCTCACTTGTTTGTCCTTAGTGTGCCCCCATCAAAGAAGGACCCTCTTCCATGTCATTTGGCCAACCAAACCATGATCATATCTTGGTAAACCAACCCTCTAACTGACCCATTAAACAAAAAACCAACCATTCATCACTTGAGGTGGCCTAGCTCTGCCCTTTAGCAGTCATGTGAAAACTTTAGCACCAACATCTTCTGGCGTCATTATTGGGGAACGGTGTAAAGAAATATCATTTCCTTAGAGAACGACAACAATCATAGCTAAGCTTTGATGGTGAACAAATATCAGACACATTTCGATTGTCATCTTTCACCTAGAGATTCCACTGAGTTAACTTCAAAAAATAAATAGTGGCTCCCAGAAAATGACTCAAGAAATCCAAATCCGAGCACACCAGAGCCACTAAGGCTCATCCTAACCCTGAGAAAGATGCAATCATCTCTGAGCCAGAAAGACAACTAAGAAAATCCACCTTATCTCAGAGATATACCTCACCCCTCAAGGGTAAAGTTGCACCTCAAGAATCTATTATTCTTCATCATCACAAGCAGCTTGAATTTGCTAGCCCTGAGAATCACAATTCCAAGGAACCTCATACACCTTCAACTCCTTCCTCTACTTCAACATCTAGTCCAACATCCACCCATGTATCTCCAATCAATCTTTAAATTCCTATTACCCAAACAATGGTTGTCAACATGATGGATTCCATAATTTCTACCAGATATGCACCCCTAGTTCTGCCTATAGGTTTACATGCACTCCCATCCACATATTACATGAAATATTTTCCCAGATATAATGGGTAAGAGGATGTCACAGCTAAGGAACATTTGGTAGCCTTCTACAGCTTTGCAAACAACTTTAACATTGACTATTCATATGTGTGGATGAGGTTGTTTGTACAAAGCCTTGACGGGGAGGTAAGAAAATGGTTATGGGGCCTCCCTCCATCCTCCATTGTGGATGTTGATGCATTAGATGAAGATTTCATAAAGCAATGGGGGGATAGAAGGGATTATATTTATTACATCACTGAGTTTGGGGCCCTTAAGAGAAATAATGGTGAGTTTATTTTGGAATTCACCAAGAGATTTAATAAGATGTATGGTAGGATCCTAGATGAGATAAAACCAACAGAAGCCTCTGTCAATATCACTCATTCCAATGCATTTGATGAATAATTCTCTCTTCTGTTGAGGGAGAGAAGATCCACTACCTTGTTTTCCATGCAAGAAGCAGTTGCTGAGGTTGAGTCCAACATATTGGCATCATACCGGTTAAAGAATGGATCTGAAAAGGAAAAGAAGAAACAGAGAGAGGATTCCCCTGCCTCCTCTAACCCAGCCACATCTTATCCCAAACTTGATGAAATTACCAAAACTTTGAAGGATTTGACATCTGAAATAGCTAAGCTGAAATGGGAATCTAAACAACCAAACAGAGATTTTCAAGGGGCTGGGAACAAAAATCCCAACTAGTTTATAAGGTCAAATGATGCCCCTTAGGTGATGCAGAGAGAGAGGAGGAATGTTGATGACCAAATAGTAGTACCTCCTTTCCAAAATAATCATATTGAGGATATGGATGCAGATAGTGATGTTGTGGATGATGTTGTACTTTTCAGTAAAATAGATTTTTACACCAGCCACTTAACACAGCAAGAGTATGAGGTAGCACATTTGTTAGATCATTTTGATATGGAGATACGGGAAGAGGGATTTATTCAAGGCCAAACCCAAAATAAATATGACTTGAGTCCTAGAACAGGCACTCCCAAAGCCACCACCTCTTATTAGAATAGAAAAATAGAGGTTCCTCCCAAGCCAAATCCAAGCAAGGGTGCATTAGCTAAAGCTCACCATCCTCCTCCATTTAAATATGTTGTCCCTGAAGTCAAGGAAACTGATAGGCCAAAAGCATATTTCGTCCTAGAGCATGAGTTGAGCAAGATCAAGATCCATGTACCTTTGTTAGAATTGTTGAAAAATGAGCCCTTCAAACAATCCATTATGAAGATTTTGTAGCCACCTACTTATGTTGTAACTTCTAATGTAATTAGTCTGTAGGATGAGAACATAGCCATTATTGTGGGCCCACATATTGAGGATGGCGCTGATGCTTCTCCACCTTTCTACATATCTCTAAATGTCCATGAAGATATCCTATAAAACTGTCTCATGGACTCAGATGCCTCACACAATGTCATGCATAAACTTGTTATGGAGGAACTAGGTCTGGAGATCACCAAGCCCTATCAAGACCTTTACTCCTTTAACTCCAAAAAGGTCAAATGTTTGGGATTAATAAAGAATATGGTGGTTTCTTTGGCACAATTACTGATGAAAAGTGTAGTGATGGACATCATTGTGGTTGACATTCCCCCCAAGTTTGGTATGCTTTTGACTAGGACGTGAGCTAAGAAGGTTGGAGGATCATTACAAATGAACCTCACATATGCCACCATCCTTGTTTTTGGAGGAGAGCACAAGAGGCTATACAAATAGGTCATATTGGCCTATATCTTTAGCAACCATCAGAATCCAAGCAATCACCCAATTTATGTTGTTGAGGATGAGATTGACTCATCTATTTTTCATATAAATGGTGATGAACCAGAAATTATAGTCACCAAATGAAAATATCATCCTTTGACAAATCAACAGAACAAAGTGTGGAAGATGTATTTCTATGGCTCTTCATCAAAATAAGGTTTTGAGGATGGTATAGTCCTCATCTCCCCTGCATAGGAGGTCATAAATCTCTCTTATAAGATAGAATTCGAGACTACTAACAATATATCTGAGTATGAAGATTTGGTGCTTGGATTGAGGGTTGTCAATACATGGCCATCGATAGTTTAGCAGTCTTTGGTGATTCTGATTTGATCATCAATCAAATCAAGAAAATATATCAAGTTAAACAACAGAGGCTCACACAATACATGAATGAGGTGTGGGACCTAGTTGACAACTTCTTCCTATAATTTAATATTTCCTTCATTCCTAGAGAGGCAAATCAAAAGGTAGATTCTTTTACATTGGCTACAAGAACCTTCAGACCTCCCATTGGCCAAAATATCAAGTATCAAGTAGAATTCAAACACAGGATAGCCATACCAGACAACATAAAGTACTGGCAGGTCTTTAGTGATGACCTGGAGCTGCAAAGATTTTTGAAGACCATTGAATAATTCTCCAGTATCTCAATAGATCAAGAAGGTGAAGATGATGAATTAGGAGATCAACAAACATCTCATCTGATGAACAAAGTGGTTGGCCACAAAATTGTGGAACTTAAAATGAATCACATCCACAGGGGTCTAGTGCCATTGGAAAGGTTATTTGACAATCATGATGTCTCCATAGGAGCTTCCATAAAAAATCAAGAAGAGGAAGTGATGGACTACAACATTAGGACTATTGAAAATCCCAAAATGGTCAAATTGTCCAAGGCACTACCTCCAAAACAAAAAGACAGGTATGTCAACCTCATGAAAAATTTTGCTGATATTTTTGCATGGTCATATGAGGATTTGAAGACATTTGACACTAACATCATCCAACACAAGATCCCTCTGAAGGATGGTTCTAATCCATTCATATAGAAGATCGGGCAATTTAATCCCATGTTGATGTCCATAATTGAAAAAGAGTTGAAAATAATGCTTGAAGCAAGAATTATTGTTCCCTTGAGGTACTCATATTGGGTGGCCAACTTGGTACCTGTGAGAAAAAAGAGTGGGGAAATATGCTTGTTTGCTTATTTCTGAAATCTTGGCAAGTGTTCTCTAAAGGAAAACTACCCCCTGCCCAATATGGACCATATTTTACAAAGGGTAGTAGGTTCCCACAGAATCTCCTTGTTGGATGGGTACTCTGGTTATAACCAGATAGCAGTATGTGAAGAAGACAAAGAAAAAACATAATTCTCCAACCCTTGGGGAACATTTATGTACGAAAAAATTCCCTTTGGGCTGATGAATGCAAGGACCACCTTTCAGAGGGTTATGGATGTAGGTTTTGTGGGGGAGAAAGACAAATTTATGGTTATATATTTGGATGACATCACCATTTTCTCCAAATCAGATGATGAGAATTTACAACACCTTAAGCAGATATTCTGAAAATGCAGAAGGTATGGGATCTCTTTGAATCCCAAGAAGTCCCACTTTTCTATTCCAAAGGGTAAACTCCTAGGCCATGTCATATCAGCAGGAGATATAAAAGTAGAACATAAGAGAGTGGAGGCCATTCAAAAAATTGAAATTCCTAGAAACAAGAAGTCTATTCAATGTTTTATAGGTAGGATAAATTTTTGAGGCGCTTTGTGCCCAACTTTGTTGAAATCATAAGGCCTATCACCAACATGCTTAAGAAATATGTTGTTATCAAGTGATCACAAGAGGAAAAATTAGCATTCCAGAAGATCAAACAAGACTTGGTTGAAGCCCCTGTATTAGTCAACCATGACTATGCCAAAGAGTTCTTTCTCTTTTCTTTCACCTCTGAGGAAACCATTGTTGATGTGATACTGCAAAAGAATCAAAAAGAGCATGAACAACCCATAGTCTTTTTTAGCAAATCCCTCTCATATGTTGAGATGAAGTATGATATATTAGAAAATTCATCCTATGCATTGGTCAAATCATTGAAATCCTTCAGGGTGTATGTGTTACAGTCTAACATAATAACCTATGTTCCTAGCAGTAGTGTCAAAGAGATTATGGTCCAACCAGACAGTGAAAGGAAAATAGGGAAATGGATTGTCAAATTGTTGGAGTATGTCCTACATAAATCTCACCAAGTTAATCAAGGGACAAGGACTTGCCAAGTTGTTATCAAAATCAAACTGTAAGGTGTTGGTATTGCATCATACCTTCACCCAATCCGATGCACCCATGACACAGTCTGGACAAGACAACATCCAGCTATTTTAAAACTACACTTCCTCACCCTGGTACAAAGATATTATTTATTTTATGCAGCACCTAGAATCCCCACTAGATTTGAAGAATACAAGGGCCAAATCAAATTAAAAGCTATAAAATTATGCATTTCAAATCAGACCTTGTATTGGAGGGATTATGTTGGCATCCTATTAAAGTGTCTTGATGAAAATGAATCTAAGTTAGTCATAATAGATATGCATAGGGAATTTTGTGGGGGACACCATCATTGGAAATCTACAGTCCACAAGATCCTATGGGAAGGATACTACTGACCCACCCTTTTCTCTGATGTATTCACTACAGTAAGAGCATGCAATGAATGTCAAACTTTTGTAGGGAAGTAGAAGTTACTCTCACTACCCCTTAAACCTATCACTACCAGTGGACCCTTTCAACAATGGGGATTAGATTTCATAGGTGAGATGAATGTACCCTCCAGTGGGCAACATAAGTGGATCATCACTGCCACTGACTATTTTACCAAATGGATCAAGGTTGTGCCCACTAGGAATGCTACTGATAGAGTGATTATGAACTTTTTGGAAACCAATATCTTTGCCAGATTTGCCTACCCTTGAAAGATTGTAATAGACAATTCCAAGGCATTCAATTCCAAATCCAAGATTGAATTTTGTGGCAGCCATAACATCAGCTTGACACATTCCACGCCCTATTATCCTCAGGGGATTGGGTTGGCTAAGTCATCAAAAAAGACTCTCACCAGGATCATAAATAAATTACTAAATGAAAACAAGAAATCCTTGGAATCTAAACTTAAGTATGCCTTATGGGCTGATAGGATCAGCACCAAGAGATCTTTGGAAACCTCACCATTTCATCTAGTCTATGGGATAGATGTTGTCTTCCCCACTCATCTCTGTCTACCACTTTTGAAATTCCTACAAGAAGAAATGGACGATCCAAATGAAATCCAAAGGAGAATATTTCAGATTATAGAGGTTCAACAGAAAAGGGAAGCATTGAGTCATATCATTGAATCATACCAGAGAAAAATCAAATCAGATTTTGATAAGAAAACCAAGAAGGAGATCTTTCAAGAAGGTGACATGGTCCTGAGGTGGGATTCCATAAGGGAAGAAAAATCCAAGCATGGTAAGTTTGATAACCTATGGTCTGTTCCTTTTAAGGTGGTTGAGGTTCTGGAAAATAACATATTTGTCTTACACAATCTAGTTGATACTAAAAATTTTGGAGGCCTAGTAAATTAGCGCTTCCTGAAACACTATTTTTTGAGAAAGACTGAGGGAATGTCCCTCTTGTACCATAGCTTATTTCCTTTTTCGTTTGTAGTTGAATAAGGTCGTCATTCGAGCATTTCATTTTTGGTTAGTTTGTGTGTGAATAAAGACTCCATAGCCCAACAAAGGCACTGGGTGTAGTTGCAATTTTAAGTTCTATAAGATGCATGGATGAGAGACAATACAATATATGCATGGCTAGCAGATAGAAACAAAGGTAAGAGAAGGAAGGTGGGATCAAGTTATTTAATTCCAAGGCACTGATCTTTTGTTCTTAAGAACCTCACATGGAAGTGTTATCCCTAGTTGGAGCCAATCTTGAGACCTAAGTCTGCACCCCTTCCCCTCCTTCCTCTTTTCCATATGCCTTCATCATTATTATTCCTCTTCTGGTTGGTTAATTTGTTTTCCCTCTCTAAATGACTTGGTTTTTTATCATTATATTTCTTGATTGATTCTTTGCACAAATTGTTTATGTTTTCTTAAAGGATAATTGCATGTCATGATTTGGTTCGAAATACTTTTCATCATGTTTGCCATTGATTGAGCATGAAACAGGAACACCAAGTCATTTGTATGCATAGTAAGCTTCCACAGAACATAACGCAGCAATTTGGAGCATTTATTTTTTGTCCTAGATTGTGAAAATAGATAGGTTAAATTTCAACGGTGGAGATCCAACAGGCCGATCAAATCAATGGCTCTCGCACATTCGGGGTTTTAGAACTTGTGTGAGGTTTAATATAAAGAGTTAAACATAATCCACTCTATGAATTCGATGCCAAAATTCCCAAGAACAACATACAAAAAATCTCGAACATCAAACCGTCGCATCGCTTCAGTGATCGTCCTCTGGGAATTTCTAAGCACAACACTCCAAAACTTTCGAATGTCGAAACATCAGTGCCATGTTAGTGACAGTGACATCATGGCCACATCAATTGAAGAGCCAAAGCCCCGAAGTTCTTGAGTTCCTTTCATGCAGATGCTTCCTCAAGACGACACATGGCACATGCCACCTAGTAATCAATCCTCATGATGACACGTGGCACTCATTTCAGACACCTTTGCTTACTTCATCTTCCAATTTTTGGGTGACACATGTCACCCTTCTTTATGTGACACGTCAGGGATATGACATCAGACTGTCACATCAGATCCAGAGGATTAGCCATCCGAGAGGTTTTAATTCAGAAGCTCCCGAACCCCCGAAGGGCTGGAGCCTCGAACTGCCACGTCACTCTAGGAGGTCATTTTTCTAGGAGATATCCATACTCTATATTCATAAACTCTCGAAGAGTCGAAGAGTTGAAGTCCCGAATTGCCACGTCACTCTGCTAGTTCGATCCTCCAAGAGTTATACATACTTTGTGTTTGAAATCCCTCAAACCCCAAAGAGTCGAAGACACGTAGCGCTCATTTATGCTAACACGTAGCATTCATCCGTGGTGACACATGGCATCCATCAGTCACCGACATGTGGCACTCATTTTGAGAATTTTCATCACACCATTTTCCCCATTCTAGGTGACATGTGTCACTCTTCTTTTCATGACACGTCATCGATAGTGAGGTCACAGCCGCCATGTCACTCCCGGGAAATTTCCTCATGGAGATTTTGATCGAGAATTAACACAGTTTCCAAAAGAGTCCGAGTCAAGAAACTCCTGAAACACCAAATGATTAAAGGATAAATCCAAGGTTAACTAAGATAAATGTAGTTATGACTCTGGGAGTTTAGCACTCTAGGGTATTTCAACTCAAAGTGATCACAGTTCTCTAAAAACCTGAAGTGTCGAAGCCCCGAACAGCTGAAGTGGGTCTCGAACTACCACATCACTGTGTAGCATTATCACTCTGAGAGATTCTCAAACTCAACATTCACAGTCTCGAACTCCCGAAATATTTAATGATCAAGGTCTTAATCTCTGGTTAATTAGAATAAGTGGTGGTTAATGACTCCGGACCTCCGGGAGATATGAATATTATGAGTTCCAAAACTCCCAAACATCGAATTACTGGAGTGGCTTATCTCCCTTAATGGTATATTTTAGAGTTTGAAAAGGGTGCCAAACCAAAGAACGTTGAGCCAGTCCACGTCATCAGATTGCTCATATGGAAGTAGTTTGGTGATAGCCAACAATTACAGAACATAAGTTCTGGAATCCAGACCCTGCAATGCCATAACCAGGGGACTCGAAAAGCTATAACCCGGACTGCAGAAAGAATATCAAAGACTCCGGGAAAACGCCACGTGACTTGCTTCTTTCCTCCAGGAGATAAGTCAGGGGAAAACACTACCAACATATCCAGTTATCTCTAGTGGACTCAAACATCACGCATGCATGTCAGTGCTCAATGCAAAACTCAGTTCTTTCACTCCTAGTCATTTTCTATCAAATCTCAGTTCATGTCAGTGCATGCATCAATCCGGTTTCATTGCTAGTAGTAGTTTTTAATTGTTTAGTTCAAGACTCTTTTAAGTTTAAAGAATAATAAGTGGTATTTTTTGTGTGATAAGAACCACTCCTTTTGTTAAGTTAAGTTTGGATTAGTCATTAACATACTCCAACAGTTTGTTCTATTTAATTTAATAAGTTATTTTACAGTCGATGTGTAGAGTGAAACCTCATTTCCACACTGGTCAAGGGCCTCCACATCTATGATAAATAGGCACTCTTTATATGTTTTGAGGGTTCAGTTTGTTGAGAGAAAAAGATCAATACAAAAACTGGTTGGACCCATTCTGTACATGGATTAAATATCTCTACCTAGTGAAGATTCTATTGATGATAGTGTGTTTGTGTCCAAATTTGTATGTGTTTCTTACCTTGAATACATTTTTTATTTGTGCAAAGTAGATTTATTTTCCTTCAGCCACTGTATAACTTGTATTTATTAATATGAAACTTGTGATAATAGCTATGCTTTGATGAAGATTTGTTTTTTTTTGCAACCTATAGGAATAATTGTGTTTTTGGTACATGTTTGATGCTTGGAATGACATTTTAAGACTTAAAATTATAGTAGCAGATTGTTCATTGAATGGTTTGTTGTTTTTCTTTGTTTCTTACCTTTATTGTCTCACTTGTCTTTCCTTAGTGTGCCCCTATCCAAGGAGGATCGTCATCCATGACATTTGGCCAACCAAACCATGCTCATATCTTGGTAAACCAACCCTCTAATTGACCCATTAATAAAAAAAAAAACCATTCATAACTTGAGGTGGCCTAGCTTTTCCCTTTAGCAATTAGGTGCAGACTTGAGGATCAACATGTACTTTGTTGAGGATGTTGACAATATTTTGAACAACTTCTCCCCAAAAGGTCTTGGGTACTTCTCATTCATCAAGCATGGCTCTAGCCCTTTATTGAACTGTTGTATTCATCCTTTCCACTAATCCATTTTGCTGAGGGGTTATGGAAATAGAAAAATGCCTCTTGATCCCATGTTTTTCACAGAAACTATTGAATTCATCAGATTTCAATTCTCCTCATCTTTCCTACCTTAGGCATTTGATTTTTAAGTCCATTTCATTTTCTACCTATGCCTTGAAGATTTTAAATTTTTCAAAAGCCTCAAATTTATGCCTCAACAATCCCACCCAAGCCATCTCAGTATAGTCGTAAATTAACAAAATAAAATATATTTTACCTCTAGGGGATTATGTACTAGTAGAGCCACGGATATTTGTGTGGATCATCTCAATTGGTCAAGTGGTGGAGTGTTCTCTTGCCTTGAATTGAACTCTTGAGTGTTTTCCAAACTGACATGTCTTGTAGACAATATTCTCTAGTTTGGAGATTTTAGGCATATCTATTACATCATCTTTTCTTTCGCGCTTAACAAGCTAATCAAAACTAAGACGACCTAGTATTTTGTGCAAAATCGAAATTTCATCAATTTTACCAATGTGACATTTTTCTTTGCCTTCTTCTAAAACATACACATTCCATGAAGTTTTGACTTCCTTTACAACAGTCTTCCATGTATTTTCTTACATTACCTTACAACCTCTTGAATGAAAAAGAATAGTGTGTCCTTGATCACACATTTGACTTACACTCAATAAGTTATGTTTTAGACCATCAACATACAACACATTATGTGCTTTGGTATTTCCCTTTCTATCTTCATCTAAAACAATTATTCATTTTCCTCTAATTATAGTTGGAGCATTGTTTCCAAAAGTGACATTACCACCTTTTTCTTCAATTAAGAATTCAAACTCACTTTTATCTCCTTTCATGTGATTAGATCCGCCACTGTCAATGTACCATTTATTTTCTTGATGGTTGGCATATAGAGCTAGTCCACAATTTTATTCATTTTTATTTTTCTTCCTCCAAACCTTGATAAAGTCTTATTTTATGTCTTTATTTAAGATAGGAACCAAATTGCTTCTGCATTCACTTTCTTTGCGTCCAAAATTATTGCATATGTGGCACTTGATGTCATTCAATAAAGGAGAGAAAGAATTTTGAACCATAGCCTTTTGAGATTTTTTTAATCTTGTACTTACATTTATGTTGTATCTAAAAAGCATACAAATTACAACCTTATGTCCAAAATTTCCACAAGAGAAACAATATCGATAAAAGAAATTTGGATGCCTTGGAATAAAAAACTTACTTGTGGGAATTGATCTTTGTCTGCCAATTTGATAATATTCAGACTCATGTTGCTTCCTTGCTTCATAATAGGGATGATTCAATTTGGATTGACTCTTCTTTTCATATTTTTCATTGTTTGTTTGACCCTTGTTTCCCTTGAGACCATTTTCATAACTTGTAGCCTTTCCACTGGTTGACTTCTTGGTGCTTGATTCACCTTTGAAATTTTTTAAACTTTATTTATATCCCAGCCCTTTGTTGTCATCCAGTGACCTTTGATTCTTCAGGATGTTATCCAAAGTTTCAAATTCATTTATGATTTTTATTTGAGTCTTATATTTCTCTAAATATTTTCTTAAGACGATTATTTCATCTTCTAGTTTGTCGCAGATATTCTCCTTTTATTTTATTTGATTTATCAATACTTCTTCTTTTCTTTTGGTTTCTTCTAGCTGGTGTTTTAGGATGACTATTTCTTCACTAACATCATTGTCTTTTTCTTTGTATACCTACAACTATTATTTTCTTAGTCTGTTATTTTTATCAAGTCAGGAAATTTCCTCCAGAGCACTAATGAGTTATCCTTCAATGTCTACTACACCTTCACAATCTTATGTGTATGTTTGATCAGATTTGTGTTGCTCCAAATCCATGAGAAGTTTTTCATCCAGAATTATATCAGGCTCATCTTCTTCTTCTTCATATATGTTGTTATCCTCCTTTGAATAAAAATTATTCCTTTTAAAAGACTTTTCAAAATCATTAGGTTTGTCCTTGCCTTTTCTTTCCTTTTCATTGATGTTATTTTGTTTGATAGGACACTTAGAAGAAAAATGACCAACTTTACCATAATGAAAACATTTAAATGGTAATATACCTTTATATTTCTCGAAGCCTTTCTTCTATTTTCTTACAAAGTTATCTTATTCTTCATCTGAGAAGTGTTCTAATGAATCATGGTCTTGAGATGTTCATGATTTGAATGATGCTTTGAAAATTGCATCCTTTAGATCTGGTTGATCCTTTTTAGTCCTCGTCTCATAGGCAGTCAGTATTCCATGTAGCCTATCCATAGTCATTTTATCTAGTTCATGCATTTCTTATATAGCAAATATTTTTGAATCAAATCTTGATGGAAGAGATCTTAGAACTTTCTAAACTACCATAGCTTCTTCAATATTTTCACTCAACCCTTTCATAGTATTTACAGTTTCATCTACTCTAAGAAAGAAACTTGCAACATTCTCATCTTCACTCATCCTTAGACTTTCAAATTGTATTCTGAGGGCTTGAAGTTTTTCCAATTTTACGTTCTCGTCACCTTCATAACTGTTTACCAGTTTCTCCCATATTTTCTTTGTGGATTCTAACTGCATCACTTTAACAATCTTTGTTTATGCAAGTCCACCTTCGATCGAATTCATAGATATAGCATTGTTGTAGTAATATTTCTTACCAAATTCATCAGTTGGAAGAGTTTTTGGGGTTTTATAACCATCTACCACGATCTTCCATATTTACATACCAAGAGACATCAAGTAGGCCTTCATTCTGATTTTTCAAAAGGAGAAATTTGTTCCATTGAATAGAGGAGGTATGGTTGAATAAATAAAAACATCTTGACTTTCCATATTCTCTATGTGATATGCCTTCTAGATGTTAGATGGTTACTAAAGGAACCTCACTCTGATACCAATTGTTGAAAATCACATCAATACTGAGAGGGGGGGTGAATTAGTATTGAATTAAATTTCTTTCTTTTCTTCCAACCATTTAAGCTATCAGTAGTGCACACTTAATGACAAGAACAAGTAGAAATCAAAAAAATGCACTTAATGACAAACAGAAATTAAACCAACACACTTAATGATAAGCATAAATGAAAAACATCACAGTGAACATAGTATACCAGGATTTTATGTGGAAACCCAATGAGGGAGAAAAACACCAAATGCTTTTCTTATATTCATCAATATTACATTCATTCAATTTACCAGCACCCACTGGAACGAGGCTACAACCCCCTGGATTTACCAACTGTAACTGGAAGGAAGCACCCACTCCCTATATTACAAGAACCAACTTGCAGTGAAGACACCTATCCTCTGTGAGATCCAACTCACCCTAGAACTACCCTGCCACCATAATCAAAATAAGCTCCAACCTATAAATAATAGACATCAAGCAACCAAGGACTGGCAGTCCTTGCCCAAGCATCACCCTACCTCCCTAATTTCAAAAAAAACAAACCTTTCAATGCAGATTTGTGAAGTTATATTTATATTCCTGTGAACAGTTGCAGTCAATTCTTCCCTTCATATCCATGCACTACACAATCAAAGTGTATCCAT
>JASDQU010104023.1:63857-76429 GCA_032191745.1 Picea mariana
TGGTTACATTATGGAAAAAATTATGTTATCGAACATTATTTGAAAAAATCAAATGGAAAAATTTATGTCATAGTCCATTCTATTACAGTCCATTCTATCACAGTCCATACCGCACAATTCATTTCGCTCATTCCATTATGTCACAGTCCATTCCATCACAATTCATACCATGCAGTTCCATACTGCTCAGTGTCACACAGTCACACTATCGCACTGTCACATCGCTGCACTGTCCACTATCGCACTTTCATATCATTTCACTTTCACATTGTTTCATTATCACACCATCGCACTGATAGTTGCCAAACTATAGCATTGCCACACCATCACATTGTATGTTGTCATATTGTTGCACTGTCACACTGTTGCACTGTCACACTGTTGCACTGTTGCATTGTTGCATTTTCACACCATCGCACTGTCCACTATCACATTGTCATAATGTCACATTATCACACCATCGCATTATCCATTGTCACACTGTCACATTGTCACATTGTCGTTGACATCAATGACAACATATTCTCAATAATTGCATGACTGAGGCCATTGAAAATAAGCAAGAATAGGTAGGGTGACAGAGGAAAACCCTAATGAATAACACATTTTGGATGAAAAAAGGGAGAGCCCTCCCCATTGGTAATCACTACAAAAGAAACATAAGTGACACAATCCATGATCCACTTGAATAGGGATAATTTGAAACCAACATGTAGAAGAAGAAGGAAAAGGTACAGCTAAGAAACCTTGGCATAGGCCTTACAAAGGTCAATTTTAAAAACTCAAACTGGGTGTTGTAGATCTTAATTGAATGCAACCCTTCTTACATAGACTCAATAGCTTCATGTATTAGTCGTTCAATTAAGAAACCAAACTGCTCAACAATAATATAATTTTCTAACATGGACTTTAAATGAATAGTAATGATTTTGGCTATTTTTTATAGTGGTGGTTACAAAGTGTTATCACATATAGTTGTCAAGGGAAGCAGGTCGTCCAAGTTCATGGAATGCACAGGAAGCGTTCGAGCGCAACATGCAGAGTAGCTCATTTCGGGCTTAAAATACAAATAGACGGGTTCAATTTTGTCAACGATGGAGATTCCAGGAGCATTCCAGATTAACAGCCCCCGGGTATTTGGGATTTCAAAATTGCAAGAAGTATAGCACCATGAGAAAGGATGAAGGTCGAAGTCCCAAAGTAGATCTTGGTCATCGATTCGAAAAGGGAAGATCTAATCCATTGATCTAAAGATGGAAGATTTGAGCCATTGATCATAAATCCTCACCCAAGATCACAAGATCGACGATCACAGTCCATTGTGGGGATGCGACGTGCTCGGGCGATAATTTTCTTGAGTAGTCCCACAATTGAATCTGTGGTTTGGAAAAAGTAATACATGGAAAAAGGTGGTGTATTGCGGGATCAAAAGCGATGTGAACCCAAACCACCTTTGAGCATCCCCACAATCACGCGTTTATATAGCGTCCTATTCGAGAGCAGTGTGTGGCCACCCCTGGGCATTAAGCCACGTTTCAATCCCAAGAAAAGGTAGTTAATGAAGTGATGTTGCATTTGAGACCTCATCTCACCCCATAAATGGAAATCCAGAAAGGACTAGTAGAGGAGAGCTTGCGTCTGATAGGGGAAGGCATGCGCAGAGGAGACTTCATGTGTAGTCTGACTGAGAAGACACAGATGCATGGCATTGGATGAGAAGCTCGAGCATGCCTCTGTTGGGTGAATTTTTGAGTATATGTATGTATTTTTGATATTTTGTGAGGGTCGATGGTCAATCTATGCTCCCGCATTGTAAAGTTTTTATAAAGCACGTTGGTTATATGGTTATGTAATTCGATCTAAGACTTCTGGTTTAATGAAAGTCAGCTTCATGTTTCCATGCTTTATTGCCTCTGTTACTGAATTTTCATGATTGAAGGATTCACGTGGATGTTTATGATTGAGTTTTGATGGATGTTAGATTATAGCCCGATTATAGCATTTTTAGTCTCTTGAACTCTGAATCCAAGAAGATCTTGTTTTTTGAGTTTTTCCTCCTTAGGCTACTAGAAGGCTTGTTGTCCATAGAAGACCTTTCATTTTCTACTCAATTTCTTCCTCCTTCTCACCCTTACTACAACTTACTAACTAAAGTTGAATCGAGACCTCATTTGTGGATGCATGCTGGTCCAGTTTTCTGAGTTAAAACGATATTATCCTGATCCTGCGCCCATTTGACCCCCTTTAAAATTGTTCATTGTGACACATAAAATGATGGGTATTGGGCTTACCTCTGTCGCAATCCAGAGGTGACTTCTGGTGCTAACATTTATGGCATCATTGTCAAGGACGAATTGAAATTTTCCCTAGGTAGAACGACAATGAACTTCTGATTCTAAAGGTGCATCAGAAATCAAAACCTTTGAATATTACGCTTGCACCTAGCGACTCCACTATCTCAAATCGATTTTTTCAGTGTGGCTGCTTATGGCTACACCTGGTAGCCCTTGGGAGAACACAATGATCAGATCTAGTCTTTGATGGTGAATAAATACTAGACACACTCTTACTGCATATCTTTCACCTAGCGAATCCATGATTAAAGAATCGATTGGTGACTCCACTAGCTCGAAATGGACAAAATCCTGGATTGGAGATTTGCTCCTTTTGATTTTCGTGTTGTTTATGGTTTTCCTAATGTTGTCCCTACTATGGATGAATAGGGAAATTATTTTCCCATATTTAGAGAGCATAAAGAGAACAACCCTACTCAACATCTCTGTGAGTTTCATGAACTCATGCATCAGTGGGAGATACATCATGAGGATATATTATTAAAAATGTGCATTTTCTCGTTAGCAGGGGATGCTCGTGAATGGTACCATTCCTTACCCCTTGCTAGTATTTCCTCCCTAAGGGAATTTCATGCAGCATTCAATAGGCGTTGTCAAAAGTATTAATCCTCTAAGTTAATCTGTCATAACTATTGAGAGGAGTATATAGATGATGTTCAGGACATAGTTTGTTTTTGCAAAAGTTGTGAGGATGAGGGACATCCCCTGAAGGAGCTTATGGAGCTGATACAATCAGTTTCTACAAGTATAGAGGAATTAAAGGCATATTTTTCTCGCCGCTCTTACGAAGAAAATGCAAAGGATATTCTAGTCATGGAAATAGATTTTCTTAGCATCCCTGCTTATGATGAAGAAGTGTTATCAGATACTGACCAAGAACAAAAATAGATTTTGACAGATATCCCGGTGAAGGCGAAAAAGAGCAGAGCTCTTCCGTGGTTCTTGTTTATAGTGATTGTGAAACTGATCTTGGGGAGAGCCATGAAGGAGAAAAGGAGGAGCCACATCTCTCGACTATCTTGGCTTAGAATTTTGCCCCTTTCAATTTCTCAGCCATATATGGTTATCCACATCCAGTGTCGGCTATAAACGAATGGGATGGTTATCTTATGAGATTCAAAGGAAGCAAGCATGACCATCCCGGTGAGCACTTATTAAAATTTCATGTATGCATGCTTGAACATGGCTTCTTTCATGAGGATGTCTGGATCAAGATGTTCAGTTTTTATTTAGAATACGATGCTCTTGGATGGTGCCTATCTCTCCCTGCTACTAGTATCCATTCTTTGAAGGATTTTCACGATGCTTTTAATTCATATTATGGGAAGATTTACGTGGCTCGTCTTATTTTTTATGACTGTTGTAAGAGGTTTTCACTCCACATTCTATAGATGATAGAGTGTTCCTCGTGTGATGAGTCAAGTGAAGATATGATTGAGAGAGAAAGAAAGGATGAAAGTGAGTATTTTGCAAATACAGATGAAATTTTTTCTCTCTCTAATTACCAAGCAGAAGTCCTTCCAGATATGATTGATGATAACACTTATGATGGCATAACTATGGATGCATTATTTTACGCCCCTAGTACACCTATTGTCTCAGATTTAAAAGAAGAAATGGTTGAAGAAAAGAATCAAGATATTGATCTTTTCTCTTTGTAAGATAAAAGAGCTATGTGCTCACCTACCCCTGAAGAGTATTCAGAAGTAGAAAGCATAGGCTTCCTATCTTCTTATGAAAGTGAAATCTCCTACTAAGAGAAACATGATAGAGAGAAAGAGCCATCCTTGGATACACATGAAGAGACTTCTTTCTCTCAGCTAGCAGATGTTTTCAGAGTAGACAAAGAAGAAAAGGAGCAACAAAAGGGGCAGTTTATCTCCTATCGAGAGCCTATAAGTGAGAAGCCATCATCTAAGGTCAGTCAACCTACATCAACCTCTCATCCACCTGTGCCTACCAGAGATATCCATCCATGTGTGAGCAGCTGTGTGACAGAGCAGGCTGCCTGTTATAAATTTTATGGAGTTTTCTGCTTGGCCAATGAGCCTGTGAAGGAATACATGGAGTTGTATTTCCTTCATGTTTTTAAGCCACTCATCTTTATCCTAACCTCAGCATTAGGAAGAAAGTTGAAGGATGTAACCACTCTGTTGTCACAGTTGCATCATCTGTTACTAATCACGAGTAGAGTGAAGGAGCTTCCAGTTAGGAAGTTACTTGAATGGTTATGGTGGAAGTTTTCTATCACCTAACACTATGTAAAAAATCAATTAGTATAGGAATGTACATAAATAAGATCCATCGGAGCCTGTGTATTTTTCTTTCATTTTTAGGATAGTGTGCTTGTCGGCCTTTAATCCTCAACAGGATGTGTTTTTAGCATGACTCCATAGCCCAATGCAAAAGGAAACTGGAACTACTTGTTCTTGGCAGCTCTAAAGGAGCATGCCATCCAATATAGAGCTAAATGTTATCACATATAGTTGTCAAGGGCAGTAGGTCATCCAAGTTCATGGTCTACATAAAAAGCATCTAAGTGCAACATGCAGAGCAACTCATTTTGGGCTTAAAATACAAACAGATAGGTTGAATTTTTTCAGCGGTGGATATTCCAGGAGCATTCCAAATTAATGGCCCCCGGGTATTCAGGATTTCAAAATTGCATGAAGTATAGCACCATGAGAAAGGCCGAAGCCCGAAGTCCCAAAGCAGATCTCAGCCCTCGATTATAAAAGGGAAGATATGATCCATTGATCTAAAGAGGGAAGATTTGAGTTGTTGATCGTAAATCCTCGCCCAAGATCACAAGAGCGATGGCCATAGTCCATTGTGGGGACGCGATGTGCTCGGGTGATAATTTTCTTGAGCAGTCCCGCAATTGAAGTCATCGTTTGGAAAAAGTAATATGTGGAAAAAGGTGGTGGATTGCAGGGTCAAAAGCGGTGTGAACCCAAACCACCTTTGAGCGGCCCCACAATCACATATTTATATAGCATCCTATCTAAGAGAAGCGTGTGGCCACCCCCTGGGCATTAAGCCGCATTTCAATCTCAAGAAAAGGCATTTAATTAAGTGAGGTGGTGGTTGAGACCTTGTCTCACCCCATAAATGTAAATCCATGAAGGACTAGCAGAGGAGAGCTTGCATCTGACAGGGGAAGGCATGCACAGAGGAGACTGCATGCGCGGTCTAACTAAGAAGACACATGGCATTGGACGAGAGGCTAGAGCATGCCTCTGTTGGAAGAATTTTTGAGCATATGTATGTATTTTTGATATTTTTTTAGGTTCGATGGTCGAGCTATACTCTCGCATTGTAAATTTTTTATAAATCACGTTGGTTATATGGTTATGTAATTCGATCTAAGACTTATGGTTTAATGAAAGTCAGCTTCTTGTTTCCATGATTTATTTCCTCTGATACTTAATGTTCATGATTGAAGGATTCACATGGATGTTTATGACTGAGTTGTAATGGATGTTAGATTATAGCCCGGTTATAGTGTTTTCAGTCTCCTGGACTCTGAATCCAAAAAGATCTTTTTTTCTGAGTTTTTCCTCCTTAGGCTGCTAGAAGACTTGTTGTCCAGAGAAGACCTTTCATTTTCTCCTCAATTTCTTCCTCATGCTCACCCTTACTACAACTTACTAACTAAATTTGAATCGAGACCTCATTTGCAGGTGCGTGATGGTCCAGTTTTCTAAATTAAAACGATATTATCCTAAGCCTGCACCCATTCGACGCCCTTTAAAATTGTTCATTGTGACACATAAATTAATGGGTACTGGGCTTACCTCTACCGCAATCCAGAGGTGACTTCCAGTGCTAACACAAAGAATGATTTTTCTAAAATCATTAAAAGAGGAGGATCCATCTATCTTTGGAATAATTGCTATAAAAGTGGCATTGATGTATTGAAGTATCTTAACTATAGTTCAAACCTCATCAACCATCAAAACAAAGTCATCACCCATAATGTCAAAAAAATTCTCAAAAAATTCTACAGTCCAACCTTTTGGCCTAGGTCTTTTGTCTTTTTTGAAAGAGGATAAAACCCCCTGAAGCTCATCTTTAGAAATATCTCGAAACAGTTCAACATTTTCCTCTTCATTAATGAGATGAGGGGAAAATTCAATTTGTTTGAGAATAACATCCATCCTTATCTACTTAGGTTTCTTAAATAAACCTTCGAAGCGAACAACTCCTAGAGCCTCAAGGTTATGAAACCTTTGAACTTTCTGACCTTTCTCATCTGCTAGCTCCCACATAGTATTCTTATTTTTTTGGAAATTGGTGAACTCTAAAATAATTTTGTGTTGTGGTCACCTACCTCGATCCATAGAAATTGGATTTTAAGGTGTTAGTTATGCTCCTATTCTAGTAATAAAGAGTACCTATGGTTTTCCATATTCCTATATTATATGATGACATCTAAATCCCCCTACGATCATTGAACTATGCCATATAAATTTTCAAGCTTACCTTTAATGGTATTTAGTTTCAAATCAACTACCCTCCGTCTCTCCTTGGCCCATGAAGAGACTAGACCCTCGAGTCGCCTAAGAATCAATACAAATTGCATACTTGTAGAAAAATTGGAACCAGGGTGATAATTTTTCCAATTATCCAAAACCAGAGACATAAATTCTTCCAAATTATTCCAAGATGAATTATATTTGAAGGGGGGGTTTGGTCACCCTTTGAGATGAACCAATTCTAGAAAAATAGAAAAGTGGTTTGAAGCACGAACAAGTCCTACCAATGACCAATACAAACCAATAACTTCTAGCAATATAGGGGAAGCTAAGAATTAGTCCAAACATTTCACAATTCCCTCCTCCCATTTTCTATTATTGTTCCATGTGGGACAAAGAAAAACAAGTTCTACGTCGATCAATCCATTTCATTATAACTTGTCAATAATAAAGTGTGCCAATTTATCTTCTTGAGTTGAGGGACCCAAGTCTCCTCCTTGTTGATAGTAAATTTGAGATTACCACCGATGATGAGATCATCCTTGCAAATACATTATAATCCAAAAATCATGGTCTAGAAATCCTCCTTTCCCTCATACAATCCATATAGGTTGAGGGCAGAAAAGATATGATCCAATTCCATGCCAACAATGTCAGTAAGGATACCTGAGGGAATTGAGAAGTATTTAAATAACTTACAATGAGGAGACATACTTGAAATTAAACCACCAGTGTTTCCAACATAATCCATCCAATAAAAACCCCAACCTGAAAAAAGTTTCACCATCTCAGGAATAAATTACTCACTAGAACCCATTGATTCTTGGATAAGAACAATTGTCGAACAATCTTCTTCAATAATTCTACAAAGGGATAATTACTTGGCCCTACCCCCTAGGCATCAAATATTTACATACATGATATTCATGGAGACCCTTGAAACAAAGCTTTTCCAGCTCTAAGAACCCTAAAAATGAGATGTTCCCTTCCTTGTGAGACTTCGTGGGAAGCCCACTCTTGAGCATGTTTAAGAGTGGACTTTCGGATTGTTCTAACAATACTATAATACGTAGAGGATTCACAGTCTAACCAACCAGGGATAGTGATATCCCAAGGGGGATCCCTAGGCCTAAGAAAATATGGGTCCCTACCCAAAGAGGCAGACAAAGAATGTGAGGAGGAGGCCTTTTGAGGAATCTTAACTCTACAGAAAGAACTATTTGAATCATTATCTAGGTAAACAACATACAAAACACTTAGTTGACACAAATGTTGCACCAAAGGAGAAGGCTCCTCTACAACAAATGAATAGAAACGGACAATTTTTTTCTCATTTAAAGTAGGCCCAAGAATGGAGAGAGAAAAAAAGGAGGGATAAAATATAGACAAAAATTTCTATAATTTCTAGATGAAGGAGAAATCTTTGTCCATATTGATTCAATTTTGCTCCATTGAAACATCGTCAACTCAAAATCCTCGCCAAGGAAAACCTGATGTACGTTTTCCTC
Organism: Picea mariana; assembly: GCA_032191745.1. Taxonomy (NCBI): domain Eukaryota; kingdom Viridiplantae; phylum Streptophyta; class Pinopsida; order Pinales; family Pinaceae; genus Picea; species Picea mariana. The sequence goes on from JASDQU010104023.1 coordinate 72,198, forward strand.
TACCTTGACCGACTTCTCTTCATTTAAATGAATAGGGAATTCACCAATTTACAAATATGGAAGTTCACCAACATTCTCTGAGGCTAAAACCTAAGGCACTTGCTCCCTTTCAGGATTAGGAGTTCCAGGAACATATGAGCCATAAATACCCTCTCCATACCTAATTTCATGACAATAACAGATAGGATGCATGATAGATGCAATAAATCCATGGAAATCTTTCCAAAACTATAGTACACTCCGACATAATATGTCCAACTCTGTGACAATGAGAACATTTGAATGGGGTATTAAGATAGTCCAAGGGTTGAGGGTCCTTCCTTTCCCCCCAATCTAGATCCAGATATTCATAAATTCCCTATCAAGGATCCAAATCCCCAAGGATTTGAGCCACTATTCGATGAATGTTGGATTTATAGATATCATATGAGGTAATGAACATATCCAAAATCTCCCCAATTTCCTTAAGACCCTCATTAATCTAGAAATCCAAAGGTAAATTTGGAAGCTTTATCCAATTAGGATAACTAGAAAGGACTTATACTTTAGCGTCAAAAAGGGATGCCATGGATTTGCACAAAGAATATGCTTATCAAAATACCATCTCACCACCAGAATTTTCAAGGCATATTCAATTGAACGAAATAAAAAAACCTATCTAGCCTCGCAATAAGAGGTGGAAAACAAGAACATATCCTAGGACCAGCTTCCAAAGTGGTTCCATCCATGCTGAGAGGCTAACTACCAAAATTCTTCGACCACATAATTTACCAACCAAGGCTCAGAACTCGATCTCTAAAATTTGATTAACCTTGAGATATTGTCCCACCTCCAATGAAGCACTTCCTCTATGAGTTAGAACTACCCACCGACACTTTTTCTTTGGGATACCACCATCATTTTTCACACCACCCTGGAGCTCATCTAGGATAATATTTTACCAATAAATACAAAAGCCTCGATATCCCCCTTTCTTGGCTCGGCACGGGAAGATAAGGGCACAAAGGATTGCACAGGAGGAACACAAGAAGAATCTAGAATAATACCAACAAGATAAAGCTCTAGATTGATTAAAATATCTTATCATTTGGGCATAAAGGATTGTACTCCCTCTAGACTCCCTGATCCCAAAAAATCAGTTTTTGTCATAGAATTGTCTGGATCTAGGAAGGATAGGAGATTTGGAGTAAAAGAGGCCTCCACCTTGGCATGTGGTGCATCTCCATTGATGGATAAAGAATGAGAAATTAAATGAGATGGGTATGTGAAACTCTCTGATTTTGAAACATATTTCTCTTAATAGTCCACCAAGGGAAGGCACTCATCCATGATTAGGACCTTCGCATTAGACAAAAAAGTGCCACTTTTCCTCCAACACAGTGCAAGTACTAAATAAACCATAGAAAAACCCTCATCACCTCAAAAAATCACTTACCTACATGCATTTATATCGATATACATTTAATGTTTGGACTCTTTTTTTGGGTTTAACAAATGACAATTTTTTTTAAAATTGAATTTTAGTCTTGTTCTAGAAACATAGGATATTACAATTGGTGTCAAAGCTAGTGGTTATATCACTGGGGGTTGTAAGGAATCAAAACAAATCAATTAAATAACTAGAAAATATCTTAGGAAGAAAGTTATTTTAAGATGATATAGTCCCAATAAATTTGTGAACAACCATATGCTATATGAAGTATGTTGGATTACTAAGAGGGGAGGGTGAATCAGTAATGAGCAATTTATACCACTTATTAATCCTTTAAACCGCAATGTATAATCTTTCAAATTTTTCAACAATGTTCATCATTTCATCATCAATATACTATTGCATCATAAATATTAACATCCATCACTACATAATGAACAATAATATACACATCCACACAATACACAGTACACAAGTAGTTTACGTGGAAACCTAATGCGGGAGAAAACCATGAAATTCTTTTATTATATGTCAAGAATTCTATTCAAGGAAGAAGCAACTTCCAATTCTCTAGTTCCAACCAGAAGGAGGCTCCAACCCCCTATTTTCTCAGGCTCCAACCTGAAGGAAGCTACAACTCCCTAATTATCTACCTCCAACCAAAAGGAGGCTCCAACCCCCTGAGTTCTTCGGCTACAATTGGAAGGTAGATACAACCACCTAGTTTTTAGGATCCAAACTAAAGAAATATCCAACTCCCCAATTCCCTGGCACCAACTGAAAGGAGGCTAGAACCCCCTTTCCTTTCCCCATCCAACCGCCTTGAAATATAAATACAAAATGTAGAAAGCATGTCACTGTCACTGAATCAATCACTACCATTGTCACTCTGTCACTATCAACCTATGCCAACACTCTGTCATAACCTGTATCATCCTTATTCAACTATTTCCTTCAAATATGGGGCATGTCTATACTACAACACACAGGTATATGTGCCCTTATTAACTGCAACTCATGGATGTCCGTGTATGTCCTCACTGCAACTCGCGGACTACTACAAACTCACCCAGTCTCACTATCACTGTCTATGCTTCTATCAAATTGTAACTGTTAAACCTGTCAAGTCAACCTATACCAGAAACCTATAAAAACCTATACCAAACAACATGTACCAACAATCTATAACAATAATATCATCAATCAAACTAGATCCAATCACCGGCACCAATCACCAAAACAACTCTCAACCATATGCACAATATCACTAGGATGTGCATCAAACAAAACTACTCATAACAACTCACAACCATCACCCACACATGCTTCTACAAACCATGTACCAATCACAACCAAGTACAAACCTATACCACAACAAGTGCATAAACCATGCACAAGAACATACTCCAAGCTAACCAAAAAATGGATTCTAGCAATGAATTATATCATCCATAAACTGAGAACCATAAACCCTTACATCAAACCATGTGCCAAAACTTCAATGTTATCTAGATTAACATGTACCACTCATAAGCCAATCATATCAAAATACTACTAAAAAAATCCTCTCACAATGCACCACAAGATATGTCAATAAAACCAAGCTAGGTGCACCATCAATGTGCCTCAACAAATCTTACTCAAATCATACTTCTACAACAGATACCATACATCCAAGAGGTCATAAACCAAACCTCACAAAGTACTTCCTCAAGCATGCCCCACAACATCACTAATATATAACCTCGTAAACATATAGACATGCCTTTACACTTTGTAATTGACCTGATGCTTTAGATCTCATACCAACAGACCTGTAGTCTCTTCTCAGATCCTACAACCTGGAACAAGTATCTTCCTCCTTTCCCTTTCTACAGATCCGCAATTTCCCTTTCTATAGCTCATAGGTATATACTCTTTCCTCTTCTATGGCCCATGGATATTCATGCTTCTCTCTACTTGCAACTCTGGAATAACCTTTGAAATCTTGTTTCATTCACTTTATTTGCAACTATGAAACTTTTGTTCCTTCAGACCTTCATTGCCTCAGACCTACGCTTTCTCATATTTTCAATGTATACCTACAAATAACCTTTCACAAAATAGATATTCAATAATGTTCAATAGGTAGGTATGTGCTAATAGGATTCCCTTCCTCTCTTATTTATACTTTTCCAAGTTCCTTCCTCTAGAAGTTTCCTTGTAATTGTTTTACCCTTCTCCATCTTCTAGGGCTAACCCACTTTTTTGTTACAACTAACTTTCCTTAATTAGTCAACACATAACTTATTTACCCTTCTTGTTGTAACCACTTCATTATTTAATTCATTTCTTATACAACCACTTTGACTAGGGAATATTCTTTATAACTTTCTGGAAGCTTTGACTTCTTGTTGTCCTTCTAGGGGATTCTAGATTATTTTAAGGGGTTCTCCAAATTCTCAAGGCCATATTTCTGAAACCATGAGGAACTATGTGGCGTACTGCATATCAGCAGAAATGGAAGTATGTGTACTATACATCCATGGTATTATTACATGCATATATATTGATCTTCATCCCTTTATACCTCAAACAAACTCGAGTCCCTTACCCATACCTTTGTGCTATCATAATTCCTTGTCGGACTTCTCCAAGGTTTGACATCAATATAACTATTGGAATTACTCTCCAACATCACTATCCAAAGGTTGACATCAATGAGAACCAACTTTCTAAACCAATTTTAAAACAATCTCCTCCTTTGGCATTGATGGTAACACCAACATTGATTGCAACACTTAGACATGGAAACACTCAT
>JASDQU010104023.1:83522-102960 GCA_032191745.1 Picea mariana
CCTGTGATCATCACTCCTCATCAATGTTTCTATCTCTCCCCCTTTGAAATCAATGGCAAAGGGTATCTCCCTTTGTGGCTACTCCCCCTAATTAAACTATCCTTTGGGTTGCTCCCCCAGACTGCATTGTCCTTTGAGTTTCTCCCCCTATAGTCAAGCCTCTTATTACTCTCTCTCTCTCCCTTTGACAAAGGATTAACTCACCCTATTGATCTGACATTGTACCTGCTCTAACCAATCATGGTTAAAAGAATAGATTCCCCTATGGGTGTTTCTCTCTATCCGTATGTTATTGATCTTCCTTTCTAGATATCTCTCTCTCTAATAAATTATTTGCATGTTGTTGTGTAGATCAATATAGGTCTTCATGTACCTTCTACCTTTTGGATGTTTTCTCCATTGGTGCTTCCTTGAGTAATCAATTAACATATATAAAACGCATTCAAGAATAAGCATTCAAATATTCTTGTATAATTATCATCAATTGTATAATATTCCTTTATCTTTGAACCATTCTTTGAACAACTCTATGAACAAATATGTGAACCCAATCTCTGAATCCATGCTCTCATCCATTGTCATATGTTTGTCCAAACCTATTAATCCATCTATGTCCATACTTTCCAAGATTATGTTACTCAATTGTCCAGAATTTTGACTCATATGTCATTGTACTTCTACTAAATGACTACTCTGAGTCTATCTACTCGAACTCTATAAAATGCTCGAAAGATGGATCTCTGATCTATCTCAACTATTGCATTGACTCCCCCTGTCTAAAATTCATATTAATTGGTAGCCTCCAAGTCGTATGGCTCAAAACAATACCTTCTTTGATGCAGTGTAATCTTCCTCTTCATCTGTGAATACATCTTCCTTTTCATCCTCTTCCTGAATTTTGTCATCATCCTCAATTTTGACATCTTCTTCATCCTCTACTTGAATTCCAACACTTTCCTATTTGCTTATAAATTCATCACGATCTTGTGTTTCTGCAAATACTGAAAGTATGATTCCTTGGACATGTTCTTCATTTACCTGGTCCTCTTATTTTTCACTTCTTCTCCAAACCTTCTTGTGTTTGTCATCGATATTTTCTTTCATGGGAGGCTTTATCACACTTCTATAAATTTGAGCTATGTGTCCATAGTTGTCTCATTTGTAGCATTCAAAATTTTATGGGGTCACATAAGCAATTCTTGCTTTATCATTATTTTCATTAGCCCTGCAATATTCAACCTTATGTCCAAAGTTAGTACAATAAAAACAATGACCATAAAATAAATTTACATACCTGGGAGTGAATGATTTTCTTTGTAGTGTATTCCTTTTGGGCTCCTATCTTGGTTTATCATGATTGACTTTTCTTTGTTTCCTAAATTTAGAAGGTATTTTGTATTCATTCCTTTCTTATTCTTGTTGACCAAGATTCCTTCCTTTGAGAAATTCTGCATAAATCTTTTGTTATGTTTCTTTCATCATGGAGATCAAACCTTTTCCAGTCTACATTTGGTTGTATCCTAGTCTGGACTTGTCATAGTATGGCCTTTGATTGTTGATGATCTTGTCCAATGTCTTGGTGATATCTTGTTGCATGTCCTTCTTCTGAAGATATTTTCTTAGAGTGACTACTTATTCTTCAAACCTTTCAATCATCCTCTCCTTCTCTTCTAGCTAACTTATGAGTATTTCTTCAATCCTTCTATCCTCTTCTACCTAGACTTTCAACTTCGTAATTATCTACTTGACCTCCTCTGAGTTGAGATTATGGGTTCCTTTTTCTTTTATTTATTTCTTGAGTGTCTTGTTTTTCTTTCTTTCCTTCCTTAGTTCTTCAAAGGAACTAATTAATTCTTCTCTGAGATCAACTTCACCTTCATCTTCGGAACTATTAGAGTTTCTTGTTTGATTTTCCCTAGCCATAAATAGTACCTTTTTTTAATCACTTTCGATTTCATCATCTTCATCCGATGAGGAATTGTCTTCTCTTGAGTGGATATCTTTCTTGAAGACTTTCCTTTTGTCTTTCTTGTTTCCCTTTTGATATTTCTTTTCTTTCTTGGGATATTCCTCTTCATCACTATCTGACTTCCTAGCATAAGGACACTTATTTTCAAAATTACCAACTTTACCACAATTAAAACATTTCATAGGAAGCTTACCTTTGTATTTACCTATTCCTTTCTGCAACTTTCTTACAAAGTTTTCCATTTCTTCATCTTCCTCTGAATCGTTGTAGCTACATTCTGACTTTGGCTTTTTCTTTCTCTTTTTAGTTGTCTTCTTGGAGGCTTTGAATGTTTCTTCCTTTGTAAATGGGTTATCATGTTCTATTCTCATTTCATACGCGGTGAATATTCCCTGTAGCTCACCCATGTTTATCATACTTATATCTTCTCTTTCTTATAGTGTTGAAGTCTTAGGATCAAGTCTTATTAGAAGAGATCTTACCACTTTTTGAAAAATTATAGATTCATCAACTTCTTCTCCCAATCCCTTAATTTCATTCACTATTTCATCAACTCATAAAAACTAATCTGCAATATTTTCATCTTCCTTCATCTTCATTTGTTCAAATTGACCTCTGTAAGTTTGAATCTTTGTTGCCTTGAATTTGGCATATCCTTCATAAACATTCTGAAGTTTGTCCCAAATCTCCTTTGCGGAATTGAAATGCATAACTTTGACATATATTGAATCAACTAGACCATTCAAGATAGAATTGTTGGCTCTCGAATTTTTTTGACCGAGTTTATTTCCATTGTTATCTGTTGGAGGTGTGGCAGGCTCTCTATACCCGTCTACTATTGATTGTCATACATCAAATCCATGTGCTTGTACATATGTTTTCATCCTTCTACTCCAGAATGCACAATTTTGTCCATCAAACTATGGTATTCCATTTTTATACATATTGTTTCTCTTCATGATCTACCTTCCAGTGGTTAAATTGTTTCCTAAAGGAACCTGCTATGATACCAATTCTTAGATTACTGAGAGGGGGGGTGAATCAGTAATGAGTAATTTATACCACTTATTAATCCTTTAAACCACAATGTGTATTCTTTCAACTTATTCAACAATTTACATCAATTCATCATCAATATACTATTGCATCACAAACATTAACATATATTAATGGATAATGAACAGTAATAGACACATCCACACAATACGTAGTACAGAAGTAGTTTACGTGGAAACCCAATGCGGGAGAAAACTACGAAATTCTTTTCTTATATATCAAGAATTACATTCACAGAAGCACCAACTTCCAATTCTCTGGCAACAACCAAAAGGAGGCTCCAACCTGAAGGAAGCTCCAACTCCCTAATACTCTGGCTCCAACCAGAGGGAGGCTCCAATCCCCTGAGTTATTCGGCTAAAACCACCTAGTTCTTAGGCTCCAACTTAAAGGAAGATCCAACTCCATGTTTCTCCGGCACCAACCGGAAGGAGGATACAACCCCCTTTCCTTGCCCCTTCAAACCACCCTGAAATATAAATGCCAAATGTAGACAACATGTCACTGTCACTGAATCAATCACTACCATTGTCACTCTATCACTGTCAACCTGTACCAACACTATGTCACAACCTATACCAACCTTATTCAATTATTTCCTTCATATCTGTGACATGTCTATACTACAACACATGGTTATTTGTGCCCTTATTAACTAAAACCCATGGATGTTTGTGTATATCCTCACTGCAAATTGTGAACTACTATAAACTCACCTAGTCTCACTATCACTATCTCTTCTTCTGTCAAACTGTAACTGTGAAACCTGTCAAGTAAACCTATACTAGAAACATGTAACACCCTGTAACAATAATCTCATCAACCAAACTAGATCCAATCACTAGGACCAATCACCAAAATAACTCTCAACCATATGCACAATATCATCGAGATGTGCATCAAACAAAACTACTCATAAAAACTCACAACCATCACCCACACATGCCTCTACAAAGCATGTACCAATCACAACCAAGTACAAACCTATACCACAATGAGTGCATCAACCATGCACAAGAACATACTCCAAGCTAACCAACAAAGGGCTTCTAGCAATACATCATACCATCCATAAACTGAGAACCATAAACCCTTACATCAAACCATGTGCCAAAACTTCACTATTATCTAGCCTTAATAATGTACCACTCATAAGACAATAATATACAAATAAAAATAACAAATGCCTCTCACAATGCACCACAAGATATGTCAATCAAACCAAGCTAAGTGCACCAACAATGTGCATCGATAGATCCACCTCAAATCATACTTCTACAATAGATACCATACAAAACCTCACAAAGTCATGCCACAAGAATGCTCCACAACATCACTAAGATATAACCTCATAAAAATATAGACATACCTTTACACTCTGTAACTAACCTGATGCTTTAGATCTCATACCAACATACCTACAATCTCTCCTCAGATCCTGCAACCTGGAATAAGTATCTTCATCCTTGCCCTTTCTACAGATCAACACTTTCCCTTTCTACAGCTTGCAGTTATATGTGCTTTCCTCTTCTATGGTCCATGGATGTTCATGATTATTTGTTCCTTCAGCTCCCGGATAGCCTCTAAAATCATGTTTCATTCACTTTCTCTGTAGCTATGAAATTTTTGTTCCTTCAGACCTTCACTGCCTCAGACCTACGCTTTCTCATATTTTTCAATGTATACCTGCAAAAAACCTTTCACAAAATAGATATTCAATAATTTTCAATAGGTAGGTAGGTGCTAATAATAGTTCCTTTCCTTTCTCTCTTATTTGCACTTTTCCAAGTTCCTTCCTATAGAAGTTTCCTTGTAATTGTTTTACCCATTTCTCTATCTTCTAGGGATAACCCATTTTCTTGTTGCAACTAAGTTTTCTTAATTAGTCAACACATAACTTCTTTACCCTTGTTCTTGTAACACTTCATTATTTAATTCATTTATTTTACAATCACTTTGACTGGGGAATCTTGTTTATGAATTTCTAGAAGCTCTGACTTCTTTTTGACCTTCTAGGGGCTTCTAGATTACTCTAAGGGGTTATCCAACTTCTCAAGACCATATTTCCATAACCATGAGGAACTATGTGACGTACCACATATCACCGGAAATGGAATGACGTGTACTATCCATCCATGATAGTCTTACATGTATATGTAATGATGTTCATGCCTTTATAGCTCAAACAAACTTGGGTCCCTTACCCATACCTTTGTGTTGTTGGACTTCTCCAAGGGTTGACATCAATCTCTAAGGTTTGACATCATTATCCAAAGGTTGAAATCAATGACAACCAACTGTCTAAACCAATTTTCCAACAAAGTATAGTATCTAGACTTGGCTCAATAAATATAACTTAGACAAAGAAAAAAATCTTCAAAAGTTTGATCAATTTGAATGAGCTTGTTATTATTCATTTACTTTTACAAGATATATAATATTGGATAATAAATAATTTAATTTTACAAGGTATATAATATTGGATAATAAATAATAGAAATTGAATATGGTATGTGTTGGAATACTTAGAGGGGGGGGTGGGGTTGAATCAATATGAGCACTTTTAACAATTTTAACCACAATATGTATATGTCAACTTTATCAGCAGTATATCATCAATATATCATCAGTATAGCATTAGCGTATAAACATAAGTAACATCACATCAAGTACATAGTACACCAAAATTTACGTGGAAACCCAAACGAGAGAAAACCACAGAATGTTTTCTTATATATATCAAGAATACATTCATAGGAAGAACCAAATTCCAAAATCTCCAACACCAATTGGAAGGAGGCACCAACCCCCTGATTTACATGCACCAACCTGAAGAAAGATACAACTCCTTGAATTCTCTGGCTCCAACCTAAAGGAAGCTCCAACTCACTGAGTTCTCTAGCACCAACCGAAAGGATGATACAACCCCCTTTCCTTGTCCCATCCTACTGCCCATAAATATAAGTGTAGACCAAATGTCACTACCTCAATCACACCACAGTCATTGTCACTATCACTACCACTATTATTGTCAACCTATCACTATATCCAGCGTGTCCAACCTGTCATTGTCATCGATACTCAATCAGATCCTCTCACATGGATCATATACCAAAGACACCTCTCAACTAGATGTGAAACATCACCAACACATGCCTCGACCAAGAATGTACCAAGAATATACCACCTATCATAGGAAATGACACAATAAGGACTATCCATCTATGAGTGTCTTGGTTTCATTTACACTATCCTTCATGTCCATTTTCCTCAACCAACTCTAGGTCCCATAACCACACCTTTGGGGCTTCATGTAGACTTCATCAATTTCACCCAACACATCTTCTGACATCAACCACTCCATCAATGAAAAATGACTCACCATCAATCTCAACCACATATCTAGGACTTTCAGACTTCTCCAAGGGTTGATGTCAATATCCAAGGGTTGATGTCAATCTCCAAGGGTTGACATCAATGACAACCAACTATCCAACAATCTCTCCCTTTGGAGTTGATGGAAACACCAACATTGATGGAAACACTTATGATCCCCCTATGACCATTGCTCTTCATCAATGTTTCTCACTCTCCCCCTTTGACATCAATGCAAAAGGGTCTCTCTCCTTGGGGTTTCTCCCCCTGTCTTCATGCATCTATTCTTTCTCTCTATTTCCATGCCTTTTTTCTTTCTTTTCACATGTTTCTCTCCTCATGTTCCTCTTCTCTTGTGACTTCCCCTAAAATTGTACCTTCTCTGACCAATCCTTTGATGATGTCATGTGCTTGACTCTTAATCTTCTTGATATTTCTCTTTCTCTCCCTTTTCCATCATGTGAAAAAGGATAATTTATCCTGATGGTATGTATCCTCTTGTTTGCATGTTGTTAATATTTATTTTCTTATCTCTTTCTCTGACGATTTTTCTTCCCTTTACTTCTCTATAGGATTTCATGTTGATCAATGTAGGGATTCTTGTATAATTTTCCTTTCCTCTCTTCCAATGCTACTAATTTCCCATTGATGATTCCTCTTGTAAATCTCTAACATATATAAAAAGCATTCAAAATTTGATTTATTCATTTGCTCGTCATGTTCCCTTGACCATATTTTTCAACAATGTCCTTCTGATGATATAGCTTCTGGTGAAGTTTTTTCTTTCCCTATTTTGTTGTGCATTTCACTTCTTGTCTTCTTGTGTCCAATTGATTCCACTTGTCCATTAATTCTTCTTATTCCAATTGTAAATATGCTTTGTAATATATTTTTCTAGACCTTCCAATGATATCATAAATCCATCTATGTCCATGTAAATCTGTTGCACAACTCTCCACAATGTTGACCCATCTATAATTGTATTATCATGGTTGTAACTGATCATCACATATTCTTGTTTCTTCAAACTAAATCAAATGTGTCCACTAGTCTTCTCCATCTACAAATCAAACTTTGCATGTTTAGAAAAACCTATACTAAAGATATCCCTACCTGAATACATACATGGAATACAATCATAAACTTTTTCTTGTGTAACTTCCAACTGATATATATTTGGGAACACTACTTCTCAATTGATCAATTTGTCATTATGTAATTCTATTATTTGACTACTCTAAATATGTCTCTACAAATACTTCAACCTACTTGAAGGATGGTTCTCTGATATATAGTAGCTATTTCATGGGTTCCCCTTGTTCAATATTCATATTTATTGGGAGTCTCCAAGCCGGATGGCTCAGAAAAATACTCACCCTTATGCGGAATAATATTCCTCTTCGTCTATGGACTCGTCATCTTTCTGAACTCTCACTTCTTTCTTTATTCCTATGGATTGATCTTACACTATAATTCTTGAAAGTACGATCTCTTATGCATGTTATTTATTCACATGTTCTTCTTTTCTTTCTCTCACTATTGCAAATCCTGCGATCTCTGGGACCTGTTCTTTATTCACATGTTCTTCTTATTTTCCATTTCTTCTCCAAACCTTCCTTTATTCGACATCTTCCTTTTCCCTACAGATTTTTATTCATATCGTACTATTATCAATACTGAGAGTATGACTTTTAGGTGTCCTTCATTCATCTAATCTTCCTTGACATGTTCTTGTTTTATTTTCCAAACCCTCTTATATTTGATATCAATGTTCTTTTTCATAGAAGTATCCATCATGCTTCTACAATCATGAACTATGTGAACATAATTATGGAATTTGTAACACTCAATGTTGTGGGGAGCCACATAGGTATTTATTGTTTGAACATTTCTTCTATATGCTCTGCAATATACAGCTTTATGTCCAAAGTTAGTGCAATTAAAACAATGATCATTAAAGAAATTTGCATACCTAGCAGTGAATGATCTTCTTTGTGGTGTAGTCCTTTTGAATTCTTGCCTTGGTTGATCATGATCATGATTGAAACTTCTTTATGGCTTGAATGTGGAGGATCTTCTTGAAGATGTATCTCTATCATTTTTCTTTGATTCTTGTTGACCATGATTCCTTCCTTTGAGTACTTATGCATAACTCTTACACTTTTCTTCATTCTTATTTTTTGGCAACCTGGAGTGCTTATCTTCAACGTTCTCTATTGATGATGTGGATGTTTCTCTCACTTCAATGTTCTTGTTGAGCTTGATGATTTTAACTCTCAATGTGACCACTTCTTCTTCAAGCTTCTCAACCTCTTCTTCTTTCTTCATCATATGAATCGGCATGACTTCTTCTATTCTCTTTGCCTCTTCAAGTTGGATCTTCGGGGAGATGATTTTTTCAATTCTTCTCTCTTCTTGACCAAATTCTGCTTCAAGCTGATTTAATTCCTCAAATATTTCCTTGAGATGATTTGTCAAAACATTCTCTCTCTTTTCTACTTCCTTTCTTTCAATTTCCAAACATTGATTATCTTCTATTGCTTCCTTTCTTACTGCTGCTATTTCATCTTCCAAACACTACTTCTCTTCCATCTGACTTGTGTATGTTTCTTCATTCCTTTTGTCTTCTTCCAGCTAAGATTTTAGATTTACAATGACCTGTTGGGATTTTTTGAAACTTTCTTGAGAACTCTTCTTAACTAATTGTTCCTTAAGATACTTGTTTTTCTTCCTTTGTTTTGTCAATTTGTCTAAGGCACTTATTAATTTTTCTTCAAGGTCTATTATGTCTTCTTCACAATCTTATTCTTTTGAAGATGTCTAACATGATGAGGATCTTTCTACTTGTTCTGTATCTGCACTTTATTTAATAGGATATGACTCTCTGATAGGAGATTCCTTGGAATAGAGATCATGTATCTTATCCCAAAGTTCTTTGGCTGATGAACATTTTCCCACTTTATCTCTTACCGAATCAGGTAAATCTTCCCAGATGAAATCCATTGCTATTTTTTTGTTTCTTTTCAATTCCTTCTTGGCTGCAGTTTTTAGTTTCTTTGTAGCAATGTATCTTGTAACAAATGATTTCCAAACATCATATCCATGTTCTTGTAAAAATACTTTCATTATTTTTCTCCATATCTCATAGTCCAGAACATTCTGACCATTGAAAATTGGTGCTCCATTATCAGTGTAATCCATGATATTCCTTCCAATGGTTAAACTAATTTGTTGAAGGACCTACTCTGATGCCAATTGTTGGAATATTGTTGGCACAGGAATAGACCCAGGGTTCATCTCCAAGAGTGCACCAACAAGCCCTAACTATTGGCCCTTTCGGCTACACCTATGAAGCAAATACAGTCTCACCCGAAGCAGCTATGGGGGGGTTGCAGGACAGAAGTGTCTACAACCAAGGGGAATATCAAGTGGATCTAATACCAGAACAATAAAGCATGCATATATCACTTATCATCTTAGATATACTCCATACACCTATCAGATCTATCACAATGATGTAATAACAATATATCAAGGAAAAATAACACATCATCAATCACACACAAGATAGATATACGTGGTTCACCCTCTCTCTAGGGCTACGTCCACAAAACTGGGCTTTATAATATATTAAGATGAAAGCATACAGTTCTGATCTACACTCTTAACCATTAGATCTCTCTCTTCTCTCTATCTCTCCCCCTTCCTGTGAACCTAGCTGTAGGGTTGATCTTCACACCCATCTGAAGATCTTACAATACCAGAAGGCTCTCACACTTAGCACTTCTCTCTCACACAACAATGATCTCTCACAACACACCAACAACAACTAGATCGAGTAACTCTCACCCTAAACCAACCCTCTTCCCTCATATAGGTTCTTATTTATACATTACAATCACTTTCTGACATCCTTAGGTCGAAACCTAGGTGTCAAAAACCTATATACCAAAACCCTAGGTCAACTTGACCCACATTTTCAGGGCTTTTCTAGCCCGACTTTCCTTCCTTCTCGTGCGGTACTCCAAAGAATCTAATGGTGGATTTTTCCACTTGCTGAGTTGTCCATGATCCTTCGTCCTTGTTGATCTCTCATCCTCAATCTCCTCATCAAACGAATTTCTTTCTCAAACTTTGCTCCATCTTTTCTACTCTTTTTCTCACTTTGACCCAGTAACAGTCACTGTGTCTTCCACATAGTTCTCATTTCACCTTTTCTTCCTTGATCTTCACTCCCTTCCATAACCAAGGTCCAACAAGCCCCCAACACTCACCTATGACTCATCCCGCAGAACTTCAAATCTGATTCTTTTGTTTTACTTTGACTTCAGACTGCAAAGTGCAGCCTTTGCTTTCTATTCTATGCCTCCTATCCTTCCCTTGTGCAGACTATATTTTCTGTGTCTGGTACCCAGTTTCAATTGCAACTAGTACCTAGACCCTTTTCCTTATGCTTCTACTGAGAGATGTGAGGCAGCTGGTTGTGATAGTACAACTTCAGTTGGCTCTCATTCACTAATCCTTCCTTCCACTCTCCCTTTAAAGTTTTCAACTACACAGTTCCTCCTTCTGTAACATGAGTGACCTCATATGGTCTGAGACAATGCATTCTGAACTTCCCAAGATGCTTCATGAACTTACTGTCATATACCAGTACCAAATCACCTTGTTTAAATGCCTTCTTCTTGATGAGCCTGTCATGGTAGGCCTTCTCTCTTTCCTTCTGTACTTGTTGATGGAATCCTGCAAAAAATATTTCTTCTTCCAATTTGATCAATTGTGCAAGCCTCTCTTGAACAGTGCCAGTGTCATCCATATATGTAAAGGCAGCAATTCTTAAGCTTGGCACCAAGTAATCCATGGGAACAACAACTTCGAGACCATAAACCAACTTGAAGGGGGTGTGCACTGTTAACTTCTTGCAAGTGGTTCTACAGGCCCAAGGTATTGTTGGTACTCTTAAATCCCAGTCATCTCTATTCACACTATAAATCTTAGCTAGTGTTGTCTCCAAGATCTTGTTGAACACTTCCACTGTCCCATTTCCTTGTGGATGGTAAGGTGTGCTCTTCTGATGGCGGACTGCAAATTCTTCAATCAAGGCTTCAACAATCTTATTTATGAAATGTGTGTCTTGATCACTCATAAGGATCTTGGGGCATCTAAACCTAGTTATGATGTCATCAAATATGAAGCGCACATTTGTGGTTACACTACAGTCCTTAACTACTCTTGCTTCAGCCCATCGGGTCAAGTATTATGTCGCAATGATGATGTACCTTGCTCCTGTGTGCTTTCCTGGTGGGTTTATAGGTCCCAAGAAACAAATGGCCTATTTCTCGAATGTTTGTAGGGTCAGTTGTGGTGTTAATGGAATTTCATCTCTTCTGGATGGTTTCCCAACTCTTTGGCATACATCGTAGGCTCTAGAATAGTCTTTAGCATCTCTGTGTAAGGTAGGCCACCAAAGGCCAACTCTTAGAACCTTCTGCGTAGTTGTTTTCCCTATGTAATGTCCTCCCATGATGCCTTCATGAACTTTTAAGAGGATCATTGGGTGCTCTACCTCCATAACACACCATCTCAATATCTCATTAGGTCCCATCTTGTATAGATGTCCAGCTATAAGTGAGAAGTTTGCAGCATGCACTACTAGTTGTTTCTTTTGAGGAATTGTATATTCAGTAGGTGCCATTCATGTTGTCAGGAACTGGACTATTTCTATACCTAAGGTAGAGGCAGGGGTGGTTGCAAGAATCAGGTGTCTACAACCTTAGCTAGGACACAAATTTGCAATTTTACTACTTAATAAAGCACTTAGCACCATCAATTCCTCAATATGCAATCAACACCCACTTCGCCGATAAAACAGAGCTTTGTAGAATTTGCACTAATATAATGTATTTAAGCACTTAGCATAGGTAAATAGATTAGATCAAGCAGATCAAGCATAAGCATAGCCATATAGATCATATTTGACATTCTCACATATAATAAGCACAAAGCATAAGTAGATCTATCTAAATACATCAAAGAACTTAGCAAATAACATGTGAACATATCAGGACAAAGCACAAAGTAGCATTAACCTTAGTCTACAAAGTTATGGAAGTAACTCAATGACTTCAACTTATGAAAGATAAGGCATGCCAATTGTTAACCCCCATGTTATTTGTCCTGATATGTTCACATGTTATTTGTTGCTACTTAATTGTTAACCTTACGTGGTTCACCCCCACCTTGGGGCTACGTCCACCAACTCTTCTTCTTTATTGTCTTCAGTCAATCGGTTACAAGCATAGAGCCTCAAACCCATACTCCGCATAGGACAGAAGATCTGTGTAACTCACTAGATCCTTCTTCCTTGCATTACAACACTAAGCCTTCCATGATCCGCTACAAGTACATGCACTTATCTCTGCAAGTATCTTACAGTCATGCACAAAGAACTTACAAACTCTATTTGCACTTAGCATACATTCACATAACATAGATGCACCACTACTTCTATCTTTCCTAAGCATATATTTATATATTACAAAATAGGCCTAAACATGGGTAAACCCATGGGCTGATGTCCCATTCCAGTTACATATTCCCACATCCCAAAAAGGAACCAAAAAGGGGCTGAGATCCCATGATCTCTGCTTCATCTTCCACTCCTCCTTCAACAAGCTGTCAAAGTCCAAAAATAGGTCAACATGACCAAGAATCTCCAAAAACTTGGTCAAGGGCCAACATGCCCCCAACACTCACTTGTCACTCATCCTGAGTCACTCTGGTCTAATCAGTTCTGCTTCGAACACCTCAATTTTGGCTCGATTTGCTTCGACCTATTGCTTTGCTACGGCTTCTTGCTCGGTGAACTCCTGGATCACTACGTCATTCATTGGCCCTTCTAGGCATTCTTCTGTTGTAGTGACAACATGTTCTAGATCTTCTCCTCGACTTTCAACCTCTATGAACAATTGGCATGCCTTATCTTTCACAGGTTGAAGTCGTTGAGTTACTTCCATAACTTTGCTCTGCATCATATGGATCTATTGTTGGGCGGTGCATTTCTCTTGATATCTCTTCATTCTGTCTACAGCTGAATAAACCTATTACTAATGCCCGAGTGACAAGATGGTTATTACTATTGCAAGAATTTGACATCACTATAGTGGATAGACCAAGAAAAGAAAATGTGGTTGTTGATTTTCTCTCAAGATTACTTATAAATGATGATAATTCACCTGTAGAATATTCCTTTCCTGATGAACATTTGTTTGTAGTATCTGCTCACTCACCTTGGTATGCAGACATTGCTAATTATTTGGTTGCAGGGAAGGTACCTCCACATCTATCTCCTTGAGAAAGAAGGAAGATTATTCAAAAGAGTGCTAGGTATAGTTGGATAGAAGGATACCTCTTCTACACAGACCTGGACCAAGAAATCAGGAGATGTGTGAGGGATGATGAAGTTTATGATCTACTGAAATCTTGCCATGATGGCCCTTGTGGGGATCATTTTGCTGATAAAAGGACCGGGCATAAAATTTTAAGGATGGGCTATTTTTGGCCCGGCATATTTCAAGATGCCAAGAAGTATGTCCAAGCTTGTGACAGTTGCCAGCGCATGGGTCAGCCAACTCATAGGGATGAGATGCCTCTCTAGTCTCAGATAGTGTTAGATCCTTTTGAGAGATGGGCCATGGATTTTGTAGGACCCATTCACCCACCTTCCAATCAGAAAGTCTATATATTGGTCTATACAGATTACATGACCAAGTGGGTGGAAGCAAAAGCACTTATCAAAACCTCAGAAGAATATGTCTTAGAATTCTTGTTTGAAGATATATTTGTTAGGTTTGGTGTTCCCAAAGAATTGGTAACTAATGGAGGACCCCCTTTCACATCATATAAATTTGAAGCTCTATGCAGTAAATATCATGTTTTACATAGAATAGCTTCTCCATACCATCCACAAGGCAATGGCCAGGTGGAAGGCAATGGCCAGGTGGAAAGCACCAACAAAGTTATCAAAGACATTCCTACTAAAACAGTGAGAGAAAATCATAGGGATTGTTCTAACAAATTGCATGAAGCTCTATGGGCTTACCAAACTACTTGGAGGAGCACAACTAGTTTTTCTCCTTATGAGATGGTATATGGAAAAATCCTTGTTTTCCTCATTGAATTCGAAATCAAAACCTTAAGGATTGCATCAGCAGTCAACCTCGACTTGACTATGGCACAGAAAGCCAGAATGTAGTAGCTCAACAAGCTTGATGAAAAGTGTTTGGATGCCATCCATCCAACCACAGTGATTCAACAACAAAGAACAAAATGGCATGATTGAGTCATCAAGAAGAAATTATTCCAGAAAGGAGATTGAGCTCTGTTGTATGATTCACACTTTAAGGAATTTCAAGGTAAGTTGCATACATGATGGCTAGGGCCTTACGAGGTAGACACTGTTTTTCCCAATGGGACAGTTCGGTTGATTACTATTGATGGATCCAATACACAGTTACATGAAAATGGTCATCGCTTGTGTCTGTATTAGCATCCACTGTCCAAGGTAGAATTCAAAACGAGATGTACAGTTGATACAGATTATCAATTCTTAAACAGAAAGGAGCTTGCTCCTTCCCCTTCTGAACTTTAGGACTTCTTTTGCTCAGACCTTGTATATAAATAACCTCAGCAAAATTTGCATTTCTCTATTTTTAGTTGAAATTTCTCTATTTTTCTTACTATTCTAATAAAGCTTTGAAAGGTATCAGGCGGTTATGTGTGTGCAAGTGGATTGATGAACAGAAAGGTTGAGTAGCGCAAAACGAGTCAAATGATTAGTTCATGGAAGTTGAAAAACTTCCTAGAAACTAAGT
This sequence comes from Picea mariana, assembly GCA_032191745.1. Lineage (NCBI taxonomy): Eukaryota > Viridiplantae > Streptophyta > Pinopsida > Pinales > Pinaceae > Picea > Picea mariana. The sequence continues at coordinate 98,796 of JASDQU010104023.1, forward strand.
AATGTAGCATTTGGCCGATTTCCATGCTATTACACCTTCTTCCGATAAATTGGCCGATTTCCATGTTGTTACACCTTCTTCCGATAAATTGGCCGATTTCCATGTTGTTACACCTCCTTTCGATAAATTGGTCGATTTCCATGTTGTTACACCTTCTTCAGATAAATTGGCTGATTTCCATGCTGTTACACCTTCTTCTGATAAATTGGTCGATTTCCATGTTGTTACACCTTATTTTGATACATTGGTTGATTTCCATGATGTTACACCTTCTTTCAATAAATTGGTCGATTTCCATGTTGTTACACCTTCTTCCAATAAATTGGTCGATTTCCATGTTGTTACACCTACCCCTCCATTTTTGCTGAAGAACCTATTGATACACTAATTGTTGTTATTCTTCCTTGCCACTACACTCTTTCTTTTTCGCATTTTTTCCAATGTTGTTGCTCCAACCCTCAAATCTTTCCATGCCACAATACCACTGATTAGACAATATTGATGCTCTTTATCTGAAAGTGTTGCTTCATAATGACTTGACTTCACATCCGGGGATTTCCAGTTGGCTAACTACAGTAAGGAATTTGTTTCTTCTCCAGTTGTCATTTCTTTCATGATCCTTCATCATGTCAGCTATTCCGCGCAACTCAGATGGTGGTTGGATAGTGCGATTACTCCGATAGGTCGTTATGTGCGGTAAGATATGAGGTACGTGATTAATCCTACGTGTTAAAGTAATGAAGATATAAAATCATGGTTTCCTATTTACTAATTGGTTGTCATAAATTGATGCACCTGGAGCCAATATGCTTAGTTGGGGAGGGAAACGTAAATCTAGCCGTCCATACCAAATTTTATACACACCTCCACCACCTTTCCGCCCACACTTCTTTTTACTGAGACACTGTATTCTTTCTGCAAACCACGTTCGAGCTTGTTGCATCTCTGATTTAGGTGATAGTTTATCCTCCTACGTGCATGTTAAACTCTCAATAAACATCATGGGAGGATCAACTGTGAGATATGAATCCGCAACTCTGGACAGTTTGTTGCTACACCCAAAGGCCTACCAAATATTTCTCCAGGCCAGCTGGATATCGTATTTTAAAAAGTTGAAGGGGTTTAATGAGGACGAGGTATTGGAGTTTAGTCAAAATCTTACCAAAGGGTATTCAATGGTGAATGGGGTAAGGATTCCAGTGTTAGAAGAAAGCATTGCTGCTGTAACAGGGTTGCAGGGAATAGGAGACTGATGGTTTAACAGAAAAACACATCTTCTGGATGCACAGAAGGGTTTCCTCATCAACACTGAGCAAGGCCATACCAAAGGTAGAGGTGCAGATGTCAATTCCTTACCAGAGCCATGGGGGAAAGTCGTAGAATTTCTTAAAAGGTACATTACCTGCGAAGGCCGATACCAAGTTGTTTATTTTTTTGATTTCATCTTATTATCACATCTACGACATTAGAAAGTCATAAACATTCCTTATTTTCTCCTCCATTCATTGCACAACATGGCTCATTTTGTAAAAAAATCCAAGAACCCCAAGAACTACATTTCTAATCACAGACTCATCGGCCTATTAATTCGCAGAGGTATGGGCATTTCCAATAACCCATTACCTGTTGTAGTAGACCATCCACATTCTATACATACAGATATGACTGCACTAGTCCTTGAAAACACAACCCATGGACCTCTTCCTGGGCCTCTACCCTCGGTTGCAATAGCAGTCAAAACCCCTACTATCGTTGCCCGTAAGACGACTCAGAAAAGAAACTGCATAACCTGAAGCCATCCTGGCACTAGCCAGACAAGCCTCGATGAAATTGCATTGCAACAGCTTGTAGCTCAGGTCGAACAAACAGATGAACAACCAACCACTCGAACAAGACATGTGTCACAGCACTTGGCCACAACACCTATCATTGAAAACCTACCCCCTATCTCTAAAAATAAAACCCCTTCTCCTATCTCTGGATCACCAAGAAAGAGAACGAGGTTAGCACGGTCCATTGCGACACCTATCATTGAAAAACTACCCCCTATCTCTAAAAAGAACACCCCTTCTCCTATCTCTGGATCACCGAGAAAGAGAATGAGGTCAACACGGTCCACTGTAGCATCAAGTCTGCTTACCTCTTCTATTGTTGCACCAACATTCACACAGAACCCTCCTATTGCTGCAATAACCGATCAAGCACCTACAATCATCACCAGTGCATTTTCTTAGAAAAGAAAACATCCATTCAAGGGAAAACCTCGAAGAGACCTTGACCAAATTCGATCAACAGCAAATCAGAGCCCTCTAGCTTATGTAACAGATAATTCTACAAAGGTATGAATACCAGGTCTTACTTTATGCACGAAACTTCAGGAAACTATTCTCTCCTTTCAGAATGAATGTACTCAAATCGCAGTAGAATCATCGGCTCCACCTGATGATTAGGCGCATCATACATTCATTGATGATGTCCAGATCATCGTAGAACCCAGTATATCAAAATATCCTCCTTGTGTGGTTGAGTAATAATGCCCCGTTCCTCCTCCAGCAATGAAGAAGAAAACCCCTGCTTTCGTTTCTATTTTACCCAGGAGAAGAACCAGATCCACCAAGTCTGCAGAAGCTGCAATTGGATGGAAAGATGTGGAACAGGCTATTCCTATGTGGAACTCTAGGTCAATATTGTTACACCAGAACCAAATGCTCCACAGAGGATTGTCCCACCAGAGCTAGTAATACAAGAACCAACTATCCATTTCGAGACTGTTCCACAAGAACCAGTCCTAATAGACATAGTTGTTACACAAGAACCAGTTGCTCCACGGAGGATGGTCCCACTAAAGCTAGTAATAAAAGAACCAATTTTCCATGTTGAGACTGTTCCACAAGAACCAGTCCTAACAAACACAGCTGTTACACAAGAACCAGCTACACAGCATGCTGAGGATGTGCCACTTGCCCAATTGTTTGCCCAAATAGAGAGAAAGATCAAGAATATAGAAAATTCCAGAATCCCTGCACTATTAACAGAGAATGATAACCTCAAAGCAGAGTTAAATACCCTGAAACAAGAGGTGGAGGCTGCTCGACAGAAGAATCCAGAAGGGATAACCTTGGACATCCTATCACTAACAAAAGTTGTTATGGAAATAAACAAAGAACTCATGTTCTTTGAGTGCGAAAAAATTTACTTTGAGGCAGGATATGAGGTATTCAAAGTTCCAGTCGCTAAAGGACCAGAAACTATCTCAGTCAAGACTGAACATGAACCTACTACTACACAAAAATCAGTAAAAAAGAGGAGATCTCAACGTCATAAAACAGCGACTAGTATACTAGAATCTTGCAAACAAGAACCTTTGTTTCCTTCACGAGTTGTTACTCAAGCAACTCAAACTGATTTTGTTCTCAAATATAAAGAAACTCATACAGATCGTTGACACAGCAAATTTTCTTTTGGACACAGCATTTTTCAATACCGGCACTTAGCAAATTCTCTTAGCAATTTTTCACTGGAGGAGACAGTTATCTACTTCAGATACAAAGTAAGTTTTGAATGTGTTTTTCATGAAGACATGCAATGTCTTCAGTTGGGGGGCATGTTAGGACCTAAAAATGTCCCTTTTTCACTACATCTTTTTCCCATTCAACCTTCTCATTCCTAATCTAAATGACTATTATAATGAGTACTAAGACCCTTTTTCCCAAGGTATGAACTATTCATCTCACTTTTATATTTTCATTTACTTAGCATGTTTGATTGGTAACGTTCACATATTTTACCCATGAAATGATTTAACTAATGATCAAAATGCTTAGAACAACCCACTTCAAGAAACTCACTGTCGTTACAGCTATGTGCCAATCTTGGAAGTTGTTACATGACTGTTGCAACGGATGCCACCAACCCTAGAAGCTGTTACATGACTACTACAACACAAGCCCATCAACCCTGGAAGCTGTTACAACAGATGCCACCAGTCTCATTGTTATACGACTACTACAACACTTGTTGATTATATATGTTGGCTCACAATGTTGATCAAGGGGAGTTCTATATTTTGCATTAATGATATCAAACGAATAGCTTGAGAATCGGGGATTCTCAAGACTATTATGATTATGTTCTACTGAATGACTCTGACTTTAAATAGCAGAGC
>JASDQU010104023.1:103014-114575 GCA_032191745.1 Picea mariana
TACACAGACATTTTTGGCAATTGAATTAAAGAGTGGATTGAATTTCTTTAGCAAACTGTAACCTATTTCTTTGAGCGGATTCAATGAGAAGGAAAGGGCCCACCTTTCTCACCGATTCCCCTCCATTTTGAATTCTAGATTAGTTGTTTTAAATGTGAATGACTTAACTTTTAGACATTTCTAGAATACAACTATTGTTACAGTTTAGTTTCTTCTTGTTAGATGCGCATAAACTTGTCTCATGAGAATTAGAAGTCGATTGTTGAACATTGTTGGAGAACCGCTTTCCCTTTTTCTGCATTAGGTTAAAATCTTGTTTCCAAGAAATAAAAGTGTGAAGTACCTTCTTGCAATAAGTAGATTTCCTTTCTGCAAATAGTATAGAGCTTCTTCCTGCAAAAGTAAATTAGAAAGTCGGATTAGAGTAGACAATCCAGGGTTCTTATACATTCATCAGTTTATATTGCAATTATGATTTCAAATCTATAGAACTCTAGCTGTATCAGCACAATTGTGTTAGTGATAATGTTTGTTTGTTTTTTTAACTTCCCTACTACAATTAGATTAGAGATGCTTTCATAATCTAGCATAGACTGTGTACAATTATATTGAAATAACAGACTTCCCTAGGTTGACAATTTATATTGAACACTTTGATTTTCTATTCAATTAGACAATTAAAGTGCCCAACATTTTGGCGTCGTTGTCGGGGAAGATAATCGTAGATTTTGGTAAGCACATTAGTTTTCTTTCTTAGGAATGAATAGTCTGCATGAATCACGAAATGAAAGAACGAATCCCCCAAAATACTAACCTTACTGTTACCAGAGGACTTGGAGGAAGAAATCCTAACATACTATCAAGACAAACCATTGTTGATGATATTATAGCCAGAGAAGATTCTTCTTCAGGATCTATTTTTCGCCCTGCAAATCCTCCAAGAAGACGTGATCCGCAGTCAACAGAAATACCCCTTCTCAAAACATCGTTCTCATCAAGGGCTGAAGCTGAAGCTAAAGTCGACGCTGAATATTTGTCACCAACAAATCAGCAAGCAACATTGGAGAACATTGAAGATCAAGGAAGTATAGCCTGGAACAGGGAAAATCTAGAAGAAGTTGTTTATCAGATCAACGATCGGATAGTCACTAAAGAAGAGTGGGACATTTTTTGTATTGAGTGGAGAGAAACAACACATATGGAGAATCAAGGGGATAATGAATAAGAGATCCACCAAGAAAATCCACAGAACAACAAGGATCAGGTAAACAATGAAAATACTATCTCTACCCTAGTTTTTCCTATTTCTGATGTTCCCACACGAGGGATGGCTCCTATGAAAAACATACCTCTCTCAACTCTCCCAAATTTTCATGGATTATCTACTGAAGATCCAGATGAGTTTCTGTTTGAATTTGACATTTTGTGTAGAAGCTATGACTACACTACCACTGCACAGAAGCTTAAACTGTTTCCAGCTACATTAAAGGGTAATGCGTTAAGATGGTTCATGAGCCTTGGAGGAGAAAAAAATTCAACATGGGTACAAATGAGGCATCTTTTCCTGAACAAATACCAAGACTACTGTTGAACAAGGGAATGAAGAGAGGAACTATTCAAGATGTCATAGAAGGAGGACGACACCCTTGAAGACTTTGTGGAGCGACTCCAATATAATCTACAAAGGTTTGGACATCCAAATGTAAGTAAAGACATTCTGAAAACCATTTTGCTAAAAGGAGTTAGAGAAGATTGTTTAGATATGTTGAATATGCTTGGCAAGGGAGATATATCTAAGGAATCCTACGAGGACATTGTAGATTTCTGCAAAAGATGTTCTCGAGGATCTACAAGGAATAAGTCAGCTACCAAGGATACCACTTTTTCAAGGGTACAGAAATCATCCAATGGAGGAGCAACAAGAGCAGAAATAGGTAATCTATTAGAAAATTTCAAAATAGAGACGATTAACTCTTTTGCCTCACAAATGGATACTTTGCAGGTCAAACAGAAACAAGTAGAATTAGAGCAAGTATTGTGCATTTTCTGTCTGAATTGCAGAAAGAAACATCCACCAAGGGAGTGCCCACTGAACAATGTCCAGGTATGCCTTATTTGTGAATTAGACTATGCCATTGACCAATGTCCCTCTCTACCAGGTGTAAAAGCATCAATGAAGGAAACTAATGAGGAAGTAGAGGCTATCTATCTAATAACACAAAGAAGACAATGGCAGCGAAGAGGTCAAGGTATGAACTCTCAATTCTCTCCTCCAACATTTAATTATTGAAACAATCAGTTACCATATGGCCAGACGAATGCCCCCCCTCCAAATTAAATGCCACCCTCTTATCAAGATCCCAATGCATGGTCACCTATGCCCCAACAATAGAATTATTATGGTTAATGGAACCAATATGGGAGAGGCCCTCAACAACAACTCAGTTATCAAAGCCATCACCAACCGAACCCCTATCAACAACAATTCCAACCCACGTACCAGCAGCAACAGCTGCAATTGCTGCCCAATGCCTCACCAAACAATCCTCCCTTACAACCTCAGATACCTGTGCAACCTAACCCAAACCAAAATAATAATTTCGTTCAGAACATAGACATACATAATGTGCCAGCCTTATCTATTACTCTTATGCCTTTCGATGAAATAAAATTAAGATCAGGGAGAATAGTTGAGCCAATAATTGAAGATGCTTCATCTTCAAAATCAAATAAGGAATCAGGGGACAGACCATCTGCTAATACAGAAGAAATTGACCAACCTATTATAGAATCAGCAGACCCACCATTCCCTGAAAGACTGAAAATTACCAAGACTATGGAGTTACCATCTTTCAATCTCCTAGGAGAATTGAAAAATATGCACGTTAATATTCCACTACTGCAAGCGATAAGGGATGTCCCTATTTATGCCAAGACTGTGAGGGACCTCTGAATCAGGAAACCTGGACGAAAACCTAAAGATCTCCTCACAGTGTATGTAGTGGGGGATTTTTTTGAGCTAATGTTAGGCAAAACTCCACCTATTAAATATGGCGACCCAGGAAACCCTACAGTAACTATTTAAATTGGACAGACGTCTATTCCACATGTACTAGTTGACTTAGGGGCAGCAATTAACATCATGCCAATAGAAACTACACAGTTGCTGCAACTCAGAACACAAATCTGACCTACTCCTACTGTTCTAGAACTAGTTGATCGCTCTAGCATCATACCAGAAGGAGTAATCGATGATTTAGTCATTTCAGTGGACTCATGGGAGTATCCTGTTGATTTTGTCATTTTGCAACCCAAATCCTGTTTGGGAGGCCATCCTCTAATTCTAGGATGACCATGGTTAGCTACAGCTAATGCTTTCATTGGTTGCAGATCTGGTTCCATGACCATCTCTGATGGTTATGACACAAAAAAACTTACCCTGTATCCTCATCCTACACCCAGTGCAGAACCTAAAAATTCTCTATGGATGGACATTGAGGATGGAAGTGTTCTGCCTATGCTAACTATAGGAAAATACCTGAGTTTCAAAGATGAGACAGAGGATGAGTTAATCAACTACTTTATTTGTGACCCCTCTGTTGTTACACAGAACACGCACCATTGATTGATCAGAGTCTTTGACCCTATTGCCCAGGAAGAAATGAACTCAAAAATGTTCTCAGAAACTGCTGACAATCAAATTGATTCAGTTGTAACAACATTCATTGTAACAGCGAACGTTGTAACAGCGAACGTTGTAACAGCAGATGGCGAAACAGTAACAGCTAAATTTTTCCTAGAGTCAGTTCTAAGAGCGTCATTGTGGAAGTCGAACCTGGAAAAACCTTGAACATCAATCATGATCTCTCCACTGCTGAAAATCATCGATTGATGAAATTATTGACTGTACATAAAGAAGCATTTGCCTAGGATTACATGGATATGAAAGGCATTCCCTCTGAACTATGCACCCACCATATATACATCAAAGAAGAATATCGACCAATTTGCCAACCGCAAAGGAGGATGAACCCAAACCTTAAAGAGATTGTTAAGGAAGAACTTCATAAACTTCTCAACGTCGGATTCATCTATCCTATATCAAAAAGCAAGTGGGTATCATCGTTGGTTATTTTGCCTAAAAAGAATGGTAAGTGGAGAGTGTGTGTGGACTATAGAGCCCTGAATAAGGCCACGCAGAAGGATTATTTCCCTCTACCATTTATTGATCAAGTTTTAGACAACCTAGCCGGGAAAAAAAAAAATCCTAGATGGATTAAGTGGCTATAACCAGATACAAATTTCCCCACAGGACCAAGATAAGACCACATTTACCACCCCTTGGGGTATATTTTCCTACAAGGTTCTCCCATTTGGCTTATGTAATGAACCAGCCACTTTCTAAAGAGCTGTGATTGGTATTTTCTCTGATATGGTGAATGACTGTATGGAAATATTCATGGATGAATTTACACCTTATGGTACTGATTTCGAAAAAGATTTGTCTAATCTGGAAAAAGCGCTCAAAAGATGTAAACAGTCTCATCTTTCTTTAAGTATAGAAAAGTGCCATATGATGATGCGCGAAGGGGTAGTGCTGGGATACTTCATCTCTTATGCAGGGATTCAGGTAGATCCAGCCAAAATCCAAGTAATTTTGGACATTCCAACTTCATCAACTCAGAAAGTGGTAAGAAGTTTTTTAGGGCACGCTGGGTATTACAGGAGATTCATTAAAAATTTCTCTAAACTTGCCTCTCCATTGTTTTTTCTACTAACAAAAGATGTTGACTTTCGTTGGACTGACAACTGTGAATTGTCTTTTGTAGATCTTAAACATAAATTGTCCACAGCTCCCATCTTGAGAGGACCCAATTGGGCTCTGCCTTTTCACATTTCTTCAAATGCCTTAGACACTACAATTGGTGTAGTACTAGGGAAACAGGAGGACAAAGAACCCTACGCTATCTACTATATCAGCAAGAACATGGCTCCTGGTGAGTTAAATTACACAGTTACTGAAAGAGAATTCTTGGCAGTAGTTTATGTAATCAATAAATTCAAGCATTATGTAACTCGTTATCCCACATTTATTTTTACTGATCATACAGCCATTAAACATCTAATGAATAAACCTATTACTAATGCCCGAGTGACAAGATGGTTGTTACTACTGCAAGAATTTGACATCACTATAGTGCATAGACCAGGAAAAGAAAATGTGGTTGTTGATTTTCTCTCAAGATTACATATAAATGATGATAATTCACCTATAGAAGATTCCTTTCCTAATGAACATTTGTTTGCAGTATTTGCTCACTCACCTTGGTATGTAGACATTGCTAATTATTTGGTTGCAGGGAAGGTACCTCCACATCTATATCCTCGAGAAAGAAGGAAGATTATTCAAAAGAGTGCTAGGTATAGTTGGATAGGAGGATACCTCTTCTACACAAGCCTGGACCAAGAAATCAGGAGATGTGTGAGAGATGATGAAGTTTATGATCTGCTGAAAGCTTGCCATGATGGCCCTTGTGGGGGTCATTTTGTTGATAAAAGGACTGGACATAAAATTTTAAGGATGGGCTATTTTTGGCCCAGCATATTTCAAGATTCCAAGAAGTATGTCCAAGCTTGTGACAGTTGCCAATGCATGGGTCAGCCAACTCACAGGGATGAGATGTATCTCCAGTCTCAGATAGTGCTAGATCCTTTTGAGAGATGGGCCATGGATTTTGTAGGACCCATTCACCCACCTTCCAATCAGAAAGTCTATATATTGGTCTGTATATATTACATGACCAAGTGGGTGGAGGCAAAATCACTTATCAGAGCCTCAGAAGAAGCTGTCTTAGTGTTCTTGTTTGAAGATATATTTTTTAGGTTTGGCATTCCCAAAGAATTGGTAATTGATGGAGGACACCCTTTCACATCATATAAATTTGAATCTCTACTCAGTAAATATCATGTTTTACATAGAATAGCTTCTCCATACCATCCACAAGGCAATGGTCAGGTGGAAAGCACCAACAAAGTTATCGAAACCATTCCTACTAAAACAGTGAGAGAAAATCGCAGGGATTGGTCTGACATATTTCATGAATCTCTATGGGCTTACCAAACTACTTGGAGGAGCACAATTGGTTTTTCTCCATACGAGCTGGTATATGGAAAAAGCCATGTTTTCCCCATTGAATTTGAAATCAAAACCTTAAGGACTGCATCAACAGTCAACCTCAACTTGACTATGGCATAGAAAGCCAGATTGCAGTAGCTCAACGAGCTTGATGAAAAGCATTTGGATGCCATCCATCAAACCACAGTGATTCAACAACAAAGAACAAAATGGCATGACCGAGTCATCAAGAAGAAATTATTCTAGAAAAGAGATTGGGCTCTATTGTATGATTCACGCTTTAAAGAATTTCAAGGTAAGTTGCGTACACGATGGCTAGGGCCTTATGAGGTAGACACCATTTTTCCCAATGGGATAGTCCAGTTGATTACTATTGATGGATCTAATACATAGTTACATGCAAATGGTCATCGCTTGCATCTGTATCAGCGTCCACTGTCCAAGGCAGAATTCAAAACTAGATGTATAGTTGATACAGGTTATCAATTCTTAAATGAAAAGGATGTTTCTCCTTCCCCTTATGAACTTTAGGACTTCTTTTGCTCAAACCTTGTATATAAATAACCTCAGCAAAATTTGCATTTCTCTGTTTTTAGTTGAAATTTCTCTATTTTCCTTACTATGCTAATAAAGCTTTGAAAGGTATCAGGAAGTTATGTGTGTGAAGGTGGATTGATGAACAGCAAGGTTGACTAGCACAAAACGAGTCAAACGATTAGTTCATGGAAGTTGAAAAACTTCCTAGAAACTAATTAATGTAGCGTTTGGTCGATTTCCATGCTGTTACACCTTCTTCCAATAAATTGGCTGATTTCCATGTTGTTACACCTTCTTTCGATAAATTGGTCAATTTCCATGCTATTACACCTTCTTCCGATAAATTGGCTGATTTCCATGCTGTTATACCTTCTTCCGATCAATTGTTCGATTTCCATGTTGTTACACCTTCTTCCGATAAATTGGCCGATTTCCAAGCTGTTACACCTACCTCCGCCATTTTTGCTAAAGAACCTGCTGATACACTAATTGTTGTTATTCTTCCTTGCCACTTCACTCTTTCTTTTTCACATTTTTACCGATGTTGTTGCTCTAGCCCTCCAATCTTTCCATGCCACAACACCACTGATTAGACAATACCAATGCTCTTTATCCGAAAGTGTTGCTTCATAATGACTTGAATTCAAATCCGACGATTTCCAATTGGCTAACTGTAGTAAGGACTTTGTTTCTGCTCTAGTTGTCATTTCTCTCATGATCCTTCATCATGTCAATTATTCTGCGCAACTCAGATGGCGGTTGGATAGTGTGGTTACTCCAACAGATCGTTATGTGTAGTAAGATATGAGGTATGTGATTAATCCTACATGTTAAAGTAATGAAGATATAAAATCACAGTTTCCTATTTACTAATCAGTTGTCATAAATCAATGTACCTGGAGCCAATCTGCTTAGTTGGGGGGGGGACGTAAATCTAGTCGTCCATACTGAATTTTATACACACCTCCACCACCTTTCCGCCCACACTTCTTTTTATTGAGACATTGTATTCTTTCTGCAAAGCACATTCAAGCTTGTTGTGTCTCTGATTTAGGTGATAGTTTCTCCTCCTACGTGCCTGTTAAAATCTCGAGCAACATCATTGGAGGATCAGATGTGAGATATGAACCCGCAACTCTAGACAGTTTTCTGCTACACCTAGAGGCCTACCAAATATTTCTCTAGGCCGACTGGATATCGCATTTTAAAAATTTGAAGGGGTTTAATGAGGATGAGGTATTGGAGTTTAGTCAAAATATTACCGAAGGGTATTCAATGGTGAATGGGGTAAGGATTCCAGTGTCAGAAGAAAGCATTGCTGCTATAACAAGGTTTCCAAGAATAGGAGACCAATGGTTTAACAGAAAAACACATCTTCCAGATGCACAGAAGGGTTTCCTCATCAACACTGAGCAAGTTCATACCAAAGGCAGAGGTGCAGATGTCAATTTCTTACTAGATCCATGGGGGAAAGTCGTAGAATTTCTTAAAAGGTACATTACTTGCGAAGGTTGATACCAAGTTGTTTATTTTTCTTATTTCATCTTATTATCACATCTGGGACATCATAAATTCATAAACATTCATTATTTTCTCCTCCATTCATTGCATAACATGGATCATTTTGTTAAAAAATCCAAGAACCCCAAGAACTATATTTCTAATCACAGACTCATCAACCTATTAATTCGCAGAGGTATGGACATTTCCAATAACCCATTACCTGCGGTAGTAGACCAACCACATTCTATACATACAGATATGATTGCACTAGTCCTTGAAAACACAACCCATGGACCTCTTCATGATCCTCTGCCCTCGGCTGCAATAGCAGTTAAAACCCCTACTATCGTTGCCCATAAGATGACTCAGAAAAGAAATCGCATAACCCGAAGCCATCCTGGCACCAGCTAGACAAGCCTCGATGAAATTGCATTGCAACATCCTATAGATGACATCAAACAAACAAATGAACAACCAACCACTCGAACAAGACATGCATCACAACACTTGGCTGCAACACCTATCATTGGAAACCTACCCCCTGTCTCTAAAAAGAAAACCACTGCTCCTATCTCTGGATCACCGAGAAAGAGAATGAGGTCAGCATGGTCCATTGCAACACCTATCATTGAAAAACTACCCCATGTCTCTAAAAATAACACCCATGCTCCTATCTCTGGATCACCGAGAAAGAGAATGAGGTCAACATGGTCCACTGTAACATCAATTCTACTTAGCTCCTATGTTGTTGCACCGACATTCACACAGAACCCTCCTATTGCTGCAACAGCCAATCAAGTGCCTACTATCATCACCAGTGCATTTTCTCAGAAAAGAAAACATCCATTCAAGGGAAAACCTCGAAGAGACCTTGACCAAATTTTATCAACAACAAATCAGATCCCTCTGGCTACTGTGAAAGAGAATTATATAAAGGTATGAATACTAGGTTTTATTTTATGCACGGAACTTCAGGAAACTATTCTCTCCTTTCAGAATGAATGTACTCAAATCGTAGCAAAATCATCGGCTCCGCCTGATGATTCTGTGCATCATATGTCCATTGACGACATCTAGATCATTGCAGACCCTAGTATATCAGAATATCCTCCTTGTGTGGTTGAGGAAGAACGCCTCGTTCCTCCTCTAGCAACAAAGAAGAAAACCCTTGCTTTCGTTTCTATTTTACCCAGGAGAAGAATGAGGTCCACCAGGTCTGCAGAAGCTGCAATTGGATGGCAAGATGTGGAACAAGCTATTCATATTCTTCATCCACTATCCTCTATGGTTGATATAGGGATGATTCCACATGAACCAGTGTTCCAGGTTGATACTATTACACCAGAACCAGCTGCTCCACAGAGGATTGTCCCACCAGAGCTAGTAATACAAGAACCAACTATCCATGTCGATATTGTTCCACAAGAACCAGTAGTGACAGACACAGTTGTTACACAAGAACCAACTTCTCCATAGAGGATGGTCCCACCAGAGCTAGTAATATAAGAACCAACTGTCCATGTCGAGACTGGTCCACAAGAACCAGTGCTAACAGACACAGCTGTTACACAAGAACCAGCTACACAACATGTTGAGGATGTGCCACTTGCCCAATTGTTTGCCCAAATAGAGAGAAAGATCAAGAATACAGAAAATTCCAAAATTGTTGCACTAATAATAGAGAATGATAACCTCAAAGTAGAGTTAAATACCCTTAAACAACAGGTGGAGGCTGGTCGATAGAAGAATCCAGAAGGGATAACCTTGGACATCCTATCACTGACAAAATCTATTATGGACAGAAACAAAGAACTCATGTGCTTTGACTGTGGAAACATTTACTTTGAGACAGGATATGAGGTAGTCAAAGTTCCAGCCACTAAAGGACCAACAACTGCCTCAGTCAAGACTGAACATGAACCTACTACTACACAAAAATCAGTAAAAAAGAGGAGATCTCAACGTCATAAAACAGTGGTTGGTATACCAGAAGCTTGTAAATAGTAACCTTTGTTTCCTTCATGAGTTGTTACTCGAGCAACTCAAACTGATTATGTTCTCAAAGATAAAGAAACTTAGACAAATCGTTGACACAACAAATTTTCTTTTGGACACAGCATTTTTCAATACCGGCACTTAGCAAATTCTCTTAGCAATTTTGCACTGGAGGAGACAGTTATCCACTTCAGATACAAAGTAAGGTTTGAATGTGTTTTGCATGAGGACATGCAATGTATTCAGTTAGGGGGCATGTTAGGACCCAGAAATGTCCCTTTTTCACTACATATTTTGCCCTTTCAACCTTCTCATTCCTAAGCTAAATGACTATTATAATGAGTACTAAGACCCTTTTTTCCAAGGTATGAACTATTCATCTCGCTTTTATATTTTCATTTACTTATCATGTTTGATTGGTAACGTTCACATATTTTACCCATGAAATGATTTAACTAATGATCAAAATTCTTAGAACAACCCACTTCGAGAAACTCGATGTTGTTATAGATATGCGTCAATCTTGGAAGCTATTACATGACTGCTGCAACGAATAGCACCAACCTTGGAAGTTGTTACACAACTACTGCAATAGAAGCCTGTCAACCTTGGAAGCTATTACAATAGATGCCACCAGTCCTATTGTTATACGACTGCTGCAACACCTATTGATTATATATGCTGGCTCACGATGTTGATCAAGGGGAGTTATAGATTTTGTATTAATGATATCAAATGAACAGCTTGAGAATCGGGGATTCTCAAGACTGTTATGATTATGTTCTACTGAATGACTCTGACTTTAAATAGCAGAGCTTTGGTAATGAAGGGAGTTTTTTTTTTTTTACTGGAGAAAGAAAAGTAATGTTGATTGTACACAAACATTTTTGGCAATTGAATGAAAGAGTGGATTGAATTTATTTAGCATATTGTAACCTATTTCTTTGAGCGGATTCAATGAGAAGGAAAGGGCCCACCTTCCTCACCGATTCCCCTCCATTTTGAATTATAGATTAGTTGTTTTAAATGTGAAACACTTAACTGTTAGACATTTCTAGAATACAACTGTTGTTACAGTTTAGTTCCTTCTTGTTAGATGTGCATAAAATTGTCTCATGAGAATTAGAAGTCGATTGTTGAACATTGCTGGAGAACTGCTTTCCCTTTTTCTGCATTAGGTTAAAATCTTGTTTCCAAGAAATAAAAATGTGAAGTACCTTCTTGCAATAAGTAGATTTCCTTTTTGCAAATAGTATAGAGATTCTTCCTACAAAAGTAAATTAGAAAGTTGGATTAGAGTAGGCAATCCAGGGTTCTTATACATTCATCAGTTTAGATTGCAATTATGATTTCAAATTTGTAGAACTCCATCTGTATCAGCACAACTGTG
>JASDQU010104023.1:121349-134884 GCA_032191745.1 Picea mariana
CATCTGCAGGAGAGAGGAAGAAGGATTTATTTTCCTTAAAGATCTGAGTGGTTGAGAAGCTCAGAAGAGAAAACACTGTGTGTGCGTGAAGATTCTGTAGAGGCATAGAAGTCAAAGAATCCCTTGGGGATTCAAGGAGAAAATCTCAGGAGGAATAGCGTCGTGGAGAACACAGGCGAGGCTTAAAGCTAAGAGCTCGTACGAGGAACCAGACAAAGGTCGAGGTCTTTGAGTTTTGGTAAATCCTCCCAAGGCTGGGAAGAAAGTGTGCAAGCTCAGGGGGGAGCACAGTAGTCATTATATCAGCTGGAGAAAGAGATCTGGACCATTGAATATTTCACGTCCAGGAAGGAAGCTCAGGAGGAGCGCACAAGAAGGACGGATCTGAACCGTCAGATCTAGAGCGAAATACCTGATAGTCGTCAGATCGGTTGGGAGCTACACAAGGTTTAACTTCATGGACAAGAGGTTGAAAATCCCGACGAGAGGTGTGGCCATCGAGATATCGGCATTCGTGAAATCAGGATTCACGATGACATGAGATCGGGAATTTTCATAGTGAAAATCTTGGAATCAATCTGAGTCGTCCATCATAGGAGGACACGTGGCAGAAATAGAGCGACCCATCAGTATTTCAGCTACCGGGGGTTTGAGTTGACATAGAATTTATGTCATCGGGGTATCAGAAACTCCGAAATCTTGAGATCGAATGAAGGTCGTCCATCAATCGTGACGTGTGGTGAAGATCCATATTTTTGGGGAAAGTCCCGATAGAAGAGTCACATCGAGAAATCAGGATTCGGAGAATCGGGAATCCTGATGACAAGAGTGTCCATGTATTTCGGCATTGGAAAGCCCGAAACCCCGACGAGAGATAAGACTGTGGTCACAGGGATAGTGGTCACGTGAGTCAGTAGTTTAGCCAGGAGGGCTAACATGTAAAGGCGCGTATCGGTGAATTGACTCATCGAAGATCGAGGATTCAAGAGGACAGGGAACTCTTGACATCGGGGATCACAAAACCCCAAAACCTGAAATTATCATCGGGGAAAAGTCATAGGCGTGTGCAAAGGCCGTGACAGGGAAATAAGGACCTATGGATCAGGTTTCTAATAGAGACTCCAGCAGGGAATCAGATGAGTCGCTTCAGCTCACTTGGTGGTTGAATGGTCCTGTGAGCGAACGTAGGGTGCGTAGTAGACGTCTACATCATATGTGTCCATATGGTCAAGTATCATATTCATGTAGCCACTCGATATTGTGATTATGGTTCTTCAAATACTATTGTAGGTCCAGAGTCTCCTCCTCCTCCAGAAACACCCTTGCAGATCGAAAATCCAGAACCTCTTCCTCGTATTATGAAAGGATTACTAAAGCGCTATGCCCACAATCCCAATTCAAGGTATGAAACTAACAATGATAAATTGAATAATAATTCTAGTGAGGGAAATAAAGAAAAACAGGTGGTGAATTTTTCTTATAAACTTTGTAAAGATGATCACCTTACCCAACTATTCCCCAAAATTGAGGAAGCCTCGAGGCTCTTATCACAGCCACCCGTTGTGCTGAAAAATCCATTTCCACATAATTATCACCTGGCCTTGTGGGCCTCCAACATCAAAAATGCATCGACTGAGAGTCAAATCCCCTCATCACATGAAGGTGGCCATCTATGTGTTCATATGGTCAAGTCTCATATTGATGTAGCCACTCGACCTTGTGATTACAATTCTTCAAACACTATTGTAGATCCAGAGTCTCCTCCTCCTCTAGAAACACCCTTGCATACTGAAAAGTCGGAACCTCTCCCTTGTATTCTGAAAGGATTACTAAAGTGCTATGCACACAATCCTAATGCCATAGATTCCCAGAATTATTCGATTGTCGAGGATCTAGGTCAAACCCCTTATGCAGTGTCGGCTTTGGAGGTGCTCCATATGTGTTCTTCTCAGAGGAACACCTTGTTATCTTCTTTAGGATCTCTAGATCCATGTGGCTCAAGGGTTATTAAGTTTGACACCATGGATGTGGGGCCTCTCTTACCTTACCACGTGGCCTTTCAAATCCATGTGGATTACATGAAACTTACCATCAAACACATTGTAATTGGAAATCCATTGGCTCTTTGACTATGTCCCAATCTATGACTATGTTGAAAAAATTTGATGGGAATTCATTTCGACCCCACAAAATTCTTCCCACTTTTTCAGTCCATTTAAGTGGGAAGATAGTGGAGGTTGAAATCGAGGTGGTTGACACACCCCTCAACTATAATTTATTACTAGGGTGTAATTGGACTTATGACATGACAAACATTGTGTCGTCTATTTTCCGCACTTTATGTTTTCCTCACGAAGGGAACATAGTGACGATTGATCAGTTTTCATTTGTGCACGCTAGTACTAATGCATCAATTGGAACTTTGGTCCCTATGATTGACAATTCTCATCAGGAAACTGAGGATGTTGGTGTCAGAATGTATTCCTCTCCGATGTGTAGCTTTGATTTCATGGCACCAATTCACCACATTCATGTAATTTCCAATGAGTCTTCGTCATCAATGAGGTTCGTTCCTTTCTGTACTTCGTATTTCAATTATCCTTGGGCCCTACCTTCCCCCACTATGTAATACAAAGGTCATTCACACATTGGGATGGAAATTCCACTATTAGCGACATAATTTGTGTATCAGTATATTCTTGATGCTACTGGTGACATAGATCCTTTCTCCTCACAGATGGACGAGGTGAATCCTATTTTAGATCCCATATGGGCCATCCTATCATCTTGTTTGCATGATTTCCTCAATGATTCTTTACCTTCATATGAAGAAATCTTAGAGTCCATGTATGGTCCTAGTAGGCCTTCAGACGATATGCATCATCACTCCTATTTCCTCCCAGAGCTTGTTAGGATCAAACATGATGACTTTAGATATACCTTGAATGATATGGTCAATAACGATGTGGTTCCATTAGATACACATCGTATTTATGTTGAAGGAAATATGGTGAATACTTCTCCTACCATCATGATCGACATCTCTCAAATTTCAGGAAAAATTCAGAACGTATGTATCGGTGTAGATTATTCACATAAAGAAATTCAAATCTATATTGATCTCTTCAAAGCGTTTCGTGATGTATTTGAAGCTTGGTCATATGAATAGATGCCATGGAGCAACCCCATCATTGTCGAACATGAGATTAAAACCTATCTGGATGCTAGACCTGTTCGGAAACGTTTTAGAGTTGTTAATTCTAAGAGGGCCCTATTCTATTAAGGTAGAGGTAAAGAAGTTACTTAATGTTCATTTCATCTACTTGGTTCCCTTGACTAAATGGGTATCCAACCCATTCCCGTAAATAAAAAACAAGAAACCATCTACGTATGTATGGATTTTCGAGACTTGAACAAGGTCTGTCCTAAAGATAACTTCTTGACTACTTTAATTGACCAGATTCTTGATGAGTGAGAAGGAAGCTAAGTCTTTTATTTTATGGACAGATTTTCAGGGTATATAATCAAATTCAAATTAAACCCAAGGATCAACATAAGATGACATTTATTTTTCCTTGGGGTAATTTTTCATACCAAAAAAAGCCTTTCGGCCTCAAAAACATCGGAGAAACCTTCCAACATTCCATGACCTTTTCCTTTCATGATCTCAAGCATATTGTCGAAGCTTACCTAGATAATCTTGTTTCTCACTCTCGCAAGATAGTAGATCACTCCTCTCACCTTCGATTAGGAGTTGTGAGATGCCATTACTATCTCATTCGGTTGAACCCTCACAAGTGCATCTTTTATGTTAGGTCTGGACATATTTTAGGATTGTTAGTGTCTGAGCATGGGATCATGATATATCCTATGAAGGTTGAGGAAATACTTCCATTTCCTCCCCCGCGCAACATTTGACAACTTCAAGGTTTACAGGGGAAGGATAATTTCCTTCGTTGGTTCATAGTGAACTATGCAAATTTAACTAAGGGTTTCATGCGTCATTTGAAGAAGGATACTCTATTTATATGGGATGAGTGAACCCAGGAATCCTTCGATGCTCTTAAGAAATATTTGGTATTGACACCTCTATTGAAGCCTCTAGAATACAATAGAGACTATTTTCTTTATATCATCGCATCCTAAGGGATGGTTGGTATGGTTCTGGTTCAGGAGGACGATGAGCTACATGATCCCATTGTCTACGATCTCATTCAAAACCTAGTCGATCCTAAACATAAATACTATCATGTAGAGAAACTAGCCTTGGTCGTTGTACATGCAATTCAAATATTACAGCATTATATATTACTTTGCAAAACTATTGTAGTTGTAGATATAAATCCATTTCAATATGTCCTCACTAGGCATATCATAGGGGGGAAATACAATAATTGGATTTTTATTTTGCAAGACTTTGATCTTGATTTCACTTCAGCAAAGTCTAAGAAATCGCTAGTTTTTACCGAGTTGATATCAGACTTCCCTCGACTAGATGAGGAAATTTTTCATGATGATTCATTCACAGATGAACATATCTTCCTTGTATTGTCTTCAAACCCCTAGTATGGAGACATTCTAATTTATCTTCAAACATTGAAGCTACCCTAGCATCTGTCGAGAGATAATTGATTACATATACATCATCAGGATAAAAACCACCTTATCATTGATGACACTTTGTATCGTCGAGGAGTAGATAAAATTTTACGTCATTGCTTTAGTTGTGAGGAAGTTGAATCTATTATCAATGTCGACTATGGTAGTGGGGATTTTGGTGGTCATTTATCCAGGCTTGAGACAACCCAAAAAATATTGCAAGGCAATTATTTTTGGCCATCAATTTTTAAAGATTGTATTGAAGCGGTCAATAAGTGTCACCCTTTCCTGGTGTTCACTCGGGAAATGTGATCGAACCCAGCCCCTCTTCACCCAGTCATCACTGTCGGTCCCTTCACCAAGTGGGGGGTAGATTTTATGGATTGTAACCCAGTTTTGGCTAGGTGGCACTAGAATATTATTGTGGTCATGGATTACTTTAATAAATGGGAATAGGCCATGCCTACCATTAAATCTGATAGTAATACTATAACATTCTTTGTATTCAACCAAATTATAGCACAGTTATGAATCCTAAGAGATATTTTTCATTGATTATGGAAGTCACTTTAAAAATGAAATGATGAAAGAGTTAGCATCAAAACTGGGGTTTAAGCACAATCATTCTTCCCCTCAATATCCCCAGAAAAATGGGCAAGTAGAGGCAGTGAATAAATCTCTCAAGACCATCTCGAAAAACACTGTTAGCCAGAGTAAATATGACTAGAATCTGATTCTTTACCCTGCACTCTTGGCATATCGAACCTCGATAAAGAATTCCACCGATTTCTCTCAATTTCATTTAGTACATGGCATGGAATCAATTCTTCCGAATGAATGTAAAATCCCTTCCCTCAAGTTGGAAATTCAGCTCTTACCGAACACATTCGGCCTTGAACAATGCGTCATACACCTAGAGCGCCTCGATGAGAAACGTCGAGATGCCTCTACGACTATCAAAGAAAATAAATGAAATGTTAATGTTCAATATGATAGGTCAGTCTTTCCTCGATAATACACTGAAGGTGACTTGGTTCTCATGTATGACCAAGCCAAAGAAGCGTTGGCAGCAAGCAAGTTCAACCTTATGTGGCATGATCATTATATCATGCGACGTGTCTTAGAGAAAGGAACCTATGAATTGGAATATTATGAAGGGAATATGATGGATGAGCCAAAAAATGGGCTCTACTTTAAAAATTATTACGCTTGGTCCCTCAAATATTGGGTGTTACCTATTGTATACTAGTGTATCTTAGTGTATATACATATTTTCCTTTGTGTCATTGGCTTGCTTATCAAGTTTTCCCTTGGTTGGAAGATGTCAATGAAGTCTTCAGTTTACTTATGATTTGTGGATGGTGCTAGTCATCATATGTGGAACATGGATTGCACCGCTTGGGTCATTTACTCACCCGAGGGAAAACTGGTGTCTTCAGGTGGCATTCGTCTAGAGCCATCAATGAATAATGTGTCTGAGTATAGTTTTGTTATAGAGATATTACACGATGTCATTTCACATGGTGTTTCGTCTTTAGAGGTTCGTCTGGACTCACAATTAGTTGTATGTCAGTTAAACGATATTTACCATGTGAGAGACCCTTCTCTACTCCAACAATTCCTACGGGTCTAAATTTTGGAACAATACTTTGATTTTCTTACTTATAATCACATACCTTGAAGTTATAATCATGTATCTAATGCATATGCTAATTATATTTTAGATTGGTATTTGTCACATAACTAAGAAAAGAAAACACATTCATGCATGTACACATTGTAACATATATAAGTAACACCGAAGACCAAATTTTTTGTATATTTCATCCTTTCAAACAATATGGTTTCATAGTACAAAATGGGGTTCACACCCTTAAAATACATGTATGGATGGTATATAATATGAAAATAGTATCTATTCCTATGGTACTAGATGCATATCATGATAGCACATGATGGTGTTTTTGAGACGTCGGAAGAGTCGCACCCATGCATGGAGTACACCCACCACCTACCGCTACATCGCCTCTGCTAGATCCTCCACTTGAACCATAGGAATCCTATGCATAAATTGAGATAGGTTCCCCTACACATTATGTAACATTCTCCCTGCATCTCCTCCCGAGTGTTGATATCCTCAACCCCTCCACAGATGTCGTCGGAATCCCTCTGGCCTTCACAGACCTACATCTACATAACAATGCAATTATTAATACTTGATACCATACAAAATTATTTGCGCTTTTTATTTTTATTGAAAAGCACAAAAAGAAATTGAAATATATAAAAGCATTTCTTACCAATATCACAATAGGAAGAACCTGGTGGCAAAGGCATGTCTGTATTCCCTCTATAGTTGATCCTGTCGTAAGGGTAGTCATCAATGGATATGACCTGTCGGTGCCACCAGAAAAAGAACTCGTCATTGTAGGGGGTTGGCACCTTACCACCTCCTAGCTGCCTCATCACGTTAGTCCACAGTGACATTGTTGGATCACACTATCCATGTGGAATAATATCTACTCTAGGGCTCAAGCCTGGAACCCTCTCAAAGAAAAAACTACAAAGAATGGATGCAAATCTGAAGTTTCTCATTTTCCCTTCTTTGCAATCTTTCATGTGGCTCTTAATGTTAGCCAACAGTGAAGTACACCAGTCATAAACAATGGTTCTTAAACACTCCACTGCATAGAACATGAGTGGCCTTGATTCATGATGCGACAAGGCTAACCCCAAAATATGTGTAAGTACAAGCACAATGATATTTAAGCTCATGTTCTCGATTTCCCTCATTAGGAATTGTCTCCCTACTTTATTTGTTCCTGCAACACAGTGGGTGGAAATGTACTCCTCCATATTCATACCACCCTCAACCCCTAGGGCCTTGCGATTCACTACCCCACCTCGATGAGACAATCCAGTGATGAATTATATATTTTCCACTTCAATATTCAGTGGTTTCCCATTTAGGTTGAAGGACTATGTATCTAGATCTGAGTAGTTTACTAGCAACTGGAGTAACCTCACTTGAGCTCTCATTTCTTTGAGATACCAAAATTTATAAAGGCCACATATTTTTAAATCTTGTTGGGCCCTTACATCCCTTCCCATTGTTGATTTTATCTCTTCATGCTCCCTCTCCCTCCATTCAATCACCATCCTACAAAGGAGAAGCCATTGTTTTGAGTTGGAACCTTTCAAAAACGTTGATCAAGGACTTGTATACGGGTTGACTTGGTAACCTTGATGTATAGGGCTCCATATATGTGTGCAGGATTCACTTTGCCTGCGTATATGGGGTTGTATACGTGACCCAATGAATTGTCACTCGTGTATGCCCTAATTTCCATATTCCATCCTCTAATACTCAAAAAATGGAGCCTAAAATTGAAATTTAAACCATTGAAATTGAAGTAGAGGGGATGGGCACTTACTTGGTCTAGACAGTTGTTGATTCTGTTGATCGTATCTCCCACAATCGACACTTGAAGATTGTGGTAAAAATGGCCTAAAATGCAGTATGTGGGTGAAAAAACTCAAATGATATGGTAAAATGGTCTATTTTTACTATTAGTGGAAATGTTTTACCCACTTTCTATAGTTTGTGGTAATTGTTTACCTTATGGACTAATAGTGGAGTGGAAAGAATTAGTTTTTGGTGGTTTTGTCCAGGATTTTTTGCGGTTTCTAGCGTCATACCACCCGTTCATGCCTTTGACAAGTATATTGTTTCACTGACATATAGGATGGGTTGTCACTCCATTTTTCACTCTTTCATCATCCTATGACCATGATCCATACACCCTAGGTACGAACCCATTTATTAGCAACACAGAACCTTCTTAATACTACTAGAAGTGTCCTTATTAAGTGGTAGAGGCTCACCAAACATGAGTACCCTAGTTAGAACCTTTGTGTCATTTGGCACCGATGCAGAAGTTATTCCATAGAACCGGGAGATCCTTATAGTTCCAATGTGAATTTTCATTCGAACCCCATATTCTTACTCACAAGCATTATGAATGTTACCAATGGGACTCTTTTCTGACTCTAAAAAACAAAAATATTTCTAAGTGAACTTGTCTCTTTCACACTCATTAAATGGATTTGAAAGGACGTCTATTTGGTGTGAGTTTAACCCTTTTTTAGACCAAGTATACTACCTACAAAAAATGAATACTCTAGTCATCATTGGCTAGAAGAGTTCTCTTGGGTGTTATTTTATATCTTTTCAGGCCTAGGGGACTAAATCTGCAAAAAAGGACATTATTTGGAGTTAAGTTGTAATCACATTCCATCATCCTACTTGCAGTATTGACCCTTTTGTCAGTTCCCTCTTTCTCGTTATAAGCCTCTTACCTTATAGTTTGCATCACTATCCAAGCAGAGCCTTTTTTATATCCTTTGCAACTTGACACCCTGTACCCTAAGAGGAAACATCCCTCCAAGTGGCCATTTACCACATGCACTTCCTTTCATTTAGCATAGGTATGTTCCACTATTTGGAGTTATTTCCTTACACATGAAACTCATTTCCTCTCTTGTATCATAGTATTTCTTTTCCAATGAAAAAAAAAGACGGGAGGGAAAATAATATTATCTCATATCGGCAACAGTCATGTCACCTTTGAACAGAGCACAAAATTTTGAGTCCATTGTCATCCAAAGTTTGGTTTTAGCATGACCTTAGGAAGATGAGATCGTTACTTAGAGTTTACTCCTCCAACTGATTACTCTTCCAGTACCTATGGAGAGTTTTTTTATGCTTCTTGCATCACAATTTTTTATAATCAAGTCTATGTTTCATGAGTTATCCATATGCCTCATGCTCTTGTTCAAAGGAAGTCTATAAGCATGTGTTGGACATTTCTCAGAACTCTTGACTTTGCATGTCGGCCATACCCTTAGTGTATCTCAAAGTCACATGAAGTTCTAGTCCTACCATGCACCCTGGTCCTACATTCATTATGGGTACGTAACCTTGAACCCAACAGTTGACATCTCCTCATCGGTCGTTGATTGGGGGGTTTCCCTTATGTTCGATGACAAGAACTATATTCACACATTGGGATTCGTGTAGTGTCTTGGATTCCATTATCCTTATTGGTGGTTTCCTCACATTTGTCGGTAGTCTTTCTTATTGGATGCTATTCAGAGGGTCTCTTTCATGCACTACTTACATCTAGTGCATACGAGAGATGCACAGGGTCATTGGTTCGTGAACATTTTATTCATCTGAGCTCCTCCTAATCATCAAGTTATTTCTTTGTACCTCATGTTGACTAATGAGAGATTCCCTAATTCTCTCTTTACAGTGGGTCTCCTTCCAATGAATTCAACTCATCTATTATGGAGATGAGACCTAGAGGCTTGCAGTCATCAGTGGTAGGTTCTCCTTCCATCGAAGGTTTGGAATACATCAATGTCTCCAACACCCATGAGGGTGGGGGTGTAGGGAGAAAATTTGGAAACAATGCACATTATTTCCCCCAACACCCATGGTAGACAATGAAATTAAAAAAAAAATCATTGCCTCACCATTCCCCTTAATAAGTGTGGGGGTGGGAGGAAACAAACACATTTGTTCAAATTCACATTGTGTCCCCTCATTTTTGTGAGATTGGGGGTAGGAAATGTGACTTTTAACATAACATTTTATCCCCCCACCCCACCCCCACCATTGGGGTATATAATGGAAATTTTATCACACCCATCAGGGTCAGGGTTAGGGGAGACAATGTCCAATTCATGGGAGTGAGGTGGGGGAAGAAAACATTCACTTTCAAAATGAACATTGTCTTCCCCCACCCCTACCAATGTGAATTTCATGGGATTTGGGGGAGAAAACATGCATTTTGAAAGTACATGTTGTATCTCCCCTCCTCCACCCCAATGAAATGCATGTTTCCTCCACCTAGTGGAGTGAGATAAGGCACACTTTCAAATGCATGTTGTCTCCTCCCACCCTCACCCCCATGAAACAAAAAATTTCAATCCCAACCCCTCATGATAGTGGAGGAGGCAATGTGTATTTCAAATGCACACTATCATCCCCCCACCCTAAAAAATGCACATTGTCTCCCTCCACTCCCAAGGGTATCAAGAGTGATAGTATGCACTTGAAATCAACACTATCAATCCCCACCCACACCCTCCACCCCCCACATTCAAGAGAAAGGTGGGCATGGGGGGTGAAAATTTTGCACATTATCACCCCCAACCCTACCATTCTCCTCTAGTGTGAATTTTAAGGTCACGTGGGGGGTTACAATGTGCATTTTAGGTGTACACTAACTCCACCCTCACCCTCCTCATGTGGTCGGTGTGGATGGGGGCTGATAGTGTGAATTAATTGGTGGTGATAATGTGAATTTGAAATGCATATTATCACCATCACCCCAACCATGTGTACTATTGCTATCCATAAATGCACATTGTTGGTCCTAAAGTCTCCACCTGATTGCTAAAGGGCAGAGTTAGGCCACCTCAAGTTTAGAATGATTGGTTTTATGATTTTGTTCCTCAATTAAAGGGTTGTCTTACCAAGACGTTAGCATGGTTTGGTTGGCCAAATGACATGGACGAGGGTCCTCCTTGGATGGTGGCACACTAAGGACAGACAAGTGAGATGGTAAAGGTAAGAAACAAAGAAAAACAACAAATCATTCAATGAACAATCTGTTGCTAGAAGTTTAAGTCTTAAAATGTCATTTCAAGCATTAAACATGTACCAAAAAAATAGTTATTCCCACAGGTTGCAACAAAAACAAATCTTCATAAAAGTATAGTTTTGATTACAGGTTGCATATTAACAAAGACAAGTTATACTATAGCTGAAGGAAAAGAAATGTACTTCGCACAAATAAAAACTGTATTCAATATAAGAAATAGATACAAATTTGAACACAAACACATTGTCATCAATAATACCTTCACTAGGTAGAGAGATCCAATCCATGCACAGAATGGGCCCAACCAGTTTTTGTACTAATATTCTTCTCCCAAAACATCCACCCTTCTAACATACAAAGAATGCCTATTTATCATAGATGTGGAGAACCTCGACCAGTTTAGAACTGAGGTTTCTCTCTACACATCAACTGTAAAAAAAACTTATTAACTTAAGTAAAACACATTTCTAGAGTATGTTAATTAATACTCTGAAATTCACTTAACAAAAATGAGTGGTTCTTATCACACAAAAAAGACCACTTATTACGCCTAAAACTAAAAGATTTTTGCAATTGAAAAATTAAAAACTGCTACTAGCACTGAAGCTAGACTGATGCACATGTTGGAGTGAACCGATATTTGATAGAATATGGCTCGGAGTGATAAAACTAATTTCTGCATCGATCACTGGCAAGCATGCACGTTGTTTGAGTCCACTGGAGATAACTTAATATGTTGGCAGTGTTTTTCCCCTACTTATCCCCTGGAGGAAATAAGGAAGACATCTGGCATTTTCTGGAGTCTTTGATATCCTTTCTGCAGTTTGGACATGTAGTTTCCCCAATTCTAGTGTGGCGCCCCTTTTTAAACATTTCAAAATGTGGAATAAATGTGGGTGAGCCACCTCGAAAATTTGACATTCAGGGGATTTGCAGCGTAGAGTATACATATTCTTCGGAGGACAGAACTCCCAGAGTCATTAACCAACACGAATCACTTATTAACCCGAGATTTCCTTTAACCTTCATCATTTCGGGACTTCGGGACTCTGTCTCTTTGGGGTTCGGGAGTTTCTTTTGAATGTTGTTCTTGAGAATATCCTAGAATGACAATGTTGCGGAGTGAAGTGGTAGTGAGGACCCACTTCGGCTGTTCAGGGCTTTGACACTTCAGGGCTATGGTACTTCAAAAATTTGGGGGTTCGAGAGCTTCAAGTGTTGATTTTGAGAATCTCCTGGAGTGACAATGTTGCGGATTGACATGGCAGTGAAGAACCACTTCGGTTATTCAGGGCTTCGACACTTAACAAGATTGGAGAAATGTGCTCCCTTTGACTTGAAATCCCCCAAAGTGCTAATATCGTGAATTCCTTAACCACGTTTATCTTAATTAACTCAATATTAATAATTTAATCATTTGGTGTTTCGGGAGTTTCTGGACCCCTGCTCTTCGGGGTTCTGGATTTTCTGGATGCAAAGTCTCGATACCTCCCAAATGGCTGATCTCCTGGATCTGACATGTCTACATGACATCACTATCACTAACATGTATGCATGTAGAGAGTGACACTGTCACCTGTAAATGTGAAAATGGCTTGAAATGAGTGCGATGTGTCAGCGATCGATGGATTCCACATGTCACCATGGATGAATGCTATGTGGAGGCAACCGATGGATGCCATGTGTCACCACCGATGAATGAAACATGGCAATGATGGATGGATTCCACATGTCACCATGGATGAATGCTACGTGACTCTGATGTTTCGACATTCGAGAGCTTTCGAGTGCTAAGTGTGGAGATCTCTTGAATGGCTGATCTTGCAAAGCGATGCAGTGGTTTGGGGTTTCGTCATTTCGGCATTTGGTAATTTTTTACAAAGATCATCTCAGACGTTTCGGCGTCGAAGTCATAGAATGAAGTTTGTGTAAATCTGTGATTAAACCTCGCACCTTTCTAGAACTCCTAATTTGTGAGATTCGTTGATGTAAGTGGCATGTTCAATCTCCACCTTTGCAAATTTAACCTGTTTGTTCTCATAATCTGAGCCCGAAATTGACTGCTCTAAATTGTTGTGTTTTGTCCACGGGTGTTCCATGTGCATACAAAATACATGGTCGACCTGTTGCATTCTCAATTAGTGATAAACATGATGAAAAATATTTTCAAACTCAAACCATAACATGTAATCACCTTTCAAGGAAGAAAAAAGATGGTGCAAAATAAGTAAAAATGAATGAGGGTCATTGAAGCTAAGTGATTAA
>JASDQU010104023.1:135979-152848 GCA_032191745.1 Picea mariana
TAATGCGAAAAACGAACCCTATGGAGTATCCTTTAAGATCTTTGCAATCTCCCTAAACACGAAAAGATAGCCAAGCGACCTTGTTCTTTTCACACTCGTAAAAGTGTTTGAAGAAAATGTCTAATGAGCGGTAGATTATTTGTTTTTCGATATCGTGAGACTAACTTACGAAAAATGACATTTTGGAGTTCTCTTTAAGTTTTTTTCAGACTCTCTAAACATGAAAAACCCTTGAGTTTTATTTCTTTGGACTCGTAAAAGAAGCATTGAAAGGCCCATATGGGACCGAACCACTCCTTCCTAGGGTTCGTTAAAAATAACCCGAGGGACTCATTTGAAGGATGAGCTTACATTACAAGCATATGTTGTCCTCCTAAATCTTGTGTAAAAATAAAGAGGTACTCGCCAGAAATGGTGGGGGGAAATTGGAAAATAAATGTGTATTTGTATTTGTGTTAGTGGCAGTAAAGTCGTTCTTGAACATGACACCCCCCTTCATCATTGTATCTGGGTTGGGAAATCCATATGTCTCTCATTTGAACATCCACAAGTACATATGTTGGGTCCTCCTTGAGTCAATTCATCCAAGACAATTGTCATGTCATTCACGTGTTCAAGAGAAGTCCAACCTAAACAAGCCTTTTATTAAGTCGGCCATCTGCAGTTCTAAATTTTCTACCATGTCGGCCTTCCCTGAGTCAGTTCTGAACCATTTCATACTCTAATCTACTTCAAATATGTTACATATTTCGTGTCATTGATGGGGGATACATTAAGACCCTCCTATGATGAGTCTTTTCCTGTCGAATTCAACTCATTATCTAGGAAAAAGACTTAGAAATCATTTAGTACCTTGGAGCTTGCATGCCGCAATGGCAGGTTTCCTCGCTTTCAATAGTGGGTTCACATTATTGTCCTCTAATTGGAAGATTCCATCCTGTGTTTGACTTCAAATCATTAATTCACATTCATTGGATTTTAATAGAGTGCCTTGGAAGTCATTAACATCAATGGTGATTTCCCTCGCACTTGTTAACGATTTTTATTAATGACCGATAATCAAGTGGGTTCTACCATGTTCGACTTTGACACCTATTATCACATGACTAGATTCGTACTTCATGATGATGGAAATGAAGGCCCTGGATCTCACCATATCCATCTAGGTTGTGATGGAGTATTCATGAGTTTGTACTAACACATAGATCCACTTTGTATGTCTCGTGGCTATGTTCGAATTTGAATTCTTTAAGAGAATAGATCCACAATGTATTTCTCGTGGATATACTGAATCATAATGACATGGATCCACAGTGTATGTTTAGTGGCCATGAATCACTTGACACTTATGATTAGAGTCACTTTTAGTATGAGTATGCGAATGGATACCTCAGAAGATGGTATATTATTATGCAGATTCTTGATTGTTTGCAGGTTCCCGACTGATGCGCTCCTTGTTTTCAACACACACATTCTACAAAGTATTTTAACTGTCATATGTTCCAAATTCATACTTTGGGGGGAATTATGTTACACATTATTTTGTTCACCCCAATGATCAACTTACGATATGTGCATGACTCTCTTCCATGTTCCCTGAAAACACTAAAAGAGGCTTTCTCCATGAGAAAAGTGGGTTATCGTTTCTTCCTTAAAAACTATGTCAAAGAAGATCGTCTCACCCTGCTATATGCTTGGGGTGCGACAATGATTGCTCGTCGCATGTTGCACCAAACTGGACTGCAACGTCATCGCAAGCTACTTGTGGATAGGGTG
Source organism: Picea mariana (assembly GCA_032191745.1). Classification (NCBI taxonomy): domain Eukaryota; kingdom Viridiplantae; phylum Streptophyta; class Pinopsida; order Pinales; family Pinaceae; genus Picea; species Picea mariana. The sequence continues at coordinate 137,756 of JASDQU010104023.1, forward strand.
TGATGATGCTTAAATAAGAGGAAAAGTGAAATTCACGAAGGTTCTAGAAGGGAATCTTCTAGAATATGAGGTGGCCTCCGATCGGTTTGGATCTTACTCGCTTCTCTGATTTAGTGGGATCACCCTAATATCCTCGTCAATCCCTCTTTCACACTATATAAAGAGGGATATCTTATGGAAAAGGCTATGGCTTTCTTATGCACGAAGAACTCTATTATAGATTATACTTGAGATAGCTTTGCTTTAGCTCTCTAAGTCAGATTATGGATGTTCTTCATTAAAGGCATTGGAGCAAAGGTGTGTGTGTTGAAGAAAAGAGCCATTAGAAGGGACCTTGCAACATCAAGGCATGGGTTGTATTCTCCACTTTCATTTAATATAATGCAACAATACATTTCTTCCATATAAAGGTGTCTTTACTTTTATTGTATAACTCCTTGATCTTATACAAAGAATTCATTGGAATATATATATTGTTGTTCTCTCTCTTTGTTGGCGTGTGATTCTTAAACAGGTTCACCATACCAAAAGTCCAAATATGTAGCGACAAGGATGACACTAGAGAGGATCAAACGTCATTTGAAAGGTATGTCACTTGTCCCTCTCTAAACTAGTTTATATGACAATGAAGTCTAAGGTGAATTTTATATTCTACCCTATTTTGTTCTAGCTTCTTGTTGAAGTTAGGGAGATTAGTTTGTGTCCGCACTTACCGATTTTTCTGATAACACTCATAAATGAAAACGTTCAACCCTAACCCATATACACATCCTCACTCTCATGAGGAGGGTGTTAGTGGGGTATGATAGTGTGCATTTGAAATTCAGACAATCAACCTCCACCCCTAAAATCCAAATTGTCACCCCCCAATCCCACCCTCACTTGAAATGTGCACATTATCACTCCCAACCCATGACCTGTTCATGAATTCATGAGGGTGGTGGTGGGGTGTGTTAGTGTTCATTTTATCATGGGGTGGGGGTACGGGGGTGATAGTGTGCACACTATCACCCCACACCTTGAATCCATTCTCATTAAATTTTCATTATCACCCCCAAACCCTTTCCTCCATAGAGAGTGGTGGTGGGGCCATGAAAGTGGGGGTTGGGGGAGAAAGTGTGTATTTGAAATACACACTATTGATTATGGGGTCTAGGGATGATAGAATGAATTTAAAATGTATGCTATCAATCCCACATACACACCTTCATCAAATGGAAATGATTAAAAAACACCCCTACCCATGCCCTCACTCTCATGAGGAGGGTGATGGCGGGGCATAAAATGTAAATTTGAAGTGCACACAATCACTCCCCACCCCTAAAATCCACGCTATCACCCCCAAAAATCACCCTCACCTACAAAATGTACATTTTCACCCCTAACCCCAACCCTTTTCTTGAGTTCATAAGCATGGTGGTGGGGTGTGATAGTGTTAATTTGATCATGTGGGTGAGGGTGAAGAAGAGGAAATATTGCGTGAATTGGGGGTTGGGAGATGATAGTGTGCATTTGAAATGAACACTATCACCCATTTCCCCCAAAATCCTCATGAAGTTTTTGGTGGAGGGTGATGAATTACGTTTTAAATGCACACCATCACCCCCGACAAAAATTGCTACCATCATCCTCCACCCTCACCCTCAATGATGGTTAGGGTGATGGTCAAGGTTGTGAGTGATGTTGTTCATTTGATCATGGGGGTGAGGGTGGGGGGATGATAGTTTGAATTTGAAATTCACACTATAAACCCCCCACTCCCACCCTCCTCGTGAAGGTGGGGTGATAGTGTGCATTTTGTATGCACATTATTAGGTCAGAGTGGGGGTTGATAGTGTGCATTTGGAATGTACACTATCAGGTGGGGGTGGGTGTTGAAATTCTCCATTTTAAATGCACACTATCAAAGGGGTGGGGTACCATGATAGTGTGCATTTTAAATTTAAATTATTAGTGGGTTGGGGGACATGACAGTTTGCATTTAAAATGCACATTATCACTCCCCATGCCCACCCTACTCATGAGGGTGGGGGTGGAAGATTATATTGTGCATTTAAAATGTGCATTATATCTACCATCCCCACCCTATCAACACTCACTCCCACACTATTGTAATGAGAAGGGTTTCAGTGGGGGTGATATTATGCATTTGAAATGCACATTATCACCCCCACCCTGCTTGTGAAGGTGGGGGTGTTTGATGAAAGTGTTAATTTCAAATGCATAATATCACCCTTGCCCCCATTTTTCATTTGAGGGTTAGAAATTGTTCATTTAAAATGCATAATATCACCCACCAACCCCATGAATTGGACATTATATCCCCCCACCCTAACCCTGATGGGAGTGTGAAAATTTCCATTATATCCCCCCACCCTAACCCTGATGGGAGTGTGAAAATTTCCATTATATCCCCCAATAGTGGGGGTGGGGTGATGGGATACAATGTGCTATTGAAACTAACATTTCCTAACCCCATCCTCACGAATATGAGGGAACACAATGTGAATTTGAAAAAATGGGTGATAGTGCACACACTATCAGTCACCACCATCACCCCAACCCCACCCTCAAATACACACTATTACCACCCACCCCCATGCTCCATGTGATGGTGGAAGGTAAGGGGGATGGGGGTTGAGGGTTGGGTGTGATATTGTGTATTTTAAATTCACACTATAACCCTCCACCATTTCACACTATCACCTCACACACCCACCCTCTCGATGAGGAGGGTGTGGGTGGGGGTAATAATGTGCATTTGTGGGTGGGTTTTGATCATGTGGATTTTGGGTGGGCGATGATAGTGTGTGTTGTAACCTAGATTTGCACCCCTATCCTTTCCCTCCTTTACCTTATGCATCCATCAAGTATTATTTTTGTTTTCTTTTTTCTAAGCTTATTCTCCATGAATTAATCACTCAGCTTCAATGGCCCTCATTCATTTTTACTTATTTTGCACCATCTTTTTTCTTCCTTGAAAGGTGATTACATGTTATGGTTTGAGTTTGAAAATACTTTTCATCATGTTTATCACTAATTGAGAATGCAACAGGTCGACCATGTATTTTGTATGCACATGGAACACCTGTGGACAAAACACAACAATTTAGAGCAGTCAATTTCGGGCTCAGATTATGAGAACAGACAGGTTAAATTTGCAAAGGTGGAGATTGAACATGCCACTTAGACCAACGACTCTCACAAATTAGGAGTTCCAGAAAGGTGTGAGGTTTAATCACAGATTTACACAAACTTCATTCTACGACTTCGACACCGAAGCGTACGAGATGATCTTTGTCAAAAATTCCCAAATGCCAAAATGACAAAACCCCAAACCACTGCATCGCTTTGCAAGATCAGCCATTCGGGATATCTCCACACTTAGCACTCAAAATATCCCAAATGCCGAAACATCAGAGTCATGTAGCATTCATCCATGGTGACATGTGGAATCCATCCGTCGTTTCCATGTTTCATTCATTAGTGGTGACACATGGCATCCATCGGTTGCCTCCACGTAGCATTCATCCATGGTGACATGTGGAATCCATCGATCGCCGACACATCGCACTCATTTCAAGCCATTTTCACATTTACAGGTGACAGTGTCACTCTCTACATATATACATGTTAGTGATAGTGATGTCATGTAGACATGTCAGATCCAGGAGATCAACCATTTGGGAGGTATCGAGACTTTGCATCCAGAAAATCCAGAACCCCGAAGAGCAGGGGTCCAGAAACTCCCGAAACACCAAATGATTAAAGTATTAATATCAGGTTAATTAAGATAAACGTGGTTAAGGAATTCACGATATTAGCACTTTGGGGGATTTCAAATCAAAGGGAGCACATTTCTCCAATCCTCTTAAGTGTCGAAGCCCTAAATAGCCGAAGTGGTTCCTCACTGCCACGTCAATCCACAACATTGTCACTCCAGGAGATTCTCAAAATCAACACTCGAAGCTCCCGAACCCCCAAATTTTCCAAGTATCATAGCCCCGAAGTGTCAAAGCCCCGAACAGCCGAAGTGGGTCCTCATTACCACTTCACTCCGCAACATTTTCACTCTAGGATATTCTCAAGCACAACATTCAAAAGAAACTCCCGAACCCCAAAGAGCCGTAGTCTCGAAGTCCCGAAATGATGAAGCTTAAAGGAAATCTCGGGTTAATAAGTGATTTATGTTGGTTAATGACTCTGGGAGTCCTGTCCTTCGAAGAATATGTATACTCTGTGCTGCAAATCCCCTAAATGTCAAATTTTCGAGGTGTCTCACCCACATTTATTCCACATTTTGAAATGTTTAAAAAGGGGCGCCAAACTAGAATTGGGGAAACTACATGTCCAAATTGTAGAAAGGATATCAAAGACTCCAGAAAATGCCAGATGACTTCCTTATTTCCTCCAGGGGATAAGTAGGGGAAAAACACTGCCAACATATTAAGTTATCTCCAGTGGACTCAAACAATGTGCATTCCTGCCAGTGCTTGATACAGAAATTAGTTTTATCACTCCTAGCCATATTCTATCAAATATCGGTTCACTCCAACATGTGCATCAGTCTAGCTTCAGTGCTAGTAGCAGTTTTTAATTTTTCAATTTCAAAAATCTTTTAGTTTTAGGCATAATAAGTGGTCTTTTTTGTGTGATAAGAACCACTCATTTTTGTTAAGTGAATTTCAGAGTACTAATTAACATACTCTAGAAATGTGTTTTACTTAAGTTAATTTTTTTTTACATTCGATGTGTAGAGAGAAACCTCAGTTCTAAACTGGTCGAGGTTCTCCACATCTGTGATAAATAGACATTCTTTGTATGTTAGAAGGGTGGATTTTTTGGGAGAAGAATATCAATACAATAACTGGTTGGACCCATTCTGTGCATGGATTAGATCTCTCTACCTAGTGAAGGTACTATTGATGACAATGTGTTTGTGTCCAAATTTGTATCTATTTCTTATATTGAATACAATTTTGATTTGTGCGAAGTACATTTCTTTTCCTTCAGCTATAGTATAACTTGTCTTTGTTAATATGCAACTTGTAATCAAAACTATACTTTTATGAAGATTTGTTTTTGTTGCAACCTGTGGGAATAACTATTTTTTTGGTACGTGTTTAATGCTTGAAATGACATTTTAAGACTTAAACTTCTAGCAACAGATTGTTCATTGAATGATTTGTTGTTTTTCTTTGTTTCTTACCTTTACCATCTCACTTGTTTGTCCTTAGTGTGCCACCATCCAAGGAGGACCCTCGTCCATGTCATTTGGCCAACCAAACCATGCTAACGTCTTGCTAAGACAACCCTTTAATTGAGGAAAAAAATCATAAAACCAATCATTCTACACTTGAGGTGGCCTAAATCTACCCTTTAGCAGTCAGGTGGAGACTTTAGGACCAACAATGTGCATTTATGGATAGCAATAGTACACATGGTTGGGGTGATGGTGATAATGTGCATTTCAAATTCACATTATCACCACCAATTAATTCACACTATCACCCCCCATCCACACCCACCACATGAGGAGGGTGAGGGTGGGGTGTGATAGTGTGCACCTAAAATGCACATTGTGACCCTCCACGTGACCTTAAAATTAACACTAGAGGAGAATGGTAGGGTTGGGGGTGATAATGTGCATTTGAAATGAAAATTTTCACCCCCCATGCCCACCTTCCTCTTGAATGTGGGGGGTGGAGGGTGTGGGTGGGGATTGATAGTGTTGATTTCAAGTGCATACCATCACTCTTGATACCCTTGGGAGTGGAGGGAGACAATGTGCATTTTTTAGGGTGGGGGGATGATAATGTGCATTTGAAATACACATTGCCTCCTCCACTATCATGAGGGGTTGGGCTTGAAATTTTTTGTTTCATGGGGGTGAGGGTGGGAGGAGACAACATGCATTTGAAAGTGTGCCTTATATCACTCCACTAGGTGGAGGAAACATGCATTTCATTGGGGTGGAGGAGGGGAGATACAACATGTACTTTCAAAATGCATGTTTTCTCCCCCAAACCCCATGAAATTCACATTGGTAGGGGTGGGGGAAGACAATGTTCATTTTGAAAGTGGATGTTGTCTTCCCCCACCTCACTCCCATGAATTAGACATTGTCTCCCCCAACCCTGACCCTGATGGGTGTGATAAAATTTCCATTATATACCCCAATGGCGGGGGTGGGGTGAGGGGATAAAATGTTATGTTAAAAGTCACATTGCCTACCCCCAACATCACAAAAATGAGGGGACACAATGTGAATTTGAACAAATGTGTTTGTTTCCTCCCACCCCCACACTTATTAAGGGGAATGGGGAGGCAATGACATTTTTTTAAATTTCATTGTCTACCATGGGTGTTGGGGGAAATAATGTGCATTGTTTCCACATTTTCTCCCTACACCCCCACCCTCATGGGTGTTGGACACATTGATGTATTCCCAACCTTCGATGGAAGGAGAACCTGCCACTGATGACTGCAAGCCTCTAGGTCTCATCTCCAGAATAGATGAGTTGAATTCGTTGGAAGGAGACCCACTGCAAGGAGAGAATTAGGGAATCTCTCATTAGTCAACATGAGGTACAAAGAAATAACTTGATGATTAGGAGGAGCTCGTATGAATAAAAAGTTCACGAACCAATGACCCTGTGCATCTCTCGTATGCACCAGATGTAAGTAGTGCATGAAAGAGACACTCTGAATAGCATCTAATAAGAAAGACTACCGAAAAATGTGAGGAAACCACCAATAAGGATAATGGAATCCAAGACACTACATGAATCCCAATGTGTGAATATAGTTCTTATCATCGAACACAAAGGAAACCCCCCAATCAGAGAACCAATGAGGAGATGTCAACTGTTGGGTTCAAGGTTACGTACCCGTAATGAATGTAGGACCAGGGTGCATGGTAGGACTAGAACTTCATGTGACTTTGAGATACACTAAGGGTATGGCCAACATGCAAAGTCAAGAGTTCTGAGAAATGTCCAACACATGCTTATAGAATTCCTTTGAGCAAGAGCATGAGGCATATGGATAACTCATGAAGCATAGACTTGATTATAAAAAATTGTGATGCAGGAAGCATAAAAAAAATCTCCATAGGTACTGGAAGAATAACCAGTAGGAGGAGTAAACTCTAGGTAATGAGCTCATCTTCCTAAGGTCATGATAAACCCAAACTTTGGATGACAATGGACTCAAAATTTTTTGCTCTGTTCAAAGGTGACATGACTGCTGCCGATATGAGATAATATTATTTTCCCTCCCGTCTTTTTTTTTTATTGGAAAAGAAATACTATGATACAGGAGAGGAAATGAGTTTCATGAGTAAGGAAATAACTCCAAATAGTGGAACATACCTATGCTAAATGGAAGGAAGTGCATGTGGTGAATGGCCACTTGGAGGGATGTTTCCTCTTAGGGTACAGGGTGTCAAGTTGTAAAGGATATAAAAAAGGCTCTGCTCAGATAGTGATGCAAACTATAAGGTAAGAGGTTTATAACGAGAAAGAGGGAACCGACAAAAGGGTCAATACTGCAAGTAGGATGATGGAATGTGATTACAACTTAACTCCAAATAATGTCCTTTTTTGCAGATTTAGTCCCCTAGGCCTGAAAAGATATAAAATAATACCCAAGAGAACTCTTCTAGCCAATGATGACTAGAGTATTCATTTTTTGTAGGTAGTATACTTGGTCCGAAAAAGGGTTAAACTCACACCAAATAGACGTCCTTTCAAATCCATTTAATGAGTGTGAAAGAGACAAGTTCACTTAGAATATATATTTTTTTTAGAGAGTCAGAAAAGTGTCCCATAGGTAACATTCATAATGCTTGTGAGTAAGAATATGGGGTTCGAATGAAAATTCATATTGGAACTATAAGGATCTCCTGGTCCTATGGAATAACTTCTGCATCGGCGTCAAATGGCACAAAGGTTCTAACTAGGGTACTCATGTTTGGTGAGCCTCTACCACTTAATAAGGACACTTCTAGTAGTATTAAGAAGGTTCTGTGTTGCTAATAAATGGGTTCGTACCTAGGGTGTATGGATCATGGTCATAGGATGATGAAAGAGTGAAAAATGGAGTGACAACCCATCCTATATGTCAGTGAAACAATATACTTGTCAAAGGCATGAACGGGTGGTATGACGCTGGAAACCGCAAAAAATCCTGGACAAAACCACCAAAAACTAATTCTTTCCACTGCACTATTAGTCCATAAGGTAAAAAATTACCACAAACTATAGAAAGTGGGTAAAACATTTCCACTAATAGTAAAAATAGACCATTTTACCATATCATTTGAGTTTTTTCACCCACATACTGCATTTTAGGCCATTTTTACCACGATCTTCAAGTGTCGATTGTGGGAGATATGATCAATGGAATCAACAACTGTCTAGACCAAGTAAGTGCCCATGCCCTCTACTTCAATTTCAATGGTTTAAATTTCAATTTTAGGCTCCATTTTTTGATAGAGCATGGAATATGGAAATTAGGGCGTACGCGAGTGACAATTCATTGGGTCACGTATACAACCCCATATACGCAGGCAAAGCGAATCCTACACACATATATGGAGCCCTATACATCAAGGTTACCAAGTCAACCCGTATACAAGTCCTTGATCAACGTTTTTGAAAGGTTCCAACTCAAAACAATGGCTTCTCCTTTGTAGGATGGTGATTGAATGGAGGGAGGGGGAGCATGAAGAGATAAAATCAACAATGGGAAGGGATGTAAGGGCCCAACAAGATTTAAAAATATGTGGCCTTTATAAATTTTGGTATCTCAAGGAAATGAGAGCTCAAGTGAGGTTACTCCATTTGCTAGTAAACTACTCCGATCTAGAGACATAGTCCTTCAACCTCAATGGGAAACCGTTGAAGATTGAAGTGGATTATATATAATTCATCACTGGATTGTCTCGTCGAGGTGGGGTAGTGAATCGCAATGACCTAGGGGTTGGGGGTGGTATGAATATGGAGGATTAAATTTCCACCCACTGTGTTGCAAGAACAAATAAAGTAGGGAGACAATTCCTAATGAGGGCGATCGAGAACATGAGCTTAAATATCATTGTTCTTGTACTTACACATATTTTGGGGTCAGCCTTGTTGCATCAAGAATCAAGGCCACTCATGTTCTATGCGGTGGAGTGTTTAAGAACCATTGTTTATGATTGGTGTACTTCACTGTTGGCTAACATGAAGAGCCACATGGAAGATTGCAAAGAAGGGAAAATGAGAAACTTCAGATTTGCATCCATTCTTTGTAGTTTTTTCTTTGATAGGGTTCCAGGCTTGAGCCTTAGAGTAGATATTATTCCACATGGATAGTGTGATCCAACCATGTCACTGTGGACTAAAGTGATGAGGTGGCTAGGAGGTGGTAAGGTGCCAACCCCCTACAATGACGAGTTCTTTTTCTGGTGGCACTAACAGGTCATATCCATTGATGACTACCCTTACGGCAGGATCAACTATAGAGGGAATACAGACATGCCTTTGCCACCAGGTTCTTCCTACTGTGATATTGGCAAGAAATGTTTTTATATATTTCAATTTCTTTTTGTGCTTTTCAATAAAAATAAAAATCACAAATAATTTTGTATGGTATGAAGTATTAATAATTGCATTGTTACGTAGATGTAGGTCTGTGAAGGCCAGAGGGATTCCGACGCCATTTGTGGAGGGGCCGAGGATATCAACACTCGGGAGGAGATGCAGGGAGAATGTTACATAACGTGAAGGGGAACCTATCTCAATTTACGCATAGGATTCCTATGGCTCAAGTGGAGGATCTGCTAGAGGCGATGTAGCGACAGGTGGTGGGTGTACTCCGTGCATGGGTGTGACTCTTCTGGCATCTCACAAACACCATCATGTGCTATCATGATATGCATCTAGTACAACAGGCATAGATACCATTTTCATATTATATACCATCCATACATGTATTTTGAGGGTGTGAACCCCATTTTGTACTATGAAACCATATTGTTTGAAAGGATGAAATATACAAAAAATTTTGTCTTCGGCGTTACTTATATATGTTACAATGTGTACATGCATGAATGTGTTTTCTTTTCTTAGTTATGTGACAAATACCAATCTAAAATATAATTAGCATATGCATCAGATACATTATTAGAACTTCAAGGTATGTGATTATAAGTAAGAAAATCAAAGTATTGTTCCAAAATTTAGACCCGTAGGAATTGTTGGAGTAGAGTAGGGTCTCTCACATGGTAAATATCGTTTAACTAACATACGACTAATTGTGAGTCCAGATGAACCTCTAAAGATGAAACACCATGTGAAATGACATCGTGTAATATCTCTATAACAAAACTATACTCAGACACATTATTCATTGATGGCTCCAGACGAATTCCACCTGAAGACACCAGTTGGCCCTCGGGTGAGTAAATGACCCAAGCGGTGCAATCCATGTTCCACATATGACGACTAACACCATCCACGAATCTTAATTAAACTGAAGACTTCGTTGAAATCTTCCAACCAAGGGAAAACTTGATAAGCAAGCCGATGACACAAAGGAAAATATGTATATACACTAAGATACAATAGTATACAATAGGTAACACCCAATATTTGAGGGACCAAGCGTAATAATTTTTAAAGTAGAGCCCATTTTTTGGCTCATCCATCATATTACCTTCATAATATTCCAATTCATAGGTTCCTTTCTCTAAGACACGTCACATGATATAATGATCATGCCACATAAGGTTGAACTTGTCTGCTGCCAACGCTTCTTTGGGTTGGTCACACATGAGAACCAAGTCACCTTCAGTGTACCATCGAGGAAAGACTGACCTATCATACTGAACATTAACATTTCATTTATTTTCTTTGATAGTCGTAGAGGCATCTCGACGTTTCTCATCGAGACGCTTTAGGTGTATGAGGCGTTATTCAAGGCCAAATGTGTTCGGTAGGAGCTCAATTTCCAACTTGAGGGAAGAGATTTCACATTCATTCGGAAGAATCGATTCCATGCCATGTACTAAATGAAAATGAGAGAAATCGGTGGAAGTCTTTACCGAGGTTCGATATGCCAAGAGTGCAGGATAAAGCATCAGATGCCAGTCATATTTACTCTAGCTAATAGTGTTTTTCAAGATGGTCTTGAGAGATTTATTCACTGCCTCTACTTGTCCATTTTCTGGGGATAGTGAGGGGAAGAATGATTGTGCTTAAACCCCAGTTTTGATGCTAACTCTTTCATCATTTCATTTTTAAAGTGAATTTCATAATCAATGAAAAATATCTCTTAGGATTCATAACTGTGCTATAATTTGGTTGAATACAAAGAATGTTATAGTATTACTATCATATTTAATGGTAGGCATGGCCTATTCCCATTTATTAAAGTAATCCATGACCACAATAATATTCTAGTGCCACCCAGCCAAAGCTGGGTTACAATCCATAAAATCTATCCCCCAGTTGGTGAATGGACCGACAGTGATGACTGGGTGAAGGGGGGCTAGGTTCGATCACATTTACCGAGTGAACACTAGGAAAGGGTGACACTTATTGACCGCTTCAATACAATCTTTAAAAATTGATGGCCAAAAATAATTGCCTTGCAATATTTTTTGGGTTGTCTCAATCCTGGATAAATGATCACCAAAATCCCCACTACCATAGTCGACATTGATAATAGATTCAACTTCCTCATGATTAAAGCAACGATGTAAAATTTTATTTACTCCTCGACGATACAAAGTGTCATCGATGATAAGGTAGTTTTTATCCTGATGACGTATATGTCATCAACTATCTCTCGACAGATGCTAGGGTAGCTTCAATGTTTGAAGATAAATTAGAATGTCTCCATACCAGGGGTTTGAAGACAAGACAAGGAAGATATGTTCATTTGTGAATGAATCATCATGAAAAATTTCCTCATCTAGTCAAGGGAAGTCTGATATCAACTCGGTAAAAACTAGTGATTTCTTAGACTTCGCTGAAGTGAAATCAAGATCAAAGTCTTGCAAAATAAAAATCCAATTATTGTATTTCCCCCCTATGATATGCCTGGTGAGGACATATTGAAATGGATTTATATCTACAACTACAATAGTTTTGCAAAGTAATATATAATGCCGTAATATTTGAATTGCATGTACAACGACCAAGGCTAGTTTCTCTACATGATAGTATTTATGTTTAGGATCGACTAGGTTTTGAATGAGATAGTAGACAATGGGATCATGGAGGTCATCGTCCTCCTGAACCAGAACCATACCAGCCATCCCTTAGGATGCGATGATATAAAGAAAATAGTCTCTATTGTATTCTGGAGGCTTCAACAGAGGTGTCAATACCAAATATTTCTTAAGAGCATCGAAGGATTTCTGGGCTCACTCATCCCATATAAATAGAGTATCCTTCTTCAAATGACACATGAAACCCTTAGTTAAATTTTCATAGTTCACTATGAACCAACGAAGGAAATTATCCTTCCCCTTTAAACCTTGAAGTTGTTGAATGTTGTGCGGGGGAGGAAATCGAAGTATTTCCTCAACCTTCATAGGATATATCATGATCCCATGCTCAGACACTAAGAATCCTAAAATATGGCCAGACCTAACATAAAAGATGCACTTGTGAGGGTTCAACCGAATGAGATAGTAATGGCATATCACAAATCCTAATCAAAGGTGAGAGGAGTGATCCATTGTCTTGCGAGAGTGAGAAACAAGATTATCTAGGTAAGCTTCGACAATATGCTTGAGATCATGAAAGGAAAAGGTCATGGAATGTTGGAAGGTTTCTCCGATGTTTTTGAGGCCGAAAGGCTTTTTTTGGTATGAAAAATTAACCCAAGGACAAATAAATGTCATCTTATGTTGATCCTTGGGTTTAATTTGAATTTGATTATATACCATGAAAATCTGTCCATAAAATAAAAGACTTAGCTTCCTTCTCACTCATCAAGAATCTGGTCAATTAAAGTAGTCGAGAAGTTATCTTTAGGACATACCTTGTTCAAGTCCTGAAAATCCATACATACATAGATGGTTTCTTGTTTTTTATTTACGGGAATGGGTTGGATACCCATTCAGTCAAGGGAACCAAGTAGATGAAGCAAACATTAAGTAACTTCTATACCTCTACCTTAATAGCATAGGGACCTCTTAGGATTAACAACTCTAAAATGTTTCCGAATAGGTCTAGCATCCAGATAGGTTTTAATCTCATGTTCGACAATGATGGGGTTGCTCCATGGCATCTATTCATATGACCAAGCTTCAAATACATCACGAAACGCTTTGAAGAGATCAGTATAGATCTAAATTTCTTCAGGTGAACAATCTACACCGATACATACGTTCTGAATTTTTCCCAAAATTTGAGATATGTCGATCATGATGGTAGGAGAAATATTCACCATGTTTCCTTCGACATAAATACGATGTGTATCTAATGGAACCACATCGTTATTGACCATATCATTCAAGGTAGATCTAAAGTCATCATGTTTGATCCTAACAAGATCTGGGAGGAAATAGGAGTGATGATGCATATCGTCTGAAGGCCTATTAGGACCATACATGGACTCTAAGATTGCTTCATATGAAGGTAAAGAATCATTGAGGAAATCATGCAAACAAGATGATAGGATGGCCCATATGGGATCTAAAATAGGATTCACCTCGTCCATCTGTGAGGAGAAAGGATCTGTGTCACCAGTAGCATCAAGAATATACTGATACACAAATTATGTCGCTAATAGTGTAATTTCCATCCCAATGTGTGAATGACCTTTGTATTACATAGTGGGGGAAGGTAGGGCCCAAGGATAATTGAAATATGAAGTACAAAAAGGAACGAACCTCATTGATGATGAAGACTCATTGGAAGTTACATGAATGTGGTGAATTGGTGCCATGAAATCAAAGCTACACATCAGAGAGGAATACATTCTGACACCAACATCCTCAGTTTCCTGATGAGAATTGTCGATCACAGGGACCAAAGTTCCAATTGATGCATTAGTACTAGCGTGCACAAAGGAAAACTGATCAATCATCACTATGTTCCCTTCGTGAGGAAAACATAAAGTGTGGAAAATAGACGACACAATGGTTGTCATTTCATAAGTCCATTTACACCCTAGTAATAAATTATAGTCGAGGGGCGCATCAACCACCTCGATTTCAACCTCCACCGTCTTCCCACTTAAATGGACTGAAAAAGTGGGAAGAATTTTGTGGGGTCGAAATGAATTCCCATCAAATGTTGTCAACATAGTCATAGATTGGGACATAGTCAAAAAGCCAATGGATTTCCAATTACAGTGTGTTTGATGGTAAGTTTCGTGTAATCCACATGGATTTGAAAGGCCACGTGGTTAGGTAAGAGAGGCCCCACATCCATGGTGTCAAACTTAATAACCCTTGAGCCACATGGGTCTAGAGATCCTAAATAAGATAACAAGGTGTTCCTCTGAGAAGGACACATATGGAGCACCTCCAAAGCCGACACCGCATAAGGGGTTTGACCTAGATCCTCAACAATCAAAACATTCTGGGAATCTATGGCATTAGGATTGTGTGCATAGCGCTTTAGTAATCCTTTCAGAATACAAGGGGGAGGTTCCTACTTTTCAATATGCAAGGGTGTTTCCAGAGGAGGAGGAGACTCTGGATCTATAATAGTGTTTGAAGAACCATAATCACAAGGTCGAGTGGCTACATCAATATGAGACTTGACCATATGGACACATAGATGGACACCTTCATGTGATGAGGGGATTTGACTCTCGTTCGATGCATTTTCGGTGTTGGAGGCCCACAAGGCCATGTGATAATTATGTGGAAATGGATTTGTCAGCACAACGGGTGGCTGTGATAAGAGCCTCGAGGCTTCCTCAATTTTGGGGAATAGTTGGGTAAGGTGATCATCTTTACAAAGTTTATAAGAAAACTTCACCTGCCATTTTTCTTTATTTCCCTCACTAGAATTATTATTCAATTTATCATTGTTAGTTTCATACTTGGAATTGGGATTGTGGTCATAGCGCTTTAGTAATCCT
>JASDQU010104023.1:214944-228378 GCA_032191745.1 Picea mariana
AACTTCTTAGGAAAAACACCCCTTTACAAATTAATGTGATAACATATGGCTCCATGGGGGATAGCTTACTCCCTGTGAGATGCCAAGAACCCTTATGTGGCTCCAGTTCCTTACTGTTGGGTTATGGAGTCACCTAAGAAACTAAAAACAAATGAAAAACAATATTTACAAAGACATGGGAACCATCCATGGCTCAAATAAATAAGTTCTTGAGAAAATGCCCATTTACAGGGCCACCAAAAAATTGATCTCCCTCCAAATTTTGCAACCTGTATGTATTATTTGGATATATCTCAGAGATTTTGAAGGGCCCAATCCAAAGGGCCTCAAACTTCTTATGCTTTCCTCTGTCCTGCTTTGGCATGTACCATTTGAGTAATAGATTTCCCAGCTGGAAATCCTCCTTACTGTTCTTCCTGTCAAAGGCATGCTTGATTCTCCACTGACAGTCATGTGCTCTATCTATCATCTGTTTTCTAGTCTATTGCACTTCTACTAGCTGATGTATCCTTCTAATCATATCATCAGGCTCTTCTTGATAGTCTTGGAAGAATTTTTCCGCAGGCAGGGTGAGATGAGAAGGGAAAATGGCTTCAACTTCATACACAAGCTGAAAAGGAGAGACACCCAGAGACCTCTTTGTTGTCACCCTGTCAGCCCACAGAGAAAATTTGAGCTTTGAATACCATGCCTTCTTATTATCCTCCAATATTGTTTTAATGATATTGATTAGACTTTTGTTAGAGGACTATGCCATTCCATTCCCTTGTGCATAGTAAGGGTTAGAGTGGATCAATGAAATTCCGAACTACTCACAAAAATTAGTCAATGGTTCAGCCTTCAAGGATGCACCGTTATCAGTGATGATTTTGTTCGAGCATCCAAACCTTTCCATAATATATTCAAGAAAACCAATGATGACTTTGTGAGAAGCGCTCCTTGTGGGGATAGATTCTATCTACTTGGTGAAATAGGTTGGCGCAGTTAATATCCACCTGTGTTGACCACTTGAAGCAGGATGAACTTCCCCAATAAATTCTAGGCCCCACTGTTGAAAGGTTCCAGAAGCTACTATAGACTTCAAAGGCAGAGACTTGAGTTGTTTCTTCCCAGAGAATTTCTGACATTTGATACAAGCTTTGACCTTCGCACAAACATCGGTGAATAAAGCAGGCATGTAGTACCCATCCCTGAGAATTTTATAGGATGTGGTCGTCCAGAAATGATGTCCCCCACACAGGCTGCTATGGAAATCAAACATAATCTTTTCAGTCTCGTGTGGATCCAAACATCTTAGAAGCACACCTAGAGGGTCTTTCCAATACAAGACCTGGTGAATAAGGAAATATCTAATTGCTTTGAGATTTAAATCTCTTGCCTTGATTTTCCCCATGCTATCAGGGGGCTTTAACTCTCGTAGAAAAAATATAATTTCTTTGTACCAAATGTACTCTTCCAATGAAGGGTTGTCCTGAGAATTTTTATCAGACAATACGGCTTATTGATTTTCTGAGAAAGCATTGATGAAGTTAACCCCCAAATCTTTACTATTAGATTCAACCAACAGCTTGTCTAAACCTTGACCTTTAACTAGCTTGGTGGTATTTATTTCTAGATCAAAATCAAGGATTTTGGCAATCCATTTGCTCCTTCTCCCATCTATGTCTGACTGAATAAGAATGTCCTTCACAAAAGTTGAAGGGACATATGCAATGATTTTTGAATGAAAAACCTAGACTCTGAAAGCTATGAGAGATTTCACTAAGGCATAGGCATGTTTCTCCATGATGTCATATTTTACCTCAGCATCCCTCAGTGCTCTGCTGAAAAAGGAAATAGGTTGCTCCAACCCTTCAACACTTTTCTGCAACAAAACCACTGCCACTGTATCAAAAGAAGCAAAGGAAAAAATCAGGAAATCCTTGGAATAATCGAGACTGATTAGCATAGATGCTTCAGTCAATGCCTTTTTAATTTGGTCAAAGGATTCTTTGGGCTCAACAATCCACTTTACTTCATTCCCCTTCCTAAGCATGGCTATGATATGCTTCACCAATTCAACAAAATTTAAAACAAACCTTCTTAAAAAATTAATTTTTCCCACGAAATACCGAACTTCCTTCCTGGATCTGGGAAGTGACAAGGTTCGAATAGCTTCTACCCTGCTTGAATAAATTTTGGCCCCATGAGATGATACTATGTGCCCCAAAAATTATCCCTCTTGCATGGAAAACAATGACTTTTTTGGATTTAGGGAGAGACCAAACCGTCTGCATTTCAAGAAGAAATTTCTCAGATGTTGCCAATGCTCTTTATCAAATCTAGAAAACACAGTTATGTCTTCCAGATAGATGACCACAAATTTATCTTTTTCCACAATGAAGGCTATGTCCATGGCTCACTGAAAGGTTTCCCCTGCATTTATCAATCCAAAGGGCATTTTGGCATACAGAAATGTTCCCCAAGGGGTGGTGAAGGTTGTCTTTTCTCTGTCTTCAAGATGGATGGAGATCTGATTGTAGCCATAAAATCCATCAATCATAGAAATCTTGGATGCACATGTCACTTTTTGCAATATGTGTTCCATATTTGGAAAAGGGTACTTGTCCTTCTTTGAGATCCTATCCAAGTTTCTGAAATCGACACAAAGTCTAATTTCTCCATTATTTTTCCTCACCGAGACTAGGTTGGCCACCCATTCGGAATATCTTAAGGGGACAATGAATTGTGCATCCAACAGCTTCTTTACCTCCCTTTCCATAATAGGTAGCCACATAAGATTTATTTGTCTTATTTTCTGCCTAAATGGCTTGGCCTCCTCTTTCAATGGGATCTTGTGTTCAATGACACTTTGTTTCATATGTTCTGAGGTCTTCGTATGTCCAATAAAAAACATCAGAAAATTCTTTTAATAACTCAATATATTCGGCCCTCTTCTCTCTTGACATACTACTTGATAATTTGACAAATCTTGGATCATGCTCTATTCCAGTATTGCACTCAGCCACATCAACATCATCATTTGAGATTTTACCCTTCACTGTCACATCGTTTCTGACCAAAATCCTTTCCAAAGGAACTAGTCCCTTTGGGATGTGATTGTTGGGTAGTTGGACAATGTGATGATCAACAATCATTTTCAAGAAAACATCAGGATGAGGCTCTATTTCAAAGTCAGGATCTTGATCAATATGCAATACAAGAAAACTCCTCAACAGTTTCTAGGAATCTTTTGATTTCAGGATCATCCTCAAACACTCTCCAATGCTTGACATTGTCAGGTATAGAGGGTTTATATTTCACTTCTACATCATACCTGAGTTTAGGTGGCAGAGGGACTTTGAAATTACTTGTTGAAATATCCATAGAATCGGACATGACATTATTTCCCCTTGGAATAAATGAAATGTTGAAAGCCGAAAAAACTGTCAATGAGGTCCCATACTTCATTTTTATAACTTTTGATATGAGGGTGTTTGGATTGATAAATATTTATGATCTGCTAGACAATGAACTTAGCATCCCCAAACACTAATATCTCTTCAATTCACATGTCCTTTGTAGACCTTAAACCCAAAACGAGAGCTTCATACTCTTCCATATTATTGGTAATTTCAAATTCTAATTTGTATGACAGAGATATGGTTTCCTGAGCACGGCAAACAAAAACTACTCGAGAACCAACACCTTCTTTAGAAGAAGCTCCATCAAAGAACATTTTCCAAACAAGTGTAATTGGAGGGGAATCTTCACAAAGAGTAATGGAATTTCTGATCTCAAGAGGAGGTTCAAGGGTATCAGTGAGCTGCAATAAGATAGATCCCAAATCAGTATCAAAGGAAAAGATAGGATGATTGGAGAGGTTTGCTTCATCACTGATAATGTAGGCTAATTGAGCCTCTATGTATAGTATTCTATGCTCCCCTCCAAATATAGGAATGGTAGCATATGTGAGGTCCATCTGCAAGGTTCCCCGAAGTATTTTTATCCAAGATATTGACAAGAACATGCCAAAATTGGGAGGAACATCATCCACCATGATATCCATGACCACGCTCTTCATGGGAAGCTGAAATAAGGTCACAACTAGATATTTGATGACTCCAATACATTGTACTCTCCTTAAATCAAAATAATACAAATCATGATAAGATTTTCTGATTTCTAATCCGAGTTCTTCCATGAAAATTTTGGGCATGAGTTATGAGATGCCCCTGAGTCCATCAAACAATTATGCAACACATTATCATGTATGTTCAGTGATGTGTAGAAGGGAGGGGATGAATCATGTATATATTCTACCATAGGACATAATATGACTATTGGATTTTGTCTTGGAGGTTTACTGAGTCTGTGGAATGACAGGGTGGTTCGGGCTGCAACATCTTAGAGAGGGACCTTTTGAAGTCTTCGTGCTTGACTAGCTCTAGAAGGGGGACAAGGATTATGATCTTCTAAATTTCATGCTCAAAGATAAAAGAGGAAGAGGGATTCATAATCTCTCTTACCTCAGGGACAAGGTCTTTGGCTATTGGTGGAGGATTATGAGCGTTCTTTTCTTTGTTGTTGTTTGTTGCATCTTTAGTAGGCTTCTCTACTCTGGAGGGTTGATCAGGGATGTCACACTTCCCTTCCTTATTCTTAGACCAGAGGTTATATTTATTGGGACTACTATTGGATTTCTCCCCCTTACTCAACTCATTTATTTGGCTGTCTAAGAGAGACTCCTCGTATGTAGATTGAGTCAAGTGAGGGAATGGGGAGGTGTCTACAAGACAATGGATTTCAGGATCTAGCTCTTCCTCCTCTCCTTCTTCTTCAACAACTAGGTTATTTTGAAGAGGGGTTTGGATTTTTTGATCATCCCTTTCTCATATTTTGGGTTCTCTTGGGAGAATCTGAGGGGAAATATTAATTTGTCTTCTGAAATTGCCTTTGTTATCAGCATTTTGGGCAGTTTTACAACCTTTTTTCCCTTCGAATTTCATTTTCTCCATTTTTGCAGCAAGGAATTTCACCATCTTGGTCAATTCATCCACTTGAGGATGGGATGCAGAAGAACCATAGGTTGAGGCATCATATCTCCCTCTTCCTCTGTCTCTGTCATCTTTGTTCCTAAGTCTGTCAATTGCCAATACATTGGATTCTACTTCCAGGGTTGTGTCTTGCATATGAGCCAGGGAAGTAGCTCTTCTTTCTCTGAGTAGGAGGTAGAAGTTAGGGTCAAAATAACTATCATAAGTAATTTTGGTAGAGGCTTCAGTAGGCTTTATCTCGGCAGGGATTTTATTGTACATCTTGTTGAATCTTTTGGAGAAATTAGAGACATATTCTCCCTCTTTCCTCTTCATGGATCCAAACTCTGTGATATAATACACAAAGTCATTTTTATCCCCCCATTGTCTCAAGAAGGCATCATCTAGAGCCTCAATCCTAGCAATGGATCCACGGGTCAAACCTCTGAACCACTTTCTAACCTCACCATCAAGGCTCTCGACAAAGACTCTCATTCAAACATCTTCATTTTCAATATTAAGATTATCTGCATAACTCTAGAAGGAAACAAGGTGCTCTTCAGCAGTTATGTCTTCTTCTGCAGTGAAGTTGGGTATATACTTTAGGTAATCTTTAGCAGGGATATTGTTCATTAGCTGAGGTAATACTAGGGGGGCATATCTTGCAGCCACTATGGCATCCATTTTATTTCTAGGAGTATTATCACCTGCCATAGGGATGATAGTTGGAGGAGAACCAGGAGGGGAAGGGGTTCAGGTAGGGAAGACTGGAAAAGAGATTCCTAGAGTAAAAAGAAACAACAGAGGATTAGGAGAAAAATCTATAGGGCTTGAGGGAATTGAGGTTTCCTTCTCTTTGGTAGGGGAAACAGTAGGAGGAGGAGGAGTGGTGAAGCCCGGGGTAGGAAAATATTCTGAGGTCATGGTTCTAAACCATGGTATAATTTCAGGGGAGAGCGGAGTGACAAGGCTTTCTCCCTCCAAACGTAGACCAAGAGGGGAAAACTCAACAGGAACGCTCCCAAAATTCAAAGTTTTGGAAACTCCAACAGAAGGTATAGCAGAAGGATGAAAAGCATAAATTGGAGTTCCTATAGGATAATGAAAATCATCAGAAATACCCGGTTCAGCAGTAGAAGTACCTTCATGAAGGGCCTTTCCCTTTCTGATAATTTTCTCTAGGTCAGCTTCAAGTGTTTCCAAAGGAACCAGTGGAGTAGACCTTGTGTGTCTTCCTATGGAAGCCATAGCTGAAACAATGGAGTTGTCAGGTGCAGAGTTGCAATCTTGACGTACTGGGTTATGATGCACCTTCGAAACCAGTAAGCTTTGTCGTTCAATCCCAGGGAAAATCTTCAATTCATCCGCAAAAACGGCGCCAGAAATTTTATCACTAGGATTCACCTCTGGATTGCATCAGAGGTAATATCGATACCCATCAGTTATGTTACAATGAAATGATTTAATGGTGGTATAATGGATGCAAACTCGGTATACATCGTTTTAACTCAAAAAAACTGGGAAGTTGGGCATTTATAAATAAGGTCTTGATCTAACATCAATCAGTAAGTTGGTATAGTTTTGAATAGGTGGAAGAAAGGGAAATAAATGTGAAGGTCTTCTATGAACATCCGGTCTTCCAGCAGCCTTGGGAAGAAAATCTTAAGATACAATATCCTCCCGGATATGAGAACTTCAGGAAACTGAAAACCTTGTAGCAACAATGCAATAAAAACTACATTACACCACAGTCACAACAACTCGAATGGATCATCCATGCCTGAGCTTCCAATATCAGAGGCCAAAAGAAATGGGGAAGCAAACCGATTGTTATTAAACAAGAAGTCTAAAAATACCATACATAAATGGAGAACCAGGAACTTTACTAAAACATTACATGCGAGAGCTCAGCTCTACCATCGACACCAACAAAATATGAGGAAGACTCCTATATACTCAAAGGAAAACAATAGAAGCATTCTCAAGCCTTTGCATTGAACGCATTACGTCTGCATGTTTCCTAACATACTGTGCATGCAGTCTCTGATCAGACGTGATCTTCAATCAGACGCGATCGCGCTCCAGAACGAGCCTGTTGATGAGTTGATTGGTTGACAGTCCTTTCTTGGGATTTCCATTTATGGTAGAAACGATGTTCAACCACCACTACCTATTTCATTAAATTCTTCATTGGGATCGGGGAGGCTCAAGTCAACCTTATACATGTAGGACATGGCAGCCTCTCATTGTTCATTGGCTACTTCGTTGGACTCTGCAGGGAGACTTGGTTAGCGGACGTGGATGTCGATGAGGAAGGATCGGCAAGGTGATGGGTGCAAACTCAGTGAGCTAGGGTGCATACTTGGCGGCCCGGTGGGTAACACAATGCTAAGGTGATGTGATGCGGGGAGGTGGCCTGGCGGCGAAAGGAGGGATCAGGTGGCCACATGAGGTGGATTCGACTAGTTGAAGAATACATCATGGGAGATAGATGGAGGGAGGCAAGAGGAGGGAGAGGAAGGAGATACGACATGGAGGTGAGTGGAAGACACATGGCGGAAGGTGAGAGGATGAAGTGAGAAGGTGGGAAAGTGAGTGGAGGACAGGTGTGTGGCGGCCAAAATTGGAGGGGGCGTGGGAGATTCAACAGGCGTTGGCAGGAGGGAAAGCAGTAAAGCAGAGCGATAAGTGGGATATTTTGGAGGGGGGGGTGATGGTAAGGATTTTGGAGCGGGGCCATGATAACGAGGGGCCCAATGGGGAAACCACTTATCCCCCCCTCCCCCCCCTTCTTTAAAGGAAGAATGTCAGGGGGGTTTGATATGGACAACACACCGTAGATCTGGGTTCATAGATCTCATCTGCCTAGATCTACACGTCGATTAGCACAATTGCACCCAAGCCCAAAAACTTAGGATAACACGATTTTGTGGGGTTTTTTCCACATTTCTTTATTTCTTTCACCAAGGGGGCAACTTCTTAGGAAAAACACCCATTTACAAATTAATGTGATAACATTGTGCAAGGGATTCCTCAAGCAACATTTTAAAAGGAAATCCTACTCCATCATCTTTGTTTTCGTCCCCCATTGGTTGTTGTCGGGCTCAGTGTGGCCGATCTTGCAAAGGCTCGATTGGTTCAAGTCCCAACTTCTTGTACACAGATCTTGTTGGGGACATGCATGAAGAAAAATAAATGAAGAGAAGATCTCTCTAATACTACTGATCCTTATTTCGGAGAGGAACGAACTAATTAACGTATTGAATACAATAAACACAGAGATACGGAGAACAAAACACATATCCAATGAACAATATCTTCTATTGAATAAATGAAATAGGATGAAGTTGTAAAGCAGCAGAACTAAAACAACTTGCTCGAATGGTGGTAGCTATCTCTGAGAAGAGATGTGACTTCTATGCACATCTGTCTGAGAAGAATGATTACAATGAGTCTCTAAAGTCCTTTTTCACATTACTCATGAATTCCAAAACCCTATACATCCAAAAACCTAACCCTAGGAGGTGAAACACCAAAATTCATGTGGGCCTCAATGGGTAAGTTGGTACCTCAACTTCCGGGGGTCGTAACGTTTTCATACGACCTTTGTTTTAGGTGCATGATAGCCCTTTGGAAAGGTATTTTTGAGAAATACAAATTACTCCACCAAACTCTGAATTTGTCTATAGTTTAACTGTGGAAAAACAAAAAAAACACTATTTAGGGCCCAAAAACAACCCTCGAAGTACAGAAAGTAGTGTTTCCATGAAAACAAGCAAAATATGCCAGTTTGATTAGGTGGGAGGACACCATTCTCCACCTGGAATATTTGTAGGGATTCATATAGCCTTGAAAGTGTAGAACCCACAATTACAAAGAAGTACAAAAGAACATGTTGAACTAACAAATGTCAAGAGGACTCAGTTGGATTTGGTGGGTGGCTACCAATATCCACCTGGATCACTTAATTATATTTTTATATTCCTATAGCTTTTCCAAACGCTTTTTATCTCAATCCACATTGATGTAAGAATTGAGATTTTGTTAGGATATTTAATGATGATATATACTTAGTCATGATCATATTATTGGAGTTACATGCATGCTTACACTCTCTACTAATTATTGGTATTAGCATGCATTTGATAAAATAATGGATATGTTGGATAAGATTAACTTTTAGTAAGAAAAAATGAAGGATTAATGTTCCACTAATGACTTTAATAATATCATGCTCTTCTTAAGGATGATTTCAAGTGTGTGCACATTGAAAACTGGCATAGGACGATTTCAATTGATTCACTAATTATTCATAATACAAAAAACATTATTTTTAAGAGATGTTAGTGGAGGTTTTAAACATACAAAACAAATAAGGGGGATGATAGTGTGCTTTTCAATCCTCACATCCACCCTTATCATTAGGGTGGGTTTAGTGTGCATTTTAAATGCACACTATCATTCCATGTGCCCAACTTCACCCTCACCCTCAAATTTACACTATTGCCACCTACCCCTAACCTTCTATAAGGAGAGGAGGGTGGGGGTGGGGGGTGATATCATGTATTTTAAATGCACACTATCACCCCACATACCCACCCTCATGAGGAAAATTCACATTGTCTCGCCCCATCCCAACCCTCACATTTTTTGAAATGCACATTATCACCCACACCCCCAGCCACATGAGAAAAATGCTCATTGTCTCCCCGAACCCTAACCCTCACATTGTCTCCACCCACCACCACCCTCGTATTTCCTTCCCCCACCCCCATGAGGGTGTGTTTGGGTGAAGAAAAAGTGTGTTTTCAAATGCACATTGTCTCCCCATGAGGGTGGGAGTGGGGGAAGAAAATGTGTGCTTGAAGGTATGGGGGGGACAATGTGACTCATGTTTTGGGGGGATACAATGTGCATTAATCTCATGTAGGAATGGGTGAGGGGAGACAATGTGCATTTTTCATACAAAAATTTTATCTCCCCATGAGCGTATGATGGGGGTTAGGGGAAGACAATGTGCATTTTGTTCTACATTGTCTCTCTCTAAACCCATGAGGGATGGGAGACATAATGTGCATTTGAAACCATACACATTTTCTCCCTCCACACCCATGAGGATACTGAGAGGTGGGGGTGGACAATGTGCATTGTTTCCACATTTTCTCCCTCCACCCCCATGACTGAGCGAGGGGATGGGGATATGGAAAATGTGATTTTTTTCCACATTGTCTGCCTCCACCCCTACCTTAATGAGGGTGGAGGGAGATAATAATTTTTTTTCAAATGTACATTATCTCACCCCACCCAAACCATGATGGGTGTTATGGGGGATAATTTGTAGTTTTTTTAATGCACATTGTCTCCCCCCACCCCCATTAGTGTAACATACCCAACCTCCTAGATGGGCACTATGATCTCATACCAATGCATAACATATAGAGCCTCCTAGCTGGGTACGTAACTATGATACCAACTATAACATACCCATCCTACTACTAAGAAACACTACTCCAAAATCTAGTTTGTAGATTCTATTCTATAACATTGGTATGCGTAGAAATACTTGAAGTAATGCACTCGACCCCAATATGGGTCCCACCATACAAAATTTCCTCTTCTGACACAACTTATAACAATGAAAATAACACAATACAACTACACACACGCATATCAAGCACACAACATTATTGTGTGTGTAATTCACTCTGAACATGTGATCACTACTACATGCGCAACCATTCTAGTGTCACATGCCAATTCTATTCTCCTTTTGCACACATATTTCTTCCCTTCTTCCCTGTGTGGATAAGCGAATCCAATGTCTTGTGCACACAGAGTACTTCCCTGAACGCATGACCTTTCTAACCTCACCTCAGAGACTTATGACCATATTATAAGGTTAACTTAATAGGAATAACTAACAACAAATTTCATGCTCCGCATGTACGACTACAAATATTGAATATCAATACCACACTTGTCAGGAAATGAGATACACTTCCACACTAAACCTAGAAGAAGAGAAGAAGAATTTAATCAAGAACATTAATGACAAATAAATCACACAGTACACGGAGATTTTACCCTGGAGACACAAACCGGGAAAACCAACATTCCTTGAGTGTTTCTACTCTCTTTTTGTCTTATTCAATCTGAATAAAAAGTTACATGTCTAAACTTGGTACACACCTAAGACACAATTGACATCATACCCTCTTTCCTATGCAAGAAAAACCCTGTATCCAATCTGGCTTACATCTGCATGACCATCAACCTATAAATTACAAACTCTTGGCGATTAGTCATTCATCATCTAAAGATTTAATATTATCCTTTGCAGCGTTACAACACACCTATTTATAGGATTTACAATAGGAAAAAACCTAAATACATGGCTCCCAAAAAATGGTTACGGATCCATGTAGATCATTGGCTACAAATCTTGTGAATCTCGAGATTTTGTTACAGTCAACTCCAAGTCGGATTACCAGTCGACTAGCAATTGACCTTCATTTAGTCGCCACACGCTCACCTATTGACCTCATGTCGGTTGACCTCTTTGAACTGTTGTCAATGCCTTTACCATTTTGAACTGCTTTGACCTTCAAATTCGAATTTACCCTGTAAACTAACTTTGACCTTTGAATTGTTGTCAATCTACCTCAAATTCGACCATCAGTTGATCCACCTCGACTAGACTTTCACTACAAAGAATATAACAACTCAAAATTCTCCCACTTTTTTTCTTCTTTGCTGAAACCAAGAGATTCTTGAACTTTCATTCAGAGACCCAAGGAAACAATGCCCATTGCCTCTCTGCACCAAGATAACTTCAAAGAAATCACAGACTTGGTCAATGAGTCTTCTATGTTTTCCAATGTTTCTACTTTCTCTAGTAGCACCTTGTTACTTTCCACCATGTCTCTCATGAAATGGTATTGCACATCGATGTGATTAGTATTTGAATGATAAGTAGTTTTATTTTCCATAAATATTGCGCTTTGACTATCGCAACTCTCTTCTCAAACCTGATTCCTGAACATAGCATTTGCAATCATACTACTTCTTTGCTTCCATGAGTGGTTTCCATGCATTCAACTTCTATTGTTGACAAGGCTACGACTGCCTATCGCTTAATCATCCATATTATTTCTCCACCGAACATCTTGAATACATATCCATTGGTTGAACTTTGTCAATCCAGATCTCCATCCTAGTCGACATTGACAAATCCATGTACATTTAATTTACCACTATCACCTCTGGGTATTGCTTGCTATAATATAGCATAGCCCTTCATGCCATACAAATACATGAATAATCTCTTGACAATTGTTTAGTGCTCTTTCCTCGGTGTCTATATGTACCTACTTGATCCATATGGATCTCAGTGGCCATCCACCTTTTCCAAAGAATCACCATTTTGAGCCTGTGGTTTTGATAAACCATAACATTCACCCTTTTGATGGGGAATGGAATGTAATGTCATCTTCATTTGTTAATTAGAGACATCATGTAATGGTATTATGTACATGCCTAAAAATTAGCGTTAATGCACCAGATCCCATTAGAACTCCGCAGTTAAGTGCACTCATGATAAAGTAGTATTGGGATGGGTGACCGCCCAGGAAGTCCTAGTATTTTACATGCCAATGGAATTTTATAAAGTTAGTCCAATTTATCCCACATGCATCATGGGAATTGTTCTCCTCTCACTCTCTCATATATAATTGAGGTGAAGGAGGCCCTTTAAGCATGCAATGGAGTGTTATGTAAATCTTTTTGTGAATGAAACGTAGCCAACATCTCTTTAGTTTTAGAGACAAGCTACCTCATTTTTCCAATTTGTGTTTTACAATATTTTTCTATCTTATTCAGTAATATAAGTTGGGTTTCACTATATTTTTGTGTTCTCTTCGATATTTTTGTGTATTTCATTGTTATATATCGGTTATATTTGTTCCTTCATGTCATTCTCAAAATAATATGGATCAGTGGTATCACAACAGGCTGCTCCTTGTCATTTCTCAGAGAATCCCCGACGAGGTCAGTGTATAGAGAGTTGGGTATCGAGCTAGTTTCTCCTGAGGAAAATTGTTATCGCCAGCTCAAGAGACCTCCCATGGAGGAAGAAAGGAGAGATGAAAAAGAAGGAGATCATTTCAAGACGTTTCTCAAGGAATCTCTTGTGCGACAAAGGAATGAGATGAGGGACAACTTTGCTCAAATCCTTCAAAGACTTCTGATGGTGATAGTTGAGGCATCTTTGACAAGAATCCATTTCACAAGTGCGACACCCTTCAAGGTATAAGTCAATTTTGATATCCCCTTATTTTAAGGCTAGATAGATGCAGATGGTCTAGAAACATGGTTGAATCTTCTAGAAGTTTATTACTCTATCCAAAAACATTTCGACAGT
>JASDQU010104023.1:267138-280409 GCA_032191745.1 Picea mariana
GGTTACATATATGATACATTTATGTTATATTATTGAATATCTACGATATCTCTGTGCATTTCTTTATTATATCTCCGCTCTCATTTCATGCCAAAAATAATCTGGATCACTACTTGAGGATTTCAAAGTTTTTGGGTGTATCCACATTGCTTATCATGGAAATTTTACCAAGAGTGTCGGGAGTAAGGTTGAAAGGTAAACCACAAATCATAAAGATAATTTCAGTCATTGGATCTCCTTCCTAAACATTGTATGTGCCATCTTTAGTGCTAACTTTAGACTACAAGAAATCACATATATAATTAAGAAGCATAATTAAGGGGATTTAGCATAATGTTTTGGTCCTAAAGAGAATTTACAATTTTTTCATCTTTAATTATTTTCTTGGTGGGCCTTTCACTCTCAGTAAACTTGAGAATAAAAGCATGTTCATTATTTCTTCATGTTTCTATGGTTATCTTGTCAATTATCTAGAAATTTGGTTTGTCCTTGAGAGCTTGTCTAAAATCTCAATAAATGAGGAAACAAAGGTATTTGACCCTTTTTTCTTTCTTGCTTCCTCAACAACAAACAAATTTTGAGTTCTCAATTGACTAGTAGAAATCATTCTCCTTTATTCCTGTACTTTTACATTCCTCCCCCTTTTCGTCTTCCTCTGTCCATCTCCTCCATTACCTATATGTGTCAAATTTTGTTGGCCCTCTTACATACCTTGTCACTCAAAACTAGCATAAACTAAGTTTCAAATAGAGGACCTTTGATAGAAAAAAAAAGAACTTCTTTAATCACTTATCATAGTTCCAATGTGGTTAACTTAATTCGGAGAGGTGATGATTTCATTATATCATTTTAGATATCTCAATATGTTCTTACAATCCTAGCTAACTATATATCTGATTCGATTAACTAAAGGTACAACCAAATAGGTACTTTTTAGATATTTATTCCTTGAGTTAGGGAAGCTCAGGGAAAATAGAAGGAAATGCAAATGCATCTAGTAGATATAATACGTGAACAAGGACTAAAGGTTAAAAGTTCAGAAGAAAATTTTGTAAACGCGTGGAATTTTTTCTTGTCGGAGGCGGATAATGCTCTTATGATGATGAGAGAATAGGAGAAATAGAGGTCCCATTCAGGTATAATCATATGGTGAAACAATGGGTACTTAAGGAACTACCTTTGATAGACATTGAATTCATTTCCAACAATAGGATGTATTGCATTGCACCATCCTCCTTGCATGGCCTGGGGTTATTCTCCATGGATGAAATAATTGTAAAATACAATACAGTAGTTGAATTGATGGACTATGTCAGACCGTGTTACAATTATAACAATTGGATGCGGTTGGTATGGTACATGCGAAGTATGTAGAGATATGCACTCACCGTAAATTATATACATCTAATAAACAACAATAAAAATAAGGGAGAAACTATCTATATTGATGGAAGACCTAAAGTTTCTGACAATATCGCAGGGTTTATAAACAACACATGACCCGGGACAACAAAAAAGCAATGGACTTGCATATATGAGGGATGCGAAGGGAATCAGGTAGTCATGTGTGCAATAAAAAATATAGCTCTTGGGGAAGAGTTATTAGTGGATTATCATTTGAATCGAATAGAAACATCGACAAATAGTATGCGGGTACTTATGCAACACCTCTTTAAGAAACCTCTACTTATTGCATTATATTTTTTGTATAGTTAACAATGTTTTAAATATTTCATGGTCCCAATTTTCTAGTAATGTGGGAGGTTGATCGTGGAAAAGTGCCCGCTATAGAACATGTAAATGATTAAAAATTTTGATTTACACTTAATGTGAATTTTATTATTTATTTATATAATTTTATTTGTGTGGCAATCAATTTTTTGTTATCGTTAACAATGTTTTAAATGTTTCAGTGTTCTAATTATATTATAATGTGGCAGGATGATCGTGGAAAAGGGGTAGCCACAAAACATGTAAACGATTAACAAATTCAATTTTGAATTTACGTGAATTTTATTATTTTTTTATATAATTTTATTTGTGTGACGATTAGTCATTTCATTTGTTTATATAACTGAAATAGCATTGATGTTGTTGAAATATGTAGTCTGTAGGCCATGATGATCATGATTCCCCTGACAAGGAGGATTTGTATTCATCCCCTGATCCAATGGTAATGATTGAAAAGAATATCATTAAAGCGAACAAGGAACTTTCTCACTTATTAGACCATGCATATCAAACTCCTGACATCATAGAAAGGACCAATCTAGTTATGACAAAACTTAGGACATATCAGGTAATAACCATAATTTAAAGTGATTTTTTTTTAATGTATTGATAAGTTCAATTAAGATAGTTTGTTTCTTAAATTTTACATTATCTAACGAAAAAACAATTTCTTTCTTATATAGAGATATTTGGAGCATGTTCAACCCGATTTCGGTAGTAATGGCATTGCATATATTCCACATATTCGTAATGCAGTTCGTCATATAGCTTCTATACTATTTACTTATCCATCTTCCACACCTTTAGATCGGAGCCATGACATGCACCTCCAGGAATCCACACAACGAGTAGGCTCTAGAGGTGGTGACATAGAAGAGGCTTATGATGTGGTTGATATGCATGCATTTCCTAGCGCTAGACGTGTGACCAACACAGGGACCCTCCCATGCACATTTTTGGTCAACGATAACAAATTTCCATTAAAACAAATAAGACTCCCAAGTAGTTTTTCATATTTTAACTGTTTCATGTTGTCTGTCTCAAACATAAATCATCTAGATTATTATTTTTAAATTAATGATCATATCTTTTTCCTTGTAGGAAATGGCCATTTTTACGCAATACCTTGTTGATTTTTTCGGAAACCATACACACGAGGTGGAATTTCCATAATTCCAACCTCAAAAAAGCAATTTTGGATTATCTTGAAGGCCTCTTTCGAGTAGAGACCTTCAATAAAAAAGCGGTCTCCTCTGCAGTGGGAGAATATTTAAATTATATGTGGGATGTGTATAGAAAAAACTTGGTAGTCAACCCTAGGTATGATATCCCTCCCTCAATTCCAAAGAGGGAGTGGAAGGTTCACATTAATGATGCAAAATAAAATAAATTGAGAAAAATAGGAGAACAAATGACTGGTGCCCCAAGGTAAATTACAATATTTTTAATTCAGTGTCTTTAATTTTATTTAGATCTAATTAAAAGTGTGGTATATAACATACTTGATAATTTTTATGATAGGTTTCCTAACACTTCAAAGGAAACCAAAGAAAAGATTTCCAAACATGGCCAGCACAGGCTAGGCCAAGGTGGCTACTCGAGGTTACAGTCAACAATCGTAAGTACCCAAACATCTTAATAATATTATTTGTATCGCCTTACAACTTTCAGGTATTTTCATCCAATAAAATTATAAATAAATACTCTTATGCAATGGAGGGAGATGACTTTGGAACTGAAACCATGGAGGAAGACCTTAGACTTGGTT
Source organism: Picea mariana (assembly GCA_032191745.1). Classification (NCBI taxonomy): domain Eukaryota; kingdom Viridiplantae; phylum Streptophyta; class Pinopsida; order Pinales; family Pinaceae; genus Picea; species Picea mariana. The sequence continues at coordinate 270,638 of JASDQU010104023.1, forward strand.
ACAAGTACGGCTATAAATTCATCGTTGATCACAGGAAAAGAATGTGGTGGACCCCAAGATCCAGTTTGTGGGATAAGGTAAATAAAAATCAGTCACCATTAACATTTAATTACTTATAAAATGCATAAATGTTTGATATCGTCCATAACTTTAATTTCTTACTTTTTTTTAATCAGGGGAGAAACACTATCAACAAAAATATTAGTACTAGACAATAGTGCATTGATAGTCCAATGCTTCAAGAAGATCATGGTGATCTCAAGAAACCCCATCCGAGTGGAGTGCAACCCCACGATGTTCTTGTGACTGAGGCCCACGATAGTAAAATGGTTGTATATTAATGATATACTTAATAATTCCATACTTATAAATTTGGTACTTCTAATTTTTATTAGTTATACATTTACAGTTTTGTCCTTATAAATTTTATCATTTCAATGGCATAGGATTTCGTAGTTGAGCCTCCTTCACTTGAACGTCGAGAATGTTATCACTGAGAGTTACCCTCAAAATGATATAGGATAAGACCAGTAACCATTTGAATGTAAAATATAAGTTTTGGTTTGAATAGGTGGATCAACAAGAAAAGAGTAAAAGGGAGGGCATCTGACTACTGCAAATGCATTCTATTGGGCATGGAGTCATAACATTCTGTAGATCACAGACAATCAATATGCCTACCAGACAAAAGGCTTATGCAAATATGGATAAAATAATAGAAGGTAAAAAAAGAGAATAATATCCACATAACATAGATCATTTATGTAATATATATTAAAGAGTGCTTGAACAATAATCTATGATTAACAAGAAATTACCACAAATCCTTTGCAACTCATGAATTCATTAACCAAAGACAACTTTTTATCTTCAAAATCTATAAATATTACTGAAGAAAAATGATAAGAAAGAATGTAAACAAGATAAAAATAGTCTGGTATCACAACTTTCATGCATCTGTAATGGTAGAAATGCCTACAACACATGCCCTCAGGCTTACAAATGAGCAACTCAACTACTCCTCTAGATCTCTCCTCTCTTGGATCATGAATCCAACCCTACTTGACTCTTGTACCATGAAATATATAGCACTATATATCCTTTACATCTCACCAATTCGAACTCCAAACCCTTTCCCAAAATAGAAGCAATTACAAACAGAGAATGACACGTTTTAACTGATTTTTTGCTTTTCAAGAGGTGAAATTCTCAAAAATAGGATTCAAAATTGCACTTGTAATTCTCAAACTATAACAGTTGTGTAAAATATGATAATTTGTTTTGTGTATAATATTGTTCTAAAGAAAAAACTTTGTCAGTTTCTTGAAATTCATCTCCATATGGTTGGAATACATGTCACAAAAACATGTCTCAAACAAGAAATCATGAAAACTGAAAAAATAAGGCTCAAAGATTCTTTCGAATCTACAAATATGTGACACCTGTGTGAAAAATAAAAAAGGTTAAGGTTCATGGGTCCCTGCTTGACAATAACCTCCTTTTGATTTTGAAAATTCATCCTGGTTCACCCGAAAATCCTACTGGAAGTCAACTGGTCAAAAATACCAGTTCATCAGTCTTAGAACAGAGTTTCCGCAGCACATTATGTAGTGCATTTCGTAGCGCCTATCTAAATTCGTAGCACTTGAGCTAGTTTGTAGAACCAAAAGAAAATCAAGTATCCAAACCCTTCCTGACCTCCAAACAAGACAAAAAATCTCATGGAGTAACTGATGGTTATGAGGTTGATGTTGGTAATTTCAGATTTTCACTCAAATGCCTGCAATATGCCTAACCTCCTACCCTCTTCCTTAACTAGTTCGCAGCGCCAACTCAAATATAGATTTCACACTCTGAGGAGGCTGGTATTTGATGGTATGACATAATCCTTGGATAACATGATCAATCTTATATGTTAACATATGACTCCACAGGGGATGGAGACCTCCCTGTGAGGCTCCAAGAATCATGTAGTACCAATGCCTTATCCATTGATGTACCCTTAACTTGAATCATGTAAATACAAACCAATCTTCCTGACAAACTGAAAATACACCACTATGCATCTGAAATATGTCAATCCAAAATCCATAGAGCCTAGTCCATTGGGTGATGGAGTCTTATTACAATATAAAAAACAAACTAAAATGAAATGATCATAAGTTGAGCTTATTATTCACACTCATACTCCTACTCTAACAAAGTATGTTGCTTCTTGATCAATTAAGATCATGCTTCCATTGAAGCCATGAAAATATATGACTAACTGGTAAAATTATTGATCTTGATTGGAAAAATAGAAGAATCCATGGCATACAAAGGTGCAGTTTGGAAAGACAATAGAACCAACCTTTATTTAACAAGAATAATTTGACATTTGTACTGCTCAAAGACTCCAGATAATCAACGATAAGATCAAAAAATTTGTAAATAAATACTTCTTCTTATTGTTGTTTCAACAGAAAACTGAATTTCTTTTGCACATGCTTTGTTTTATAATTGTTTCCAATCTCCTCTATGTGCAAAACTGAAAATTGTTGTTGACTGCCTTTACTATTCTCAAGTTCCATCTCACTAAAAGAAAGATGATATTCATGATTTGAATCTAGAGGAAACAGATCTTTAGATCCATAATAATCAGAAATAATAATAGCAGGTAAATGTTCAACATTGAGTCGATCATTATTAGTCTCTTCTACTACAATATCCTCTTCAACACATAAGGATCTGTCATGATTATCATCTCATTTACACAACAAATCAAATTCATGACAACATTCCTGATAAAGTAAGCCAGTTGAAAATATTTCTTTACAAAACAAATGAAAGGATGCATGAAGTTTGTTCAGCAAAGAAATAGAAGCAATTGGGAGTGACCTACACCAATCTAGAGTTCTTCCATCCAAAGAATATCTAAACAACCTAATCAAGACATCTTCATGTACCACTTTCATCTTAAGCATGCACTCATGAAATTCTAATAAAACCTCAGCTAGCACTTCCCAATCCTCTCCTCTAAATCTAGGAAGGAAACCTTCCCATTCACTTCTATCAGGCTCGGGATTCAGAAAACTAGATATATTTGTGAAATCACAAAATGCATACCTCTGAGAAAGAATATTTTCCATTTCAAACCAATAGAATATCCAATAAATTCATTTTTAATGGAAGTTGGAGTCTTCGGGTAGAATATCACAACCAAGTTTATGTCCTGCTCTTGTCTACCATCAAGAACTGGATCTTCTCAATGTCGTTTCCCTAGGGAATATTTCTTCAATTTCTCTCCCCGACAACGGCGCCAAGAATTTTATCACTGAGAGTCACCCTCATACGACTAGAGGATAATCCTAGTACCCATTTGAATGTAAAAGATAATTTTTGGTTTGAATAGGTGGGTCAGCAAGAAAAGAGTAAAAGGGAGGGCATCAGACTGCTACAAATACATTCTATTGGGTATGGAGTCATAACATTCTGCAGATCACAAGAAATCAAGCTGACTACCAAAACAAAGGCTTATGCAAATATGGATAGAATAATAGAAGGTAAACAAAGAGAATAATATCCGCATAACATATATCCTTTCTCTAATATAGATTAAAGAGTGCTTGAACAATAATCTATGATTAATAAGCAATTACCACAAATCCTTTGCAGCTCATGAATTCATTAACCAAAGGCATCTTTTGATCTTCAAAATATGTAAATATTACTCAAGAAAGATGATAAGAAAAAATGGAAACAAGAGAAAAATAGTCTTGTATCACAACTTTCATGAATCTCTAATGGAAGAAATTTCTACAACACATGCCCTCCATCTTACAAATGAGCAACTCAACTACTCCTCTAGATCTATCCTCTACTATACTCTTGTACCATGAAATATATAGTATTGTATTTCCTTTCCATCACACCAATTCGAACTCCAACCCCTTTCCGAAAATAGAAATAGTTACAAACAAAGAATGACATGTTTTAACTGATTTCCTGCTTTTTAGGAGGCGAAATTCGGAAAAATAGGCTTCAAAATGCCACTTGTAGTTCTCAAACTATAATAGTTGTGTAAAATATGAGAACGGTTTTTGTAGGTAAGTTCATTTTGAAAAAAAAACTCTCTCGGTTTATTGAAATTCATCTCCAGCTAGTAGAAATATGTGTTGCAAAAACATGTCTCAAACAGGAAATCATGAAAACTGAAAAAATAGGTCTCAAAGATTCTTTCGAATCTCCAAATAAGTGAAACCTATGTGAAAAATGAAAGAGGTTAATGTTCATGGGTTCATTCTTGATAATAAACTCCTTTTGATTTTGAAAATTCATCCTGGTTCACCCAGAAATCCTCCTAGAAGTCAACTAGTAAAAAATACCAGTTCATCAGTCTTAGAATAGAGGTTTTGCAGCGCATTTTGTAGTGCATTTCATACCGCATTTTGTAGCACCTGTCTAAATTCGTAGAGCCTGAGCCAGTTCATAGAACCAAAGGAAAATCAATTATCCAAACCATTCCTAAACTCCAAACAAGACAAAAAATCTCATGGAGTACCTGATGGCTATGAGGTTGATGTTGGTAATTTCATATTTTCACTCAAATGCATGTAAGTTTCCTAACCTCCAACCCTCTTCCTTAACTGGTTCGCAACACCAACTCAAATATAGCTTGCACACTCTGAGGAGGCTACTAGTTGATGGTATGCCATAATTCTTGGAGAACATGATCAATCTTATGTGTTAACGAGTACAAGGAAGCCATTCCAATAATGCCCACTAGCGGACTAGGTAAATAATTACATAGAAGATATTTTTTTAATATTAATGAACTACTTCAATGATATTTAAAAAATTTCCATATAAAATTAAATTTTTTTGTTTTTTGTAGGCAATGGTCCCTCAAAGAAACCTCCATGTCGTGGGTATGAGACTAGGCCTGCTCAACGTGAGAGGACTGAAGCAACATTAATTATTGAAGATCCCATAGAAAACAAAGACATGGAGGCTGATGATGAATTACTTAAGAACTGGAATAGAAATCTAAAAAAGACTAAAATAAAATTATGATGTATAATAAGTTTATAAGAAAGTTTGATGTACATTATATAGCTAGTATATTTGGAACATATTTTGGATGATAGATATCATCTATAAAAACTAATTTTTACAACATATGCCTTTGAATGATAAACCTCATTTATAACTTTACAATCACTTTTTATTACTTTTGAATATTTTTAATGGATATTTTTTATTATAATATAGATTGGGTATTGGTGAATTGAGAGTGATGAGAGGTGGGGGGGAGGGGCCATATATCTTCCACCTTCACGTGGTTGGACCTATTCAGTAGAGAAAAATGTATTGGAGTCATTTATTATTGGCGAAAAACTCTCTCAAGCCAACGGAGCAACAACATATTCAATGTTGAATTCTTTGTTGCTCCTTCAGATCGAGGGAGGTTTGCTCCAAGATCAGACAACTCCAATAAATTATTCACGAAACCAAGAGGAGTGTATCCAAGACATCACATTTAATATGTGTGTGTGCATGTGTGTGTGTCACTATTTAATCTACTCTCATATGGATTTTCCAAAAACGGTGTTTACTATTTTCAATCTTGTCTGTTTTAATTTCTATTAGGATTTATTGACATGTCTTAAAAGTATTTTTTTGATTTTACTAAAAAATAAATATAATTCTATTTTTATTTATTACAGTATGCAATTCGCACATTTTCATATGCTCTATATGTTGTACCAATGGCTCATGTAAAAATTAGTGGACTCCAACCTATTGATACTTTGACAACAATAAAGGCTCAACAAGACAGGGTAAGCATTATAGTCTCTTTTTCACAGGACAGGGTACTCTCTTTTTCACATCCATCAGTCTAGTTGTGTGGCATATACTCCCTTTTGAAAGTTGAAACTCATTCCAAAATTATTTGATTTTTCTTGATGCTTGGTTCAGACACTTATGTCGTATGATGTACACACTTTCATGGTTATTGGCACTATTTTTTTATTCACCATCAGCTTCCACTATTTTCTTGTTCAAACATGTTTTATTCTTAACTATATTATATGTATTCCACAGTGTTGTGTGTGTCTATATTCCTTACACCTCCCCAAAATGGATTCCTTGGAATGAGAAGTTCCTTTAAATGGATAAGAATGGTCACTGGGTATAGGTCATTGAAAGGGTATTGGAATGGAGGACAACTATGGAAAAAAACTTACCTCTGTGAAACAAAATGAATATTCCAAGTGTGAATTTTCTTAGAGATATTAGTTAGCCTCTATAACTAGGTGGAAGCTAAGTCAATATATGACTTTTGATTTGATACCACTCTTTCCTTATCCATTCTAGTTCTAGCATCTAGTTTCTATATATGGTTCTAGAGAGATTGCATCGACAAATGCTCCAATGTATTGAAATGTTCCTTTTCTTCTTCAATGAGTTCCTTCCAAGCACCACACATTGTAGATAGTTCCATGGAAAGGTTGTAGGTTGTTTATGTGGGAGTATGGAGGGTAGGGTAATTTACAATAAAACTTAAACAGTTGGAGAGATTTACCTTATTATGTATTATAAAATATATATATTATATATATATATATATATAACAAAAAGCGATATTCAAGAGGATATTGACTAAGGTAAGTTAACCTACCCCAATCAGATAAATATTGAGGAATAAAAATAAGATTAGTTGGAACCCATAGCTCCAACTTGGATTTCTATTAGCATATTATCTATTTTACTATTGATGTGTTCGAGGTGTGAAATAGGACATTATATATTGTTTTAATTACTACAGTTAAAATTCATGCAAATAGAGTAGCAGAATTTTATTTTTATTTTAAATACTCAGATCTTGTTGCTCTCGCAATGATCTCGTATCATCGATGGTATTGATAGTTTGTCACAATGATTCATCGATGGTATTTATAGTTCTTCACTTGTGACAATCGACTTATATCATATCACTTGTAGAGATATCCTTTGGTCATCTCACTTGCAGCGAGCATCTTAGGTCGTCTCGTGTGTGACAAAATCCTTGGGTGGTGTCATGTGCGACACCATCCTTGGGTCATCTCACTTGTAGTGATATCCTTGAATCGTCTTGCTAGTGACAATCGCATTGGGTTTTCTTTCTCACGACGATCCTTTTAGGTCATCTCTCTCGTGGTGACATCCTTGTTTTTTCTCACTTGTGATGATATCCTTGGGTCGTCTCGCTCACAATGATCTTGTGGGGTCATCTCACGTGCGATGAAATCCTTGGGTCATCGTGTGGGATACGATATCCTAGGTTTGCTACAATATCCACAACATGCGTTGCAATGTTTGGGGGGTCCAAGATTCGTCTCCATCTCCATGACATAAGGTCACAAGGGCATCGAAATGACTATTGCAAAATGACCCAAATTTACTAGTGTTTTCTTGTTCAAAGGAAGTATAATATTGTGTCGGCCATTACTCATAACTCTTGACTTTACATGTCATCCATATCATTATTATATCTCATAATCACATGAATTTTGTGTCCTAGCTTGCACCCTGGGCCTACTTTCATCATTGGTAGGTAACATTCAACCCAACAGATGACATATCTTCATTGGTTGTTGACTGGGGGGTTTCCCTTGTGTATGATGAAAAGAAACATATTCACACATTGGGATTCATGTTGTGTATTAGATTCCATTATCCCTAATGGTGGTTTCCTCTCCTTTGTATGAATTCTTCCTCGTCGACTGATATTCAGAGAGTCTCTTTCGTGTACTACTTGCATCTCGTGCATGTGAGAGACGCACATGGTCATTGGTTTGTGAACATCCTATTCATCCGAGATCCTCCTAATTATCAATCTATTGCTTTGTATCTCATGCTGGATGATGAGATATTCCTTAATGTTATCCTTTCATAGGTTCTCCTTCCATCGAATTCAACTCATCTATTCTGGAATCGATATCTAGACTCCTATGAGTACCTAGAGGCTTGCATTCATCAGTGGCAGGTTCTCCTGCCATTGACAGTTTGGAATACATCAATGTCTCTTGATCGATGGATTCTTCAAGTATCCCACCTCAACACCCTTATTCACACTTGTTGAATGTACTTGATTGCTTGATACCTACTTTCATTATTAGTGGATTATCTCGTGTTTGTTAATGGTATACCTTAATTATCGGTAACCAAACACCATCTCAATGTGTTTTACTTCAAGTCCTCTATTCACATAATGTATACTTGCACCTTCGGAGGATAGGGTAGAATACCTCTAGTTTACAGTAGAAACACCCCATATATTTTGTTTACTTTCATTGGACCAATACCTATATGACTTCAGTGATCATGGAAGATATTATTGTACACCATTGTGTATAGATATATTTGGTTGATTTTGAGACTAGAGTCCACTGTGTCTTGTTCGTGACTATGAAAACCTATGGAATATGTCCACCTTGTATTTCCTATTTATTGCCATGAAAATATATTTTATATATCCACATGGATCTGCAGTGTAATTCAGATTAGCATCCATCTGTATAGAGTCAATATGAATTGTAATGTTAAGCCATAATATTGGCTCATTACCCCTTAATTGGGGCATATTACATTCGTAATATAATTTTATTTATGTCGGCTTTATTCCAATAGTTGTAATTATACCTCCTAGTCTCCTATATATACCAAGGAGACATTTTCATTTAGAATCATCTTGTACTTAAACATTTAAGTGGGGTAAAAGGAGATTCCCCCCTTGAAGAAGCTTATTATCTGAAATTATCTCTTTTTCAAGGCATTCATTACTTTTTCTAAGGTTTTTCTATGTTATATTGATATTTGGTTCTTAACATATGGTATCAGAGCTCAAGGTCTTGGGGTTTCGCTACTACATCTGAGACACCTTGTAATTTTCTATATAACTTATTTTCTACAATGTTTCAAAAGTAACATATTGGAGGATATTTATAAGATGGATCAAGGTACGTTGGGTTAAAATTTCAGCTCCTGAGGCCTTATACTTTCGAAGATACAACCTGTACAAAATAGGGTTCTGGAATCATCCTGAACTGAGTCATTGCAGAATTTTCACTATAAAACATTTTCTGTAATGTTTCAGACCCTAAACTCCAGAGGATATTCATAGATATTAGTAAGGTATATGTGGTAAAATTTTCAACTTCTGGATCATTGTAAATTTGTAGATACACCCTATGGAAGATAGGGTATCTGAATAGTCCTATTGACTAGTCTCAAGAAGTTGTTCCAGGTAAAACAATCATAACTTCTTCCTAGAGTATCCAAATTGAGTGGGACTGGTTTCATTGGATAGTGGACAGTCTTTAGTATTTTTGGTATGAGTTTCAGAATTTTATATCAATTATTTTATGCAGGGCACGCTATACACGTGAGATCTCATGGTAAGGACAAAAATCAGCAAGTTGTGGTAAGTTATTGTAAATTCCACTTGGAACATCCAATTTTGATTAGACCTATGGAACTGCAAAAAATAAATATCATAGAAATACATAAAAGAAATTTTCATACCTAGAAGGGCCGAAACGTGGGAGATACAAGAGAAAAAATATTGTCTAGCAGAACCACCTCAAAATCAAGGTTCAGAAGTGATACTTGGCCAACATGCCACCAAAAAAGGGAACTTCTACACCAAATAATCCTCTAGACAACCCTACTTGGACTCTTGATGAAGGTGAAGAAATGTGTAGGGACATAAATGATTTACAAAATAATATAGTAACAAAAGATGAACTAC
>JASDQU010104024.1:918-25217 GCA_032191745.1 Picea mariana
TGTAGCCAAATAGTTAGTGATATTCACAAACCAGGGAGATTTAATAGATATTAGAAATATATTTTCATCAAAAAAATTATCATTTACAGGAACTAATTCACCTTCATTATGAATTCTAGAAAGAAAATCTACAACTACATTAAATTGATATTAAATTCCTATAGCAATAAAATCCACCTAGTAATTATGCCATTAATACTTGGTTTGTTCATAAGATATCTAATAGCATAATGGTCAGTGTGAATAAAGACCTCATAACCATTGATGCAATGCCTAAATTTATTGATGGCATGCACATCTGCAAGAAATACTTTTTCTGACTGTGTAATTCAATTAAGGAGGTGTCATGTTTTTACTAACAAAATAAATGGCATAAGAAATCTAATTTTATTTTTGTCCTAACACTATTCCTAAAGATGTATCTCAAGAATCAGTGTATATGTAAAAATGGAGAGGCCAATTTGGCCCTCTTAAAATTGGTGCTACATAAAGCTTTTCTTTCAATGTTTCAAAATTTGCTTGACAAGGAATATTTCAAAAGAATTCACTATCTTTAGTGAGCAGTTTAAATAATGGAGATGTTATTTTTGTGAATTTTTTAATAAATCGCCTATAGTAGCTTACATGTCCTAGGAAAATCCTGACATCCTTTTGAGTATTTGGTACTGGAAGTTTAGAAATGAATTCTACCTTTTCTGGATCAACCTTGTTTCCTGTAGACGATATACAATTACCCAAAACAATTCCTTCAGTAAGCAGCGTATGACATTTTTTATTACTTAATGAAAGATCAGTTTTTTGACATCTGATCAAAACTTTTTCAAGATATTCTAATGCTTCCTCAAAATTATTTCCATAAGCAATAGATCATCCATATATACTTCTACACAATCATGGATCAACTTAGAAAAGATACCTAAAACACCACTTTGAAAAGTAGCAGGAGCATTGCATAACCCAAAAGGTAGTACTATGTAAGCATGCATCCCCTATGGGAATGTGAATGTGGTTTTATCCTCATATTCTAGAGTGATTTGAATTTGATTATAACTGCTAAACCCATCAAGAAATTTATTTTTTTCCTTCTCAGGTGTCCAAAACTTGATCTATAAATGGAAGAAGAAAATGGTCTTTTAAGGTAGTTTTATTTAATTTTCAATAATCCATGCAAACACACCATTTACCATTATTTTTAGGAACAATTGCTAAATGTGAAACCCATTGATTGTCATAAATATGATATATGAAATTCACATTTAGTAATATTTGAAATTCTTCTTTCACAATTTCCTTCAAAATTGGATTCATGTGTCTTTGGGGTTGTCTGATTGGTCTAGAATTTTCCTGAATATAAATGTGATGAATACATGTATTAGGATGAATTTCACACATATCAGTATACTCCCATGTGAATGCACCATAATGTTTTTGTAGTTTTTGTAGTTTTTGAATTAATTTCTCTTTTTGAGATTCTTCAAGTTTAGTGCTTATAGTCAAGGTTTTTCCTTGCTGAATCTCAACAGAAGTGAGCTACATGATTCTGATATTGAATTAACAAAAGACATAGAATAAAAAAGTGTTGATAAAGTGTCTATAGTACAATTTTCCTGAAAATTATGTCCAATATATGATCAAAAGTATTCCCCCTCGGGATATTGAATAAAATCATAATTATTGATAAAATTAATGATTTTATTTTCTTCAATATCCTCTTTTAAATTCATAGCTTCATCAATTGTTAAAATGGGTCGTACTATTTATTCAGGTTATTTATATCTTGAAGACATTGTGAATGTTTTGATTCAGTTAAATATTTTGCAGGTGGATATAAATTGAATTTCTTAACTGAATCTCAATGTGCAATTGTCATGTCTCTAGATCTACAACTAATAAAGGCATCAACTATAACTAACCATGGCCTTCTTAAGATTAATGGATGACCACCCAAGTTAGATTTAGGTTGTAAAACCATGAAATCCATAGGCTACTCCCAAGAATCTAAAGAGACTGTGATATCCTCTGACACACCTTTAGGTCTTATTGTTGATCTATATGCTAATTGCAAAACTATAGGTGTATGATGAAGATTAGACAATTGTAATTCATCCACAGTTCATTTTTTCATGACATTTATTGAAGATCCTAAATCTATTAAAGTGTTTGAAATTGCAACATTATTGATACAAATATTAACAATGGGACTACCAAGATCAACATATATTTGCATAAAAAATTTACCCTGCATTAGACCTGCCAGATTACCAATAACTTGCATTGTTTATGGATATTTTTTCTTTCTTCCTAGTTTTTTTTATGCATAACTCCCTAATTGTTTTAGCATAGATTGGTATATATTTTATTGTTTGTAGTAAAGGAATTTTAATATAAACATTTTTTTATCTCATCTAATAAATCATATTCATATTTTGTTATTTTCTTATCTAAAGTCAACTTTTTTGGGAAAGGAGGAGATTTAGATAGTTGTGGTTGATTTATTGTAGAGGAAGATGTTTGTTTTATTGAATTAGAACTATTATTATTGTTTGATTGATTAACAATTTCCTCCCCTATTGGTTCTTCAATAATAATAGGATAATCCTAATGAGTTGCTTTTTTTTATCTAATATGAATGTCATTTAAATTAAGAGGATTAATCATGTAGGTTGGGAAATTGTGTAACTCAACATTGTAAATGGGTCGAGCTACTTTATTGTTGGGGTTTGAAATGGGTTGTGCAGGTATCTAAGTAGGTCTCGAAGGAAGTTGTTTGATGGTAATTGTGATTGTTGAGGTTGTGAAATTTTTGGTTGTTGTGGTTGAGTAAGATAAGATTGTTGCATTTGTGGTTGATATTGAGTTTTTGAAGGATATTGTGTGTATTGTTGTTGCATAGGATAAGGATAAGCAGACATGGTTCCACAAGAAGGGCCTCACCAATTTTTTGTTTCCAAGGTTGATTTTGAACTTGTTGTGGTGGCCATGCTTTCCAAGGCATAGGAGGAGTCCAATTTTGTTGGGGGTATTATTGATTAGAATAATAAGAATCGAATTGTTCTGTAGGGTCTTTAGATATACCTGATTTTCATGGATACTAAGGTCATTTAGGTGCAACAAAACAAAGTTGTTTTGTAGCCTCTTTTTCTCCTTGATAGACAACTTTAAGTTCTGGTAGATATGGACTTTTTTTGTCGCATGATTTTCTGCACATATACCACAAACTCCAATGTTATCCAAAGGCATTCTCTCAAAGGTTGTCGCTTTCTACATTTTGGACAGAAAATAGTTAAGGTTGCATTCTCTTCCTCTTTCTTTTTCTTAATTTTCAATGTATCTAATTGAGAACCAATAGTACTAAGAATACTAGTTTTGAAATTTTCTTATAAATTTCCATTTTTAGCTCTTACCCCACCAATTGCTGATTTGTTAACTCTAGAGATAATATCTCTAGTTCCCTTAACATATTTAGAATTTCCTCAAGAAATGTGCTTGCATAAATCACATTTTTTTGCATAATCTTAATGAGACACATATCCTTTACCCATGAGATTAAGTACACCAATCCATTCATCTCTAATTCCACGATGCAAAATGACTTTAAGAGTATCTAAATCTAGATGATTTTTCCTATCCCTTTTAATAGTATAATGAAATATTTCCAAATAATATTCAAGGATTTCATCCTCTTTTTGTGTCATTCAAAACATTTCTTCCCAGACCCTCAGTTCGTAAAATAAGCATGATACTTTGAAAGAAACACTTTTCGCATTTCATCCCATGTTTTGATAGTGTTAGTTCCCAAACCCATAAACCGACACAAAGCTCCATATTTAAGAGTGGCTAGAAACAACTTAAGTTTTTGAGTGTCAAAAGAGTAATCATATATGTGACATAATACATCAAATTCAAAAATAAAAGTCTCTAGGTCCTCAGTTACCATACCATGAAAGTTGGGTAGTGCTGACAGTGGTATGTTCTTCATTTGGACTCTTGTTGTTGAATCCAAAATTGGGAACCCAAACGCATTTTCAACAGTTGATGTTCCTATACCTACTGGTATTTCCTGTATTTCTTCCTCTCCTACTCTAGGTCCTCTTTCCTCTTCTCTATCACCAAATAGTCCTTCTACTCCATACATATTGTCTTGCCTAAAATGTATAGATTATTATGATGAAACTGAAATTTTTGGTTCCTCGATAGGTTTTCTGAAAGGGAGACGTCTGGTTGACCACTGATCAATTCTTCTCCCTGAGGATGATATGAGAGTATGACAACTTCTTGTGATGTTTCTTGAACTCTTCCTTTGGAATTTCCTTCTCCTACTTTTGATTTTTTGTTTACTTGTGAAGTCACAATCCTACCTGATCGTCCTCCTCTTGTAATTCTACCTATAGATGTATTAGTGGATGTAGTGGTTCTTACAACACCATGTGTTGAAGTTGATGAAGTGGTGGGTGAATTGGTGTTTGGAGCAGTTCTACCTACTCTGCTAGTAAATCTACCTCTAGGATCTCTACGTCTATTCATAGATTCTGCTTATCATGATTTAAATTGGTGAAGAGAGACTCACTACAAATCTACTTATAGTGAATGTGTCAAGATGTTATACCATAAAAATTTTATAGTAAGTCGTCTTTGAATCTTACAGTCTCTCTCCCCTCACATTCATTCCTATATGCATCTAAAATGATACTACCAAAAAAAAAATGATTCCTTTTTTCACTTCCCCAACAACAATGCCAAAAATGTCAGTCAACTTAATTGATTAAACTTTGTTACATTTAATTAATATATTCTTATGAAGATCATACACCATATGTTCAGGACTTATTTATGATTAATTTTTAAATCAACAAATGCAATACTAATTTCTTACTGAACTGCTACAGGAATGTTCTTAACTTCTAAAACATAGTTAATGCATTACTATAAAAATGATTATAGTCACTTAAGTATGTTTATCTATTGAAATACCCTATTATAGTATTTCAATCATTATATGAAATGAAGGTTACCCTTTGTTGACCTGAATTTTGACTTTGCATCCTCATTGGCTTTGTTGATTCTGGATCTCAGCTAACATGTATGCAACCATCTCTTGAATATTTGGAACCACCTCCAAGTCATGGTTTGTCCTTTGAATGTGCACAACCTTGCAAAGCTATGAATATGCTATAGGAATAAGTAGTCGCTACAGAATCCCTGATTCCTGTAGTGACTTGTTAATAAAATTACTTTCAAGCTAAATTTCATATAAAAGGTAAAAATATGTAAAACAAATAGACAAATTTAACTTGGATATCTCCCTAGTATACATATCCTATAAATAGTGGAATACTTATGGAAAAAAGAGGTAATAATAGGGTATGAGATAGTACAAAGGAATAGTTTTAGATGGAAATTTATGAACAAAAGTGACAAAAAGAGTTAAAAACAAGGACCCAACAGGTTCATTCAATGTAAACACGTGTAAAATACACATAATTACATAAAGACATTTGCATTAATGGAAAAATGCAAGAACATATTAAAAAAAAAAAAAATTGTTACCAATTGACACAACCTTAAAATTGATAACATCACAGAGGTGTAGAGAGCACATATGGTCTCCCCTTCTCCTCCTTGGGAGGGTTCTTTTCATTCCCGACAAAAACTCTCCTTCTCTCTCTCTGATACAAATGGAGGCATGAAATGGTACATTGAACTCTTGGATGATAAGCAGTCAAATTCACAAGGTAGATTGAGAAATGGGATAGTGAGTGAAATTTAGAGAAATGAGGATGCTTCATATCTCAATTTATCAACATAAATTTGCATTGTTTGTTTCTCTATTGAATGTATACCATGATATTTCTTAAATATATTCTCACCAAGATTTAATCTAACCTATTTTGAATGTGAATTGAAGTCCTCCAAGAAGTGGAGTCAACCTGAGGTTAGGTTTTCTTGGATTGAGTATTTGTCTATGTAACTAGTGTGACATGCACACAGGTGGCTTCATGAATGCACCCAATCCGATTGGGAAATTGCACAACCGCGTTGATAACACATATTTATTTTTATTCAATCATGTTGATGGGCATTGTTAACGTGAATCTTATTTTGGAAGGTCATGTTAAAGTGTGTTGATGGCATAAACTTTCTTTTGGTAAGCCGCTCTAAGTCACCAAATCTTTCTTTCGTTAATTTCTTTCTTTTGCTGAGTGAGGTCCATCAATACTTTGAGTATATATTTTGGTGTATTGAATTGATGACTTCTTTGGTGATCACCTATATTTCTTGGTGAGTGATTTTCAAGTGATAACAGATGCCCCCTGATGTGTTAGGTTAGGATAAATCATGTAGCAATCATATAGTTGAATGGATCCACTAATGCAAGGGGTGAAGTGCTCCTTGAAATACACTGATGAATATGGTATTAGGAATTGAATTGTAAGGGTGATGATGTTGGCATATTTTACAGGAAGAGTGTGCTTGTCATTGATGGCAAGAACAGCAGTGATGATGGAAAACAGGAAAAGCATAAGCTCGGGAGGAGAAGTGAACAATATGCAGATATCAAATCTCAGAAGGGAAAGCGCAGTACAGAAACGTGATCAGGATCAAATCCTTGATTGTAGATCTGCTTCAAGAGTCTTCACAACCATTGGATCACTTTAAGTGGAAGGATAGGATAAGCGGGGCAAAACGGTTGAGAATTCGATTATCTAAATTTTTGTCAGTTGTCGCATTGAATTAATGGAAGGATAGAATAAGTGGGGGAAAATGATTGAGAATTCGATCACCCGAATATCCGTCACCCATTGGATCAAGTTAAGTGAAGAATAGGATAAACGGGGCACAAGGTTTGAGAATATGATTATCCAAATCTCCATCAGTCGTCATATCTAATTAAGTGGAAGGATAGGATAAGCAAAGATGGAGAGCCCTTGGATTTAATCCAACGCAAAGTTGTACCGCAGACAGATCGAGCCATTGATATAAGATCTTGATCAAATGAACATCATTTGTTTCAAGGTTACACTCTGAAGAAATCACTTCAAGAATTTCCAGTTGAGATTTGAAATACCCAAAGCCTAGAGAGTCAGAGAGACGAAATACATTCTCAACCGTCAGATCATCCAAAGTAGATCTCAGTCACCAAATCATCCGAAGAAGATCTTAAGCATCAAATCATCTGAAGTGAATCTGGGTCGTTTGATCCAAAGCGTCAGTTTGAGTTTTGAAATTCCCAAAGCCCGGAGACCCGAAGGGCTGAAATACATTCTTGATCGTTGGATCATCTGAAGTAGATCTCAATTGTTAGATCATCCAAAGAAAATCTCAAGCGTCAGATCATCTGAAGTGAATCTAGGCGTCTTATCCAAAGCGTCAATTTGAGTTTTGAAATTCCTGAAGCCCAGAGACCTAGAAATCCGAAATAAATTATCAACCATCAGATCATTCGAAGTAGATCTCATTCGTCAGATCGTCCAAAGAAGATATCAAGCGTCATATCGTCCGAAGTAAATCTAGGTCATCTAATCCAGAAAAGATGTGGCATAATCCAGTGGACTTCGGGTGAAGACCCGAAGTAAGACTCAACCGTCTGATCTAAGAGGACACGTGGCATTAATCTGCATACTTCGAGGGAAAGTAAAGTTTTAGACTTGAGATTTCAGAAGTCTGGAGACCCGAAGGAGATATTGACCGTTGATCAAGAAAGGGTTTGCAAAACCATTGATCAGGTTGAAAGGTCAAATTCCTGAAGTAGAGGCAGAGTCGTCGATTGAGAATGATAGGTGTCCACAGATCATCAACTCCAGAATATTGGCGTACGAAGAAAAGAAGGGTTTGAGATTTGAAACTCTTGGAGCCTGGATCATGAAGTAAATCATAGTCATGGATTTAGGAAGGCTAGATCTGATCCGTGGACTTGAGAGGATAGATCTGAACTGTCCATTAAGAATCATCATCAAGATTGTGATATCAATGATCCCATTGCATTGCGTGGATTGAAGGTGCGTGAACTTTAAAAAGTTAAGGGTGGGCCACAATTGAAACCATGGTTTTGGAGAAAGGACACGTGGAGGCTCGAGGTAAATTGCGGGGCGAAACGTTGTTTTATCTCAAACCACCTTTGGTCGCACCCGCATTCGCATGGTCACATGATATTATCGCCCAAGGTCATATTAGCGAAAGATAGGGGAAGGATCTAGCGCTGCTAGGCTCCACATCGGAGGTTACGCATTGAAAAATCATAAGGGCCTCTACGTATATAATCCAACGACGTTGATCAAACAAAATCTGATCGAAGGGTTGTTGTTTCACTTCGTGATTTCTTGATCAGTTATGATTCAGTTACACTAACTGAATCATTGTTCCTAAGCGGTTGAATCATTCTTCCTGAGCGTTGGAATCATGATGCCTGAGCATTTTTGAGATTCTCGACTTGAGCATTGGAGATGCAGAGTGTAACAGATAATGAGAGTAGGAATAAAATAAAATTTGATAGAGAGAGGTTGTTGTTTCTCGGTAAAATAAGTTGAACTGTATGTGATCAAGAAGAAGCAGAAACAAAGCCGAAAAGAGGCAGAGAAGAAGAACATAAGAAGGACAAAGAAGAAATGGTGAAAATGGAAGACTGTATGAGAAACTAAGAGCATGAGAAGAACATAGGAAGATCAGATGGAGATAGACAGCAAGTGGAGCCAAGCATGAACAGACAGAAGCAGAACAGAATTGCAGAACAGAGAAGAAGTGGTAAGCATTGAAATGTTTGTATTGTTGTAAGGTCTTATTCAAGTAAAGATTTATAATCAGGGTGGTGCTAGGGAGGATTGTTTTCCTCAGAGTTCCAAGTGGGTTCTTAAACATAGGGAGTTGTAGCTTCCATCTGGTTGTAGCCAAAAAAACCAGGGTGTTAGGGTGGTGCAAGGGAGAACCATTGTTCTCTGTTATACAGGTTGGTGCCTATGTGACTGGAAGTTGGTGCTTCAATCTAGTTGGTGCTGGAACACTCAGGGAGTTGGTGCTTCCTTCTAGTGGGTGCTAGAGAAACCAGAGAGTTGGTTCTCTCAACAAGTTACAGCTTGTTACAGAAGAGGTTGTAGTCTCATTTTGAGTTGGTGCTCAAAGATTGATGATGTACAAAACATAAAATATTGCCTATCATTCTAAGAAGAAGAGGTTTTCTCCCTTTATGGGTTTCCTCATGAATATTTGTCTCTATGTATACCATATGTGTGATTGATGTCTATTATTTATGTTTTTCATGTCTTGCATAATATCGATGATCGCTTGGAGAAGATTAATAATATTTCAATAGGCATAAAATTGTTTAAGCACAGTAACAATTGATTCACCCCCCCCCCCTCTCAATTGTCTTAGTAATTCCAACAATTGGTATCATATCGGGTTCCTTTTATTTAAAGGTAGTTCAGTAAGCTTAAACATGAAAATCCATGAAGGAACTTCAACCAATAAACCTCCTATGTTTGATGGAACAAATTTTGCCTTCTAGAAGGTTAGAATAAGAACATACATCATGGCCTTAGGTGCTGATGTTTGGGATGTTGTAGAGACTGGATATAAAAAACCTGTTGTGTTAGCTTCCAAAGATGATAAGTTAGAATTTAGCTTCAATGCAAAGGAAATGAACGTTATCTTGAGTGGGCTTGTTGAAGCTGAATTTGTAAAGGTCATGCAACTTGAATCTGCCAAAGAAATGTGGGATTAAATTATTAGCAGTTATGAAGGAGATGAGAAAGTAAAAGATGCCAAACTTTAGACACATAGATTGAAATTTGAACAACTAAAGATGAATGAGGATGAAACATTTAGTAAATATTTTTTAAGAGTTGAGGAGCTTGCGAATTCCATGAAGGATATTGGTGAGAAGATTGAAGAATCATTTTTAGTTCAGAAGATTTTAAGATCTTTGCCTAATAGATTTAATCCAAATGTTTCGGCAATAGAAGAACTGAATGATCTTAAAACTCTGTCTATTGATCAACTCCTAGGAACTCTAACTACTTATGAAATGAGGATTAGCAAAGATAAATCCACCACTAGAGAAGCATCTTTCAAAGCAAACACGAATACTGATTCAGAATTAGATGATATTGAGGCAAAATTTGTGAGAAGGTTAAAGAAAGGATTAAGAAAATACCAAGGCAAGTTGCCCTTCAAATGTTTCAACTTTGGAAAGACAGGTCACTTTGCATCTAAGTGTCCACACAAGAAGAAGGACCAGAACTCTGAAGGTGAAGAGAAGTACAAATCTAAGATATTTGGTAAAAAGAAAAGTTTATGTGTAAACAATGATGACTCTTCAAAAGAGACATGTAGTGACTCTCCCTGTGAAGATAAGGTTAATGACATTATGCTTATGGACAAAGAGGGTTATGATAATAAAATCACAGGAAGTGATGTTAATTATGAGGAAGTTGTGGTTGATATGGAAGGTGAACTAATTGTTTCTTTAGAAGAGATTGACAGACTCAGACTTAAGAAGAGAAAACAAAAACAGTTGTTGGTGCAGTTTGAAAAGAATGGTAAAAAACCTGATGAAGACTTTGCCCTACTAAAAGTGGAGTTAGAAGAGGCAAAAAAAATAGAGGACACTCTAAAAAAACAGTTATCATAGAAGAAGGCAAGATGTGAAGCCTTGGAAGAAGAGGTGGTAAAAACCAGAAAAGAGATGGAGAAGTTTAAAGAATTGTATCTCCAAAATCTTCCAAGAATTAAAGCCTCGGCAGAACTAAATGACATTCTAAGCAAGCAGAGATCTCCTTTGTTGAATATTGGTTTAGGCTATGTAATTGGTTCAAGCAACAAACATACCAAAAGCAAAGAGCCAGTAAAGATGATCAAGTTCCAAGTCAGCAGACAATCAGACAATGTGAGTACTCTGCCACCAAAAGCTAATAAAGACAAGATGATCCCTGATAAAAAACAAAGATATCAGAAGATGGAGAAACAAATTCCAAGAAGAAGGCCATCCTTCATGTACCAAATTTTCTTCCATGGTTACTGTTTTTACTGCTCTAATTTTGGTCATAATATTGCAAATTGTCAAATTAAGTTTAGAGACATGCAATTGAGGAGATCAAGAAATAAACAATATTTGCAACATAGAAATAAATGAGTAGACAAAGTTGCACCAATCACTTTGACCTATTGAAAAATTAGCTCGAATGCTATAACTTTCATAACTTTGGCCACAAAGTTGCAAACTACCATCTGAAGAATTAAAAAGTAGATCCAAGGATAAAACCCTTAGCTAGAAATGCCAACACATGCAAAAAGAAAGATAGTGAAAAATGTGGTCTGGTACTTTCAGATCAAAAACAAAAGAACCCCTGGTATATTGACAATGGATGTTCCAAACACATGACTGGAGACAAAAGTAAGTTTTTGTCTCTAAGTGAAAGCAAATCAGGAAATGTAACCTTTGGAAATGATGCACCAGGAAAAATCAAAGTTAAAGGAATGGTAAGTCTAAGTAATGGCAAAGGGAAATCTCAAGATGTGTTGTTTGTAGATGGTCTGAAACATAATCTTCTTAGTGTTAGTCAAGTTTGTGATAGAGGATGTAAAGTTGTTTTCACTTCTAAAGATTGTAAAATACAATATGTGAATTCAAGACAGTTGATTGCAAAAGGCATAAGAACAAAAAACAATGTTTATGTTTTGAAAGAAAAAAAAGAAGAATGTCACTTAAGCAACTATGATGAAACTTGGTTATGGAATAGGAGACTTGGACACCTAAATTTTGATCATCTAATAAAACTTAGAAATAGTGGGGCGGTAAAATATCTTCCAAAAATATCAAATC
Source organism: Picea mariana (assembly GCA_032191745.1). Lineage (NCBI taxonomy): Eukaryota > Viridiplantae > Streptophyta > Pinopsida > Pinales > Pinaceae > Picea > Picea mariana. Next base: position 12,734 of record JASDQU010104024.1, read on the forward strand.
CATATGATTATGTATGCAAACCTTGCCAAATAAGAAAGCTCACTCGGACACAGTTTAAATCTAAGAACTTTTCATCAACAGAGAAACCTCTTAAGTTAGTACATATGTATTTATGTGGACCATCAAGGAAGGAAGGTACAGAAAAAGAAAATTACTTCATGTTGATTACTGATGATTATTCTAGACTTACATGGGTTGCCTTTCTGAAAGAAAAATCTGAATCATTTGAAAAATTCAAAGTGTTTAAGGCTCTGACTGAAAATCAAACAAGAAAAAGATTGAAGGAAGTAAGGTCTAATAGAGGATCAGAGTTTCGTTCAAGGGAATTCAAATATTTTTGTGATAAACATGGGATCAAAAGAGAGTATACTATTCCAAGGACTCCATAGCAAAATGGAGTAGTTGAGAGACAGAATAGATCAGTTCAGCAGATGGAAAGATCAATGATGAATGAAATGAATATTTCTCAGACATATTGGGTAGAAGCAATTCATACAGCTGTACATATTCTTAAAAAATCTCATCTCAGGCCACAAAGTGACAATACTCCTTATGAACTATGGTTTGGAAGACCTGCTTCAATCAAACATTATAAAGTCTTTGGGAGTAAGTGTTATATCAAGAACAATGATGAAAATCTTGGAAAATATGACAATAGGGCTGATGAAGGTATATTATTAGGGTATGCTACAAAAAGTAAAGGATACAGATGCTATAATAAGAGGTTACATAAATTGGTTGATTTTATTGACATAAACGTTGATGAAGAAATCCCGGTACAAGATGTAAGCAATGTTGAATCAACAACAGAGGATATAGTTGAAGTTGAAGATGAACATATCCAAGAATCAGAAAGAGAAGACTATGAGTTAGATGAAGATACAAATACTCAAGCAGACTCAAATCAGCAGACATCATCAAATCCTCCCTCCAGAATTACTCAAAAGAATCATCATGCAAGTCAGATAATTGGTGAGAAAGAAAAAGGTGTACAAACCAAGAGAAGGATAATCAAAGACATAGAGCAATCACATATAGCCTTCATATCCATGGTGGAACACAAGAACTTTAGTGAACCCATTAAATATGTAAACTGCTTTAAATCAATGAATGAGGAACTGGATCAGATTGAGAAGAACAATACTTGGGAGCTTGTTCCTAGACCTACAAATAAGAATGTAATTGTCTCCAAATGGGTGTTTAAGAATAAAATGAATGAACAAGGAAAAATTGTTAAGAATAAATCTAGATTGATCTGTAAGGGGTATGCACAAGTTGAAGGACAGGATTTTGATGAAACCTTTGCACCAATGGCAAGATTGGAAGCCATCAGAATATTTCTTTCCTGTGCATGTTATAAGAACTTTAAAGTATATCAGATGGATGTTAAGTCAACATTTCTTAATGGAGATCTAGAAGAAGAAGTATATGTGGAGCAACCTGAAGGATTTTCACTAATAGATAATACTAACTATGTCTGTAAGTTGAAAAAGGCATTATATGGACTGAAACAAGCACCACAAGCCTGGTATTATAGACTGGAAAAAGTTCTACAGGACAAAGGGTTCAAGAAAGGTATTGTTGACAGTAATTTGTACATTAAGTCTGAAGGTGATGATTTGTTAGTTGTTTTGGTTTATGTAGATGACATTATTTTTGGATGCACTAATGACCCTTCAATTAAATGGGTTGCTAATTCAATGTAGACTGAGTTTAATATGTCCATGATAGGAGAACTATCTTATTTTCTTGGTTTACGAATCAATCAGAGTTATGTAGGGATATTTATCTCTCAAGAAAAGTATTTGAAAGAGATGTTAAATAGGTTTCAGATGGAATATTCCTCTCCTGTTAGTACATCTATGGTGGTTGGTTGCAAGCTCAGTAAAGAAGATATTACACCTGATGTTGATAAAAGAACATATCGATCAATGATAGGCATCCTTCTGTACATCAAAGCATCTCGTCCTGATATAATGCAAGTTATTGGAATGTTAGGTCGTTATCAGTCTGATCCTAAACAAATTCATTTAGCAGCTGTCAAGAGGATATTCAAATATTTGAAAGGTACAATGACTCATGGTCTTTGGTATCCTAGAAATCTGAATTTTCAATTAATTTCATATTCAGATGTTGATTGGGAAAATTGTTTGGATGAGAGAAAGAGCACCAGTGGAGGTGCATTCTTCTTAGGTGATTCGTTAGTAGCATGGATTAGTAAGAAGTGGGGATCCATTTCATTATCAACTACAGAGGCAGAGTACATTGTTGGTGCTACTTATTGCACTAAGATCTTATGGATGATACAAAATCTTGCAGATTTGAAGGTAACTTATGTTGATCCAATTCCACTTCACTGTGATAACACCAGTGCCATTAATGTCTCCAAGAATCCTGTTCTACATGCAAATACTAAGCATATACCAATAAAATACCATTTTCTCAAAGAGTAGGTTACAAAAAGAGTTGTTCAGCTGAATTATATTCCTTCCACGGACCAGATAGATGGTGTCTTCACTAAACTGCTTGCAAAATATCAGTTTCAGTATCTACACTAGAATTTGTGTGTGACCCTGTTATCAAGTTAAAAAAGTCTATCTGATTAGGGGGAGAGTGATCATTGTATCTCTATCCAAGGGGATAACAGATTCACTCTCAATTTTTCTTTGACATTGATGTCAAAGGGGGAGAAAAGGTGTGGTCTAGATGCTATAGTTGGAGGTCTAAGCAGAATATTGTAGCCTTTCAGGGTTGCCATCAATGCCAAAGGGGGATATTGTTGGCATATTTTACAAGAAGAGTGTGCTTGTCATTGATGGAAAGAACAACAATGATGATGGAAAATAGGAAAAGCATAAGCTCAGGAGGAGAAGCGAACAGTATGAAGAGATCAAAGCTCAGAAGGGAAAGCACAGTACAGAAATGTGATTAGGATCAAATCCTTGATTTTGGATATACTTCGAGAGTATTCACGACCATTGGATCAATTTAAGTGGAAGGATAGGATAAGCGGGGAAAAACAGTTGAGAATTAGATTATCTGAATTTTCTTCATCCGTCGGATTGAATTAATGGAAGGATAGGATAAGTGGGGGAAAACGATTGAGAATTTGATCACCTGAATATATGTCATTCATCGAATCAAGTTAAGTGAAGGATAGGATAAACAAGGCACAAGGTTTGAGAATTCGATTATCTGAATCTTCATCAGTCATCGGATTGAATTAAGTGGAAGGATATGATAGATGGAGAGTCGTTGGATTTAATCCAAGGCAAAGCTACATCACAGACAGATTGAGTTGTTGATCTAAGATCTTGATCAAATGAACATCATTTGTTTGGGGCCAAAAGTTATGAGGAGGTTATGCTCCGAAGAAATCACTTCAAGAATTTCCAGTTGAGATTTGAAATACCCGAAGCCTGGAGAGTTGAAATACATTCTCGATCATCGGATAATCCGAATTAGATCTCAGTCGTCAGATCATCCGAAGAAGATCTCAAGCGTCAAATTGTCTAAAGTGAATATGGGCCATCTAATCTAGAGCAACAGTTTGAGTTTTTAAATCTCTGAAGCCTAGAGAGCCAAAGAGCCGAAATACATTCTCAACCTCTAGATCATCCAAAGTAGATCTCAGTCGTCAAATCATCCAAAGAATATCTCAAGCGTCAGATCGTCCGAAGTGAATCTAGGTCATCTGATCCAGAGCGTTAGTTTGATATTTGAAATTCTCAAATCCCAGAGACCCGCAAAGCCGAACTAAATTCTCGACCGTCGGATTATCCAAAGTAGATATCACTTGTCATATCTTCCGAAGAAGATCTCAAGCGTCATATCGTCCGAAGTAAATATGGGTCGTCTGATCCAGAAAAGATGTGGCATAATCCTATGGACTCTGGGCGAAGACCTGAAGTACGCCTCAATCATCTAATCCAAGAGGAAATGTGGCAGTAATCCACATACTTCGAGGGGAAGAAAATTTTGAGACTTGATATTTCAAAAGTCTGGAGACCCGAAGGAGATCTCAATCGTTGATCGAGGAAGGGGCCACATAACCATTGATCAGGTTGAAAGGTAAAATTCCTGAAGTAGAGGAAGAGCCATCGATTGAGAAGGATAGTTGTCCACAGATCATCTAATCCGAAATATTATCATACGGAGAAAAGAAGGGTTTGATATTTGAAACTCCTGGAGCCCGGATCACGATGTAAATCACATTCATTGATTTAGGAAGGCTAGATCCGATCCACAGAATTGAGAGGATAGATCTGAACCATCCATTCAGGAGCACCATAAATATTGTGAGATCGACGATCCCATCGCATTGTGGGGATTGAAGGTGCATGAAATTTAAAAAGTTAAGGGTGGGCCGCAATTGAAACCACGGTTTTAGAGAAAGGACATGTGGAGGCTCAAGGTAAATTACAAGGCGAAACACAGTTTGATCTCAAACCATCTTTGGCTACGCCCGCATTTGCATGGTCACATGATATCATCACCCAAGGTCACATCAACAAAAGATAGGGGAAGGATCTAGAGCTTCTAGGCTCCACATCAGAGGTTACGCATTGAAAATTCATAAGGGCCTCTACGTGTATAATCCAACGACATTGATCAAATAGAATCTGATCGAAGGGTTGTTGTTTCACTTCGTGATTTCTTGATCAGTTGTGATTTAGTTACACTAACTGAATCATTGTTCTTGAGTGTTTGAATCATTGTTCCTGAGCATTGGAATCATGATGCCTGAGCGTTTTTTAGATTCTCGAATTGAGCATTGGAGATGCTGAGTGTAACAGATAATGAAAGCAGGAATAAAAGAAAATTTTCATGACAGAGAGAGGTTGTTGTTTCTCGGTAAAATAAGTTGAACTGTATGTGATCAAGAAGAAGTAGAAACAGAGCCAAAAATATGTAGAGATGAAGAACATAAGCTGGACAGAGAATAAATGGTGAAAACAAAAGACTGTACGAGAACCTAAGAGCATGAGAAGAACAGAGGAAGAGAAGATGGAGATTTAAAGCAAGTGGATCCAAGAATGAATAGACAGAAGGAGAACAGAATTGCAGAACAGAGAAGAAGTAGTAAGCATTGAAATGTGTGTATTGTTGTAAGGTCTTATTCAAGTAAATATTTATAATCAGGGTGGTAGGGTGGTGCTAGGGAGGACTTTTGTCCTCGAAGTTTCAAGTGGGTGCTTGAACACAGGGAGTTGTAGCTTTCATCTAGTTGCAGCTAGAAAAACCATGGTGGTAGGGTGGTGCAAGGGAGAACCATTGTTCTCTGTTATACAGGTTGGTGCATGTGTGACTGGAAGTTGGTGCTTCCATCCAGCTGGTGTTGGAACACTCAGGGAGTTGGTGCTTCCTTCTAGTGGGTGCTAGAGAAACCAGAGAGTTGGTGATCTCAAAAAGTTGAAGCTTCTTAAAGAATAGGTTGTAGCCTCATTTTGAGTTGGTGCTCAAAGATTGATGATGTAGAGAACATAAAAGACTGCCTATCATTTTAATAAGAAGAGGTTTTCTCCCTTTATAGGTTTCCTCATGAATATTTGTCTCTATGTATACCATGTGTGTGATTGATCTCTATTATTTATGTTGTTCATGTCTTGCATAATCTCTATGATCACTTGGAGAAGATTAATAATATTTCAATAGGCATAAAATTGTTTAAGCACAGTAGCAATTGGTTCACCCCCCCTCTCAGTTGTCTTAGTAATTCCAATAGATGAATATTTGGTAAAGGTAGACGAGTTTAGTGGAAGATGGGACTCAATAATTCCCTTGGTTGGAGTATAAGTGATGACTGATCGTGGAAAAAATAGAATATTCAATGGGAAAAAAGATGGTATGAAGTCAGGGGGAGAGTCAGGCACAAGCCATGTATTGTCGAATTGTAGTTGAATGTGACAAGGCTGCAAAGATGGGTGATGGTGTTGTAAAAACTCTAGGATCTTGATAGAAGATTCTGGGATACTCGAGGTTTGGCCAATGAGATAGGTATTTGCAAAAAAAATGTGTTTAGTATGAATGCCCCAACCAAGGGTGACTAGGGTTTCCAGCAAGTGAAAAAATGGTTCCATTGGATATGATGGCATAAGTCTATATGCGTGATGAAAGTAAAAAGGAATTTTATACAATATGAAAAATAAATGAAATAGCTTGGGTTGAATGTGCATGCACAGAAACATGTGCCCTTGTGAAAATATAGCTTGGCCTTATGGGGGCACAAGTGCTTGAAAAAAAATGAAAGGTAGGTGGCCCATGGGTGGGTTTCCATGTTAGGTGAATGGATGAGGGATTGATCTATAGATGGTAAACTGATCTTGGAGGAGATGAGGAGCCAATGAAAATGTGGAGGTGCATTCAATAGGATCAATCCAAAAATTGACAAAATGTGGGAGTCCATGGGTGAATAGGATAACAATATGATGAGGAGAAATATGAGGTGTATTTTCAGATATGAAAACTACTTGGACTCTCGGTATCTATGGGATAAAACATCATGAGTGTCATAGTTCCTGGGGGCTTCAAAAAATATGTGAGATCACTCATGTGGGTGAAGTAAGAAACTACTGTAAAATCCAACACCTGAATGCAAATGGGACTGGGTGAAGGTGTTGTATTGTTGGGTGTTATAAACCTAAAGGGAGATGTCAGAGGGCGATATTGTTAAATGAATTTGTTCTCAAAAGGGAGTTCCTACATGCCAGTTTTGAAAATATACATGAAGGTACCCTAGGATGGTTGTATGGTACATGATATGAGCTTGTTGATGAGTACATGCACACAAAAATCAAATACCCGAAGTGAAAAATATTTGGTAATAAAGAACATGTTGTGGAAATTTGATAAAAAGGTATATTAAACAAGTGTACATGTTCCCTGGGGATTCATGATGATGCCCCAGGGAATATTTTTAAAATGTGAATGAGACCATACCATTGTGTAGACTAGAGAATGACGATCCTGATGGTGTGAACAATTTGAAAAATGGAGTTCCTAAACTCTTGTACGGGTGACTGGAAGTTTGGGTTCCATGGGTATAAATGATAATGGGACCCACTATTCCACCTCATTTGTACTTGTTGTGATGTGCAATGGCATGGATTTGATTTGATTTACTGGTGAGAGATTGAGTGCTATTGCATGGTCGTGGGAGACTGTATTTCTATTGCAAGAGAGCCATGTAAGGGGTCCTAACCTCCTGATCTTTTTGAATTTTTGAATTTTTTTCTTAGGGAGGTATGGATGGTCGTACTACCCCCTTTTTCATGAAAAAGAGGGAAAAAACACGAGTGAGATACATGCGTTGATCAATGCAAGTATAATCTAATCATATGTGTTGTACAACACATGTGATGGATTTAGAGTCGCACCGAAGTTGGCGTGACTAGTAGGTGAGCCTATGCATTGATCAACATGTCTATTAGGATGACATGTGCATTGACCAATGCTGTTGTTTGAGAAACAGATGCATTGTTTTCATGCGACTATAATCTGAACAATCACGTGGGGAAACATGATTGTTCAAAAAATAGTCATGATGTCCAGTGCGCTTGTTTTCCTTAGAGATGTGTTATTTGTGCTAAAATGGTTATGATTGGTTTTTTGACATGTTTTCTTAGATGCCTAGATAGCATGGACTTTTGGTGGTGTAGGTTGTGATTTTCATGTGGATAGGAAACATGCTCATGCACTAGTGAGAGCGTGATTTGGAGGCCCTTCTTACATATGTGGGTAATGATTTCGAGATTCACTTTCAGTTGGATAGCTTTAGCTTGTTGAAGTTCTTTGATTGTGCCTCGATGAAATCTTAGGAGGATCTGCTTAAATTTTTGGTTGGGATGCGACATGATGATCACCAAGTATTTGATTTTCATGTTCAAGAGTTATGGTTGTGTTGGCATAGGGGCAGACCCAGGGTTCAACGCTTCAGCAGGGCACCAATAAAACCTTAACTACCAGGCCTTTCGGCAACACCTGCGAAGCAGATGAAGTCTCACCTGAGGTAGAGGCAGAGATGGTTGCAGGACTCAAGTGTCTACAACCTAGCTGCGACATAGATATGTGATTACAACACTTAATAGAGCAATTAGAAGTTAACATTCATCGGTATTTAACCCTTATTTACATCGCAGATTCAATCCCTAATTATAGAACAACGCAGTATTCAACAAGATATAACACTTTCAAGCACTTAGCATATAGAAACATATCATATCTAGCATTCATTCAAATCACTAGGCACTAAGCTACTATATCATATGCATCTAACATACATAAAGATAACAACATTAAGCATAAATCACATCAATCACACAAGGCAACCATAACACGGGATATACGTGGTTCACCCCCAATGCAGGGCTACGTCCACCAACTCTTCTTCTTCTTTATTATCTTATGTCAATCTTCTTACATGCATAGAGCCCAAAAACCCCACTCTGCATAGGACAAGATATCTGTGCGCACCTCATCGGATCCTCCTTCCCTAAGTTAGGTCACATCACAAAACCTTCTTACATAGTCTGCACACCAGCTTCTTACAATCACTTGCACTTATCTCTGCAATTCCTAACACATAGCATTCACAAAGCCTCTAGCTCCACACTAAGCCACAAATATTCACTACGAATTCCCTTAGCACACTAGCCCTTTCTTACATCGCCTAGCTATCTATGTATACATTACAAAAGGGCCAAAGCATGGGTAAACCCATGGGACGACATTCCATAACTCGTTACATAAACTCTAAACCCAAAAATCCATAAAAAGGGGGCTGATATCCCATGATCTCTGCTTTTCCTTGAGTTTCATCTTCGACCAACCTGTTGAAGCCCCAAAATCGGTCAAACATGACCCAAGTTCTCAAAAACTTGGTCAAGGTCCAATATGCCCCCAACACTCACTTGTGACTCATCCTAAGTCACTCTGATTTGGGTAACTTTGCCTCGAAGGCCTTGAGCTTAACTCGAGCTAATTTGACCTGTTGCTTGGCCAGAGCCTCCTGCTTGGTGAACTCTTGAATGACCTGCTCGGTGACAGGTCCTTTCAATCGGTGTTCAACTGAAGTGACTCTTGTTCTAGTTGTGCACCTTGTCCTTCAATCTCCTCAAAAAGTGTGCAGGCTTCATCCTGCACCGGTTGGAGTCTTTGGGTTATTCCATGACCTTGTTTTGAATGGCATGGGCCTGTTTTTGAACCATGCATTGTTCCTGGGATCTTTTCATCCTCTCGACCGGTGATAGTATATTCAACTATGCTTGCACTATTGTTGGTTGTTGTTTTGCCTCCTGGAGCTATGACTCCAGTGTCCTGACCTCAGGGTCCTCTATAAGGCACTTGTAGGTATGAACACTTCGACTACTAAGTTGTTTTCATTCCAAGGCTAATGCCTTGATTCTCTCAATTGCGCTCCTCGCAATTTCTTCTCTTAGATCTTGCACTTCCTGCAAAGTGCTTGGCACTGTCTGTAATTCCAATTCTACTATTCTTTGTTGGATTTGTTGAATGGCTTCGGCAAGCCTTCCCACTTGATTCTCCACTGGTTCTTCTTTCATCTACTCTAAGCCCTTCATAGAGCGAAGTTCTCTAGTGATTGCTTCTTTAAATCCAATCAGCTCTGCGAGCAGCTTTTCTTTGTCCCTCTATATATGTGCTCTATCCTCTACAAACTTCACCTGAATGTCGTCTTTTTTTTGTTGCACAACCCGGGGTTTTTCTATGGCTTCCTCTTTTTCTTGCTTCAGGGCCTCTGTGGCCTGTTCCTTTTCCTCCTGGACACAATGAAGGTGATCCTCTGTCGCATCTGATATCCTGCGTAGCTAGGCAGGATCATCTCCTACTTCTATGTTCCCTGCTAACAACAACGCAGTAGACACTATGCGGCTTGAATGGAGAGCATGTTGTATTCCTTTAAGATCTGCTTCAATGTGATCATACATGGATTCTTGTTTTTCTTCATTGCGCTATAAAATATCTTCTGATGTATCTGATACGGCAATGATGATGAGGTTGATGTCATCAACCATGAGCACAGTTTGCAGCTTGGGCTTACTACATTTTGACTTCTTCCGCGATGTAGGTTTCGTTGGGGAAACCTTTATTTTCTTGGACGTCTCTACCTCTTCAAGGGGGTTCCTAGGTGGTGTTACTTCGCCCTGCTTCTACTTGTCTTCTTCCCCTTCTTTCTCTTCTTTTTCCACTTTGTCATATCCTCTTCTGTTAGGTAAATATGATGTAGTCTCTTCTAATGCATTGTTTATTTCATGTACGTCTTCCTTCTTTTTCTATCTGCTACTATTGGGTGAATCATACTCTTCACGAGTGACCACAGGACTTCCAATGAGATCGGGGTCGGATAGTTCTGCCTGGTCAATGGGTATAAGGAGCTCTATAGGACATTCCTTAGTTATTTCTTCCAGGTCCTCCTCTGTGGGCTTGTAGTATGATTGAATTTCTTCTTTATGTTCGTCTCCACACGCAGTGATATAAATAAAATGTCTATCTGCGTGGAACTTCATAATTGGCCTGAACCTGTCCAGGGTGTTCAACGCCATACGAGGGAAAGAATCAATAGCCCTCTTCAACTGCAGGTAATAGGTGTGGAACACCATGTTTCACTGCCATTGTTTAGCCATGTTGCTCGAATACAAGAGTGTAGTGAACTTCACATCTAAGGGTTCAGATGGCTCAATTTCAGGGAAGGTCGCACCTTTCGGCATCTCCCAAGAAATGAAGGCGATGAGGATCAGCAGCCAAGTAAAATGAAACTCGTAGCCCTGATCCTGAGCTTCACGACATTATTTCTCTAACTGGTTGATGAGGTAGCTCACCCAGTTCATTTGCATTCCCTCAACGCATTTTCTCGCGAGGTCAACAACGAACCCTATGACCTGCGTGGGTTTGTTCTTCCTTACTATCTTATCGGCGATCAAATGGCAAGCTAGGTGCACTGCGCCATTCTGGATGGAGGCTACCTTGTATCCTCGCTTCCCCTTCTCCACATCACCATAGGTATCTTTGATTCTCTGTGCCAAGGAATTATCTGCAGCCTTCCCTGGATAAAAGTCTTGTGGGTCTGGTCCTTGCATGCTTAATCCGATGATTTGATGGATCAGCGCTAGATCGACTGTGATATGCCTGTCCAACCATAGGTAACCACCATGGAAGCACGACAATAGGATTTTAACACACGCATTAACCTCCTGGTGCCTTCCAAAGTGGGTTTTCATCATTACGTTCAGGATGGTGGACCTTGTGATGTCCATGGTCCACGGCTGGGGGATGATCTTCGACTTCTTCCATTTTTTCTTGGTAAAATACTTGTATGGTGAGAGCATGCCAAACTTCTTGTGGTCTCCTAAGTTATAGTCGCTGATCTTCAACGTCGAAATCCTCTCCAATTGCGGTCTAACTGTGTGTATTCCCTTCGGGAGGTACGTAGTGATGACTGTGTAGTCGAAGTCCCTCAGAACGTTGTCACGACTCACCGAGCCAACCAGAGGTCAGATGTAGTCGGGCAGGATAGATGAGATGAGCTTCACATTCGCTAAGTCATCATGATGCTTGGTTCATTTCTCTATCGCAGCTCGGGATGGTCCAGATCCACGAGCAGTCGATGGGGATGCTTGCACTTCTCTTGTCGACGAGGCTTGGATGCCTACGGACATCACCTTCTCGGCCAAGAGGTCTATTAGGATCTATTCGATGGATTTTTCTATTTTGCTAATTTTGTCTGACATGCACACTCAAGATCTGATATCTCAGGTCGATGAACAAACACTCACTATAACAGAATGGACAGCGAGGTCTCAATAATCACTGCGTGAAAGAAACTAGTTCTCTATGGGCTCAGATAATCACAATTGGAAAAAGTGTTCTTGGTGCAACGCTCAATGGGATAAATAGACAATGTTGTAACGGATTCTTCCAACAGGCAGGAATGTCTCAATCAATGCAATTCCATCTGTTATGGCACGGTCCCAATGGTCCACTGGCGAACGTTTCGACAATAACTATGTTTCCAACCATTCTAGAGTGTCATTCTAACGGTCAGGATGCCTCCAACGGCCTTATTGCTTCATCATGGCCAAGTGCCAATCTACGTTGTTCTGATATCTCGACGAAGTTACAGTTCTACAAACCTTCCTTCTGTGAAGTTTTCTCTGGAACTTCCCGCAATTTCTCTAACTTTGCTTTCTTCTTACTAACCTTTCTGGTTTTCTTTCCTTTGATTTGAGTTACTGGTTTCCTTTTTCCATTATTTTTCTTATCTCCTCTTGGCATAGGAACTTCGCACTGTTGAGGTTCTTTCAAAGGGTTCAAGAGTAATACTTCTTCTTTCTCTGGAGTAAGTGCTCTACTCTCTTGCATGGATAAGTTTCTTAAGCTTTCCTGCGTTCGCTCAACTTCGACAGCAATGTCTATGGATCTTAGTTGCTTCGACTTGTCCTCCTTCTCTTTTATTAATATTTCTATTCTC
>JASDQU010104024.1:78010-88864 GCA_032191745.1 Picea mariana
GGTTGGAGTCAATTCAAGAGGCGTTATGTACCGATGGATGCAAGTCTGGAGAAGGATATCCTCCTCTAATGTGAGGAGAATGTTATGGGTTGTGGTATTACCCAATTGACCTTGTCTTGTGTTAGGGTAATGACCCATTTGTTGTGGAGGTGGATCAACATCTTTTTGCGTAGCTACCATGCCTTGATGGGGGAATAGGTTATGCAAAAATGATGGTGGGGGGGTGGAGGGAATTTTTGGGGAACTGTAAGAGTAGCCTATGGGGAAGGGGGTCTGAGGGTGTTCATAGACTCCTTCATGTGTTTATAGTCACCTATCTAGGGGTAGTGGTGAGTATAATGTCCATAATCACCAGATAATGCGCAATGGAAATTAGTTTGAAGGTTGTTGTTATTTCCTTGTCATTGCTAGAAATTGGTGGTGTTGTATTCACATTTTAATTACAAGCATCAGGATTTCCTCTAGCTAGTGGATGTTGTTTCTGAGGGTTTCCCCCCTATCCCTAATTAGTTTTGACTTTATTTTTTCCTTTCTTATTTTTATGGTTTTGTGATGTGGAATGGTTAATTGTATTCAGCTATTCAAAATCTTGAACTTGTTGGATGTGTGAAGGTTCGACAAACTTGACCTCAACCTATGGTTGTCCTTGTGGTGGGATTCCATTAGGTTATGGGGGCCTAGGGAAGAGATAATATGGATTGCCCTATTGTGGAGGTCCATATGGGTTGTATGATGTGGAAGGTCCTTCATTACAACTAGGGTTATATGAAGGCCCTTGTGTGTACCCAAGAATCTGCATACTTTGATGGGGTATGGGATTCATGAGTTGCTAGGGGTTTTTCCCCCCAACGCTCGGGGGGGGTGCCGAAAATGTGGGAAAAGTTGGGTATGGTGCACCCATAGGAGGAGGATAGTATGGAACTCCTCCATAGTGATTGGTACCATACATAGGTGCAGGGGTACCATAAGGGTTGAGATGGGTCATGGCTCCGATGAGGCCATCAACGGAACGAGATGTTCCAAGTTTTTCATGACTGAAAGGAAGAGGTGGTGGAGCATTGAGGAGGACGGTGTAGAGATACCATAGTTGTGAATAAATCAAGTTGAAGTGTTGGGCCTTGGTGATGGCCTCTTCTTTATTTTGTGGCATTGTGGTGGCCACATCTTTGGTGATGAGTGGTACCAAATATTTGAGGAACCGATCTAGGCATAATTCCAAATTGGTTTCAATTTTACATAGGTCTCGTTGTCAATGACATTCATGGATATGATCTGTGATGTGAGTATAAGTGGTTTGACATAAGTTCAAGAGGACAATTTATAATCTCATGTCATGACATGTCAGTATATGAAAGAAGGCTAAGAAATCCTTGGCTAAATATGTGAAGGTCACATGGGACCCTAATGTTTTTTCTACTTACCATTTTGTGGATTGATCTATTAAGGTTTTTTGAAATATTTGTAGGTGAATAGAATCATCAATGATTCTATTGGATGAGAAACAAAGGTGTGAAGTCGTGATGTGGTTAGTGGGGTGTTTGCCTAATTTTCCTTTAAATTTTGGGAATATCTTATGGATGTTTGGTGGGCATATTGGGCCAAGCGAGATTGTGTAAAATTGGGTCATTTGTAATATTTGTCAAATCTAGGATATTTAATGAGGCTAAGTATGGTAGGTGTTATGGTCTAGATCCAAGTCTTGAGGAGGACAATATATCGGGTGGGGTTTTGTGACTATGTATGCCAAGCAATGTGGAACCAAGCAAGGCAGAACTGATAACCGTTGCACCCAAAGGTGAGTGAGGGGGTAGTATCGAGGATGTGGTAAAACCAGGAATACCTCCCAACACTAGGGAGAGGGCTTGAAAGCATCTGAAGTGTCAAATATTTAGTGGATCCCCTATGATTCTGGAGTAGCAACCAAGTGTGTGATTGTGGTAAATGTGAGAGAATGAATAGCAAGTGTTCTTCAACTGAATATGACCTAATTTAACTAATAACTAAAAAATTCATATGTCAAAGAAATGAATGATCATAACACAAATGCATAACAACTATAAAGTAAAATTTCGGTTAGGTAGGTTGGGATATTATCCACGTGGGGGATGATAAAAAAAAATGCATGTGTCCTAAATACTTATCGTCCTTCTTCTCGAATGGCATTAGGCCTTCCAAGAGAGATCAATGATGGGGTATCAAGCCACCTAATGAGAAATAGTGAAGGATTGAAAGATCAATCAAAATTAAGGATAGAGGGGACATATTGGAAGAGTTGGTGATATTTCCTAATAATTGTTCAAAATATAACCTAGGTGTAGTTGCAGCCCACAACTGCCACCTGTGTAGAAAATCCTAGTTTTTTGCATCTAAGTTACCTTGTTCAAGTGCAGTAGGGGTCTCTCGACCTCAAAAAGCAGTCACGGGCCAAGTAACCTCATAAGAGTTGGGTGGCTCAAGAAATCATGCATGGAACAATCGAACCTTGGCACTCGCCCCTTCACGGGTATCTCCTTGCCTTGTGGTCTAGGAACACTTGAATTGGATGATTTTAAGTGTCCTAAATAGTCAACCACTAAGTTTTCAAAGAATGAAAAAGAGATAACAAGGAGTTTTTTGGATACCTACCCCCAAAATACTAACTTAGAAACAATATTGTTTTTTGACCTCATGTGGAGGATTTTAGTGAGTTCTTAGGGTTGTGTTTAAAAAAAAAAATGAGTTTGGGGTCATGGACCAACCTCATTTCTTAAGGTTTTGAAACATGGTATTTTTAGAACACATAATTCTTTTATGGTTCCCTGAGATTTCTTATGAGCATAGGGAGAAGAGCATACTAAGATTGGAATAAAATTTTGGACACTTGTGGATGTGTGGAAGTGTTGTGTGCAAGATGTGAATGTGAATAAAAAATAGCGGTGATGTTTGCATCATGTGGATGTCATGGGGTCCTTTACTTTAATTCAGCCATGAAATTTTTACAATCCTTGAAAAAATGGAAAACTGATACCTAGGTTGTAAGAGATGTGGACATGTGTGGTCCTTTCAAATCTTTTAAACTTCCTAAGTGTTTTCTTGTGAAAAAATGAAACTATCCTAGATTGTGTGATGATGTGGATATTTGGGGTCCTTACAATAGTTTATCTCCTATCTTACAAAGAAAGTAATGAGGTGCCAAAATGGATATGGCCTTGTCTAATTACTGATGTGATTTGTGAAAAACATTCTTAAAAACCCAAAGACAAGATGCACACATGTATGAGGTGATTACTTATTATTCTAAGTTATGTCCTATGTTTGCTTGATGCAAGGGAGATGGAATAACGACTTATAAAATCCATTTTGGTTCACCAATATCACTCTAGGGAGTGTGAGGTGAAGAGCATACTAAGATGTGAGTAAGAGGTTTCCTAATACCAAAAGAAGAAATAAAACAGAAACAGATTATTGAAATGATTCTAACTGAGAATTCAAATGCCTAACTAGCCATCTATGTGGTATGATAATTGAAATGATGGTTCATTTTATCCTCCCTAATTAAAATGGATGAGAAAATTACCCTTGCAAGAATGAGCTCAAAATAAGTTGTCTCCATCTTACAAAGTGCAAGAAATTAAAGACTAAACCCTGATAGGGAAAGGGGGATGAGGAACACCCTTGTTCTACGAGAAAAGAAGATTAACACAAGTTTTATAAACAACATGTTCTTTGATCAATTCTAATAGCATAGAACCAAAATGGGATTACACTTCTAATGGCACACCTCAACACGAATTCTTCTGTGAAAGTCACTTGAATCTTGCAAAACAATCTAAATATAAAATCGGGTGATTTTTGGAGCGTTGAGGGCCTAAACACCCAAATTGAACTTTCAGGAAGGCTGGTTGGGTGACCGGTAAAACCAAAACGATAGGAAGAGGGATCTTGCATCCTACAATGGGAAGATTTGAGTTTAGAACTACAGTGGATTCGCCATCTTTTTTGAGCTAAATTGATCATAGATGTAAGCAAAATACAATCACTAAATGTCACCATAAGAAATAGATAACACCATAGGTTAGTTGTTAAAGGTTCATGCAATATAAATAAGTGTAAAACATGCATAATTATACGAATATAGATGAATTAATTGCAAGATGAAAAAATGATTTGAAAAAACAAAGAATTGTTACCATGGACACATCCTTCGAATTGATAACACCGTAGAGGTGTAGAGAGAACATAAAGTCTCCCCTTCTCCTCCTTGGGAGGGTTCTTTTCATTCCTAGTAAAAACTCTCATTCTCTCTCTATGATACAAATGGTGGCATGAAACAATACATTGAAATCTTAAATGATAAGTAGTCCACTTCACAAGGCAACTTGAGTTATGGGATAGTGAGTGAAATTGAGAGAAATGGAGATGCTTCACATCTCAATTTATTAGCATAAATAGATTTCTTAAATAACTTCTCACCAATATTTAATTTAACCTGTTTTGAATGTGAATTGAAGTCCTCCAGGTGATGGAATGAATCTGAAGTTAGGTTTTCTTGGATTGAGGATTCGGCTCTGCAACTGGTGTGACATGCATCTAGGAAATGCCATGAATGTTCCTGATCTGATCAAGAAATTGCATCGTCGCTCTGAATGTGTGTTATTAGTGTGAATATTATCTTGGAAGGTCGTGTTGAAGTGCATTGATGACATGAACTTTATTTTGGGAAGTCTGAGTCACTGAAGATTTCTTTCCTTAATTTATTTATTTTGTTGAGTAAGTTCTATCACTACTATGAGTACGCATTTTGTTGTATTGAATTGATGAATTCTTCAATGATCACCTATATTGGTTGGTGAGCAACTTTTAGGTGATAACACCCTCTACCCAAGATTGATGATTTGGTAGACCAATTGCAACATGCCAAGTATGTCTCCAAGTTGGATCTTAAATGGGATACCACCAGGTATGTGTTAAAGAAGAACACACCTAGAAAATCATCTTCAAGACAAGGCAAGGTTTGTATGAATGATTGGTCATTCCATTTGGTTTATGTAATGCACTAGCTACGTTTATGAGACTGATGAATGATGTATTACACCCATATTTATATTCATTTGTTATAGTGTACTTCAATGATATATTGGTTTATATCTCTACCTAGGAGGAGCACATCTCACATCTCATGCAAGTGTTAGAGACTCTGAAAAAACACTCGTTATTGGCTAACCTCAAAATATGTGACTTTGCTTAGCATTCATTGGTGTATTTGGGGTATGTGATCAGTGGAGGGGAACTCAAGATAGATCCCACAAATATGAAGGACATCACGGACAGTTCCTACTAATTCCACTGAAGTTAGGATCTTTTTTGGGGAAACACGGTACCTACAAAATTTCATAGTGTCCTTTTCAATGGTATCTGCACCACCCCACACCATAAAAACAAGTGATAAGATTTTCCAGTGGGGAAAGAATCAACATAAATCTTGTGATGAGTTGAAACAAAAGATTAGTCAAGCAATAGTTCTCGCATTGCCTAACTTGAAGAATCCCTTTGAAGTGGGGATAGATGAAAGTGGTTATTCTATGGGAGCAATTTTGATGCAAGGAGGTAAGCGAGTTTGCTATCATTCTAATATGTTTCATGGAGGAGTTTAAAAATACCCTACATATTATAAGTAACTATATTCCCTAGTTAAATCTATTACGAAGTGAAAGAACTATCTAATGGGAAATAAAACCATTATCCACATAGATCACCAACCACTGTAGTATTTGTAGGCCTAGAGTAAGCTTCAACAAACCATGCATTACAAGTGGATGGGGCTTTTGCAGCAATTTTAGAAATTTCATCTAGTCATGAAGTATAAGGAGGGTGACACTAATAAGTTGGTAGAAATGATTTAAATGCCACCCAAAATCAATATTACAACTTTGGGAACTCTTATGCACATGGGACCTTTTACCCATGATGCAATATACAAAAAAGAATACACAGAAGATAAAAAATTTAAAGCGGTTTTTCAACGACTACATGGACAAATTCAAGTAGAAGAAGGTGACGACAAGGTTGACTATCATCTCCATAATGGGTTTCTTTATAATCTAGATAGAGATACTAAAGAGAATCATATCAGATAGGGATACCATATTTCTCAGTGCCTTTTGGACTTCACTTTGGGAGAATATGGACACTAAGTTGAATAGATCTACAACATTCCATCCACAAATAGAAGGGAAGAAAAAACTAGTCAACAAGAATTTGGTGCAACTTTTGAGGGGTTACTATTAGAAGCATCTGAAGACCTAGGATGAAAATATAATCTACATTCAACACTCTTGTAATAGAGTAATCTACACTTCTACTAGTAATTTCCCTTTTGAAACTTGCTTTGGGTATTTTCCGCCCTTGCCCATGAATGTTGTATATGGATAGCAGGGAGGAGTGAGGTAATACACCATAGGATAAGAATTGAAAGTAGAGAAATGTGTTGAAATATTATATAGATACATTGGCAAGTATAAGAGACGTTGAATAAGTCACAAAAAAATTATAAGGAAAGACATGATCAAGATGGAATCAATAAGTCATTCAAAGTGGGAGATGGAGTTTGGTTATAGTTAAATAAGGAAAGACAAAAGGGTCCTAGTAAGAATATAAAGGCTATGTAGTATGGTCTTTTTGAGGTATTGGAGAAGGTGGGAGATAACACCTACAAACTAAGTCTACCCATGTACATGCACATTTACTTAGTAGTGAATGTGGAGAATTTGTAACTCTATGAGACTTCCATGTTGGATCAGGAGGAGGAGTAGGTCCTACCTATCATTGAGAACTTAGCACCAGATGCTCATATAGAGTTGGCAGAAGACACAGTTTTGAACATGAGGTCTAGAAATATAAGACAGGGGCAACTTGACCTTTGGTAGATTGGGTTGAAAGGACAAATTCCAGGAAAAGAATTATGATACTCTAGGGAGAAGGTAGAGGAAAAATTTCCTCACCTCATTAAATAAATATCTTGGGGACCAAAATCCTCCCTAAATGGGGAGGTATGATTTTTATTGGATCGTCATATAATTTTTCATCTATCTTGGTACTTTTTGGGTAAAACAAATTGGAGGAATATGCTTGCAAGACCATTTTAGTGGTAGGCCCCAGTTTCGAAAATTGGGGTTCATAACCTTCTAGATCCATTTTGATGAATTAAAAAACATTATTTGGGGTCATAGTGTCCAAAACTCGTGCCACACCCTTGATGATGATCTACACACTGATACATTTCCAACAATGTAAGAATCACCTCAATCAGAGCTTGTATACGAAAGTTATGCCTCTCATAAGTTGACCTAACTTTTTTACCACCATGGTACGAGTGGATACCACATCAACCCCCATTACTCACACATATTTGACTATCCATGTGTGGAATTTCAAGAAGATTCTAGAAGGTTCAAATCCTTATCACTAATTCAAGGTTTAAGGAAGTCAAAACCCTAACCCTGGATGACTTTCAGACTATGTTAAATATCGGGCCGCTAGGAGGAGAAAGGGTTCCATTATTTAGCAATGAATTTATTCCATAGTTAAGCATAGCATCTAAGGGTGGTATTTTGAGACCATAATATATGTGGAGAGATTTTGTAGCAGCCATACAAGCCATAGTGTCAAAGGAAACTCCACAGTGAGTATCTCTTTCTTTGTATTTGCATTTGAATAAAAGAGAGCAAAGCATAGGCCTCACMTTCTATTTGTATTTTCTTTTGTATTGGGTTTCCCAAGATATATCATGTGTTCATTTGTGTGGATGGTGTTTTCTTTYRTTCATTTCTTCCATTTTCATATTTCATTTATTTTCATAATTTCAAGCAATAAGCTAGTAATCAGTAATTTGAGATCTAATTAATTTGCATAATATAAGATTTTAGAATACTATAAGATTTTTTRTGACAAAATGTTCCAGTGGAATATCCAYGACACTTTATAGATGAATTCTTGTTTTTTCAATTTTGTATGGCAACTAATGTGTCACAAGAGACCATCATGATTCAAGCATCAACCCTCATTTATTTTAACAATTTTTAGGTTGATTGGAAAAAGGGGCYTCTTATAGGGTYTAGTAAGAAATGWTAATGTCAATATCACTAATTTCAATGATACTAGAGCCTTTCCTTTCTATTTGTTAGTATCATAATTATGTGTAGTGGTTCCTCATCTTAKATCAAAATCRCATAGAAAAAGAAAAACACCACCTAAAAAGATTCCTCCACAACAATGGATATTTTACTCACCAAATCAACAAATCTTTTACCAAAGCAAACAAACCTAAATCTATCCCTACACCCCCACTATTCACAAAACATAACCTCCTTAGCCTTCCTCCAATTTATTTAAGGTACCATTAATAAAATTGCCAAAATTATAAGAAAACACAACATTAAAGCTATTTTCAAACCCCTCAAAACCCTAAAAAACACTTTTAACTATGCCAAAAATAAAATTAACTTTATACCTTCTTATAGGCCTAAGTCCTAATTGAATTCAATAAACAACATTTTTATTGTACTTATTCATTTCATGATGTGCATATCGATGTATGAACATAGGATGTAGAGATAACAATGAATTGAGGTGAAGATCTTTCTTTTGTACTTATTCATTTCATGATATGCATATTAATGTATGAACATGGGACGTAGAGATAACGATGAATCGAGGTGAAGATCTTTCTTAGGGAAGATAGAGCTTGTAAATCAAGCCAAGATGAATCTTTGAAAGTTGATTAGAAAAAAGAGATTCTATAATATGGAAGGGGCAAACGTTTCCCTATAGACATGTTGGATAAAATTCACTAGAAAGTTTTTCAAAGTATATCACAAACATTTGAATAATATTAATATTAATAGTAAGAAAAATACATTGTGACATTTTCATGAAAAGTACCCAACAAAGCAATATAGTGACATATGGGTAATGGATCGAATAGAATGACATAGATTGTGAAGAGGAGATTATACATTAGGTGAAATTTGAATTACTCTCCCTTTTCTTTACTATTTTTTTTAGTCTTTTACTCTTTTTTATTTTATTTTGTCTCCTTAAATACAACTGTCTTCATTCTCTTCATTTCCTATGTTGTTGAGCAAATTTAGGCAGGTAGTAAAACATCTCCCTAAATAGGAAAGAATAAAGAACATAATATCAAAAGATGTTGATAAATAGATATGAAAAGGAATACTTCAACAATTAAATAGAAGGAAAATATCACAAGTGAGAACGTAACACAAGGAGTGGACCTTGAAACACCATAACAAATGGTGGTAGATTTAGATCCTTCGTGCTTAGTAAATAGTAAAGTATGTATTACTAGTTAGAATTCTTTAATTAATTTAATTGCTATTTCATTAAGTTCTTTAAAGACGACAAAGAGGAGAGTTCAAAGGAACCATGCGATATTGACAAGGTTTTAACTTATATCCCTGAATGTTAGAATTCTTTAATTTATTGATTTCATGTTTTTATATTATGTTCTTACAAAGTGAGGATGAGGAGCATTTGAAGGAGAAGGAAGAAGGGCTCAAAGTACAAGGAGGGTATTGATGATAGATCAATCAACTTTTAATTGAGATTCATTCTATTATATTTGTAGATATTTATTTACACATTGTTGTTTTATTAAACCAATTTTGTTCTAGGTAGAAACAAATACATGGCTATTTTTTTGTTTTGAATTGAAATTTCATAATTGTGTTTATGTATATATGGATTTAATTTATCATGTTGTGAAATGGATTAAATTTTAGTGTATATTTTAGACTCAAATGATTAACCACAATAATTTATTTTAATGATGATTATTATATTAGCACACAATGATCAATATAGATTAAAAAAATGAAAATTAATAATAATGATGATTATTAATTAATCTCATTAATAATTATTTAAAAATAATCAATAATTCTTAAATCGATAATCAAAAAATAAAAATGTTTATTCTTAATTAGTTAATTAATAATAATAATAAGTAATAATTAACAATAATAATTGAATTAATAAGTATATTTAATTAATTAATAATCGAACAATAATCATTAACAATTGGATAATCCATTGCAATATGATTCTAAAAATGCTTTTAAAATGACAAAATAACCATATACATGACATAAAATGCAACTTGGATGTGATACATAAGCATACACATGATGCATATGTGACACTAATGAGATCCATATGATGTTTTGTGTTGATATGACAATGCAGAGAAGGAAACAACGTGCACACACACATGACAAAAATAAGACATTGGAGATAAACATGCATTGAAATGTATTACTAATGTAACACATATCCTTTACTGTGTCGAAATGAGATACACAAACATTAATGCCAATTTCATATGCTAACATGACATAAATGACAATGCCCCCGATTGTGTCATATCTTGTGTCTTTAAAATTACCAGAAAAATAAAATAAAATGAACTACAAAGTGATGTGAATTTTGATGCTAGGGCGTTGTTTTGTAGTAGTGCACTCAACTATTTAGACATGAAAGGAAAATAACACAGATTTAACCCAAGGGTGTTGAGTATGTAAAGGGTGTTCAAGAAACTTGATGGTACAAGGGGGGAATTCCCCTCAAACTCATGGACTTGAACCACTTCTTCATTTTGTTTTTTGTGTGTGCTTGAAATTTGAGAAAAAAAAACTCAAGGTTTGAACCCACAACCTTTTAATTACCAAAATTTTAGCTTATCTTTGTTAATAAACATACTTCCCATCAAAACTTAACATAGAGGGGATGACTATAATACTTAAACTTAATAAAAATTCCCATTTCCCCTTAATGTTCTCCAAAATCATTAATTCCACC
>JASDQU010104024.1:122814-138525 GCA_032191745.1 Picea mariana
TTACATAGAATTTGAGTTTTTTTTTTCCTTGTTTTTTTAATGGTGCTTTGCATGGTGGTTGCATTTGTTTGGATGTTGGAAATGTTTAAAAAAAAAATTATTGTGTCTATGTTTGGCTAATTTTTGTTCATGTCTTTCACCATCTATGGCATGTTTGCATTGACTACGTCTTGGTTGTATTGTGTTGATTTAGTGTGAGATGAATAGATATAGAATGTTGTATTTGTGTAGTAATGAGGTTTTTGATAATAAAAAAATTAAGTGTTATGTTAAAATTGTCTGCACATAATTTTGATGTTATTTTTTTATGGATTTCCAATTAATCATTGACAAGAGTGCACTTTACAGAACTTGATGTAAAGAATCAAAAGGTAATTGTTAAAGGGGGTAATATAGAATAAGATGTCGAAAACACATTTATGTATTTATTACATAGTTTTGATCATACATTCCACCTGAATGGAATGGATATATTATAACTACTACTACTACTACAGTACAAGGATGTAGAATTGCATTGTAGATTAATTTTCCATAAGAAAACATCAATATTGTTCAAAGAAAAATTCAATGCATACGGGGATGTTGTCGTTTGCATTGACGAGTTTGACACACACTCTTTTGGGGCATCATATAGTGATGAACAAATTGATGCAATTTTTGTTTTGAGCTGATCTAGCATCATATTGCATTGCTAAATAATGCAAAAAACAACTTAAAAAAATATTTGCATCTTTGTTCCATCAAGTATGTGTTGTTTGCATCATGTTAGCATCACAATGAGTATTGCCACCCTAAATAAATGTCAACTTTGTGTACAACTTAACATGAAAAAATGAATTTGGCATTATCATAAGTTGATTGGATTGCCTATAAATAAGTGGTATACTACAACCCTAGGTAAATGTCAACTTTGTATAAATTTCTAGCATATATAGGTAGCATCAATAAATTTCTACATATATGAGGAAATGAAGTCAATCTAACATTAGAATTTCATTGAACAAAGTTGATTTAGTTGTTGTCAATGCCCCCTCCATCTTCTAAGCCCTCTTCATCCTCACTTTGTAAAAACATAATAAATGAACATGATTTAAATAAATGAAAAGAATATTAATTGTTAAAGAAGTACTAAAAACATATAGGTTAAAAAGTTTTCAATACTCTCTCATTCACTCGAATTCCTCTTTTCATATATGTTTTTAATATTATATAATAATTATAAAAGGGGTGGCAGGTGCAGGGGGGGTATCATTCTCGGTTTCAAAGGAAACACATAAAAAACCTTCGAGTGTGAATTGGGTAGAGTTTCAAACAACCAAGTAGAAGCATAAAAATTGTTTTAGGGGTTGAGGATTATCGATGAAAATCATATAAAAAAACTAATTGCCATAGGGGACTCGGCTCTAATCATCAAATTGATGCAAATATCCTCCTATTTGAGTGATGGAAACCTAATGAGGACTGTAGAATTTAACCTTGTACAATTAATTATTCCAAACGGATTCTTAATAAAAACAGAAAAGATATAATGACACACATTGCACATAAATTTTTACCCTAGAAACCTAAACCAAGAAAAACAACAACCCATTTAGAGTCGCACCTCTAATCTTCTATTCATCATCTTCTTCATTGTTTACAATACAATATACATATAGGATCTCGCAGCATCCAAACCCCTAATCCATTGACCCAGATTAGTCAACAAACCTAATTCTTTAACCGGAATTAGAAAACCATTGGCAAAAACCATGTGCCGAAAAACTACAAAAAAAGGCCAAAAAACGAACATAAAAATTTGTTAAAAAAAAAAAAAAATTAGGGGCTACCGCTTCCTACCCCCTGAGGCTCCCATATCATTGTACAATACATGGGACCAATATTGAAAAGAATATAACACATACCCAACATTATCCCACTTGTTTTTTTTGCATACAGGGGGTTACAAAATTACATAATCAACAACCCAGGGCAGCAATCCCATAGATCCTCTACACCAAGAGAAATTCTCGGTGCTCACAGATTTTGTTAATGAATCTGCAACATTCTCCAAAGTGTCCACCTTCATCAGCAACACCTTATTGTCTTCAATCATGTATCTCACAAAGTGATACTAAACATCAATATGTTTTATCTTTGAATGATAAGTTGGGTTCTTCGTCGGGAAGATTGCACTCTAACTGACACAATCTATCCTTACAGCTTTTTGTACCAACCCAATACCTCAACACTATCTATGTAACCATATTTCTTCCTTGCTTGCATCAGTGGTTGTCATGTATTCAACTTTTGTAGTTGATATTGCCACGACAGACTGTATTTTGCTCATCAAATTGGTTGTTCCTCCAAAAAGGTTAAACACATACCCACTTGTATATCTTCTGCGATCTAGATATCTAGCCCAATATGCATCAACAAAAGTATGTATGTCCAACACTCTGTCCAATCATGGTCTTCCTTCGTAGAACAATCCATAGCTAGTAGGGCCACACAAATGCTCGATAACCCTCTTTGTTGTTGTCCAATGCTCCTTGCTTGGCTTTGACATATATCTGCTCGAAACTCCCAATGCATGTGCAATGTTCGGTCTAGTATAGACCATCATCAAACTGCAAACCGCACTAGTATACAGAACACGGGACGTGTCCTCTTCCTCTTCTTGTGTCTTGGGACACTGATCCACAGATAACTTTACACCTACATGAATAAGAACCTTGATCGGTTTACATTCCTACATATTAAACATATGTAATATTGTCTCGACATATTTATTCTGAGTTAACCAGAGTTTCCTATTTTCCCAATCTCTTTTAATTTCCATGCCCAAAATTAAATTTGCAGCACCAAGATCCTTCATGTCAAATTTAGAGGACAACTAGGTTTTCACATCATGGATAATCTCCTTATTGTTTCCTATCAGCAACATATCATCCACATACAAGACCAAATAAATAAGATGATCACCGATTAATTTGAAATAAGATGATCTGATTAATTCTTGAATCCCAACACATAAGTATTAAATTTTTGACACCACATCCTTGGTGATTTTCTTAACCCATACAGGGAATTTTTCAGCCTATATACCATCTCTTTCTTTCCCTTCATAGCAAATCCTTCTAGTTGTTTCATGTATATTTCTTCTTCCATATCCCCATGTAGGGATGTTATCTTTACATCCATCTATTCTACTTCAAAATCAAACGCAACAACAACAGATAAAAGAAATCTAATTGAATTTAACTTGGCAACAGGAGAAAAAAATCTCACCAAAGTCAATTCCCTCTACCCGAGAATAACCTTTTTCTACTAACCAAGCTTTTTATTTCTCCACTTGGCCTTCTACATTCAGCTTCTTCTTAAACACCCATTTGTTTCCAATGGGATTTCTTCCAGTTGGAAACTCCACTAGATCATGAGCCTCATTCTTATCCAAGGCTATCATTTCTTCAACCATGGCCTTTTTCCATAGTTTTCCATCCTTTGAATCCATTGCCTCCCTAACAGTTCTAGGATCATCATCAGTAATAGACAAAGAAAAATTTGAATGGAAATTAGGTAGAGTATATCTTCCCAGTTGTCTTCTTTCCCAAACCGATCTCCTCAATACTAGAGTATGAGGATATTCTTCTTCTTATTCATGTTCTTATGTAGAGTTTGATTCATCATCCTTCAACTCAAACTCTATTTTCTCTGGTTCTTCCTTCCTTGGTAGGACTTCCTATTTGACAACATCTTTGATTTCTCTAAATACCACATCTCGGCTATACACTACCATCTTAGTTTCTGGGTTCCAAACTTATAACCTTTTATACCATCTTTATACCTAGTAAAGATACACTCTTCAATGTTTTTATCTAGCTTACTCGTGTTTTCCTTTGGAACGTGTACCTAGGCATCACAGACAAATACCCTAAGATGTGTGAGAGAGACTTTCTTACCAGTCCACACCTCATGTGGAGTCTTTTCATCTAGTGTTGATGAGGGTGATCAATTGACCAAGTAACATGCAATATCCAGTGCCTCTGCCCATAATTCTTGTCCTAACCCAACACCACTGAGCATGCACCTTGTTTTTTTCCATCAATGTCT
The DNA here is from genome assembly GCA_032191745.1 of Picea mariana. Taxonomy (NCBI): domain Eukaryota; kingdom Viridiplantae; phylum Streptophyta; class Pinopsida; order Pinales; family Pinaceae; genus Picea; species Picea mariana. The sequence goes on from JASDQU010104024.1 coordinate 126,910, forward strand.
TGTTCATCCTTTATGCAACTCCATTCTATTGAGGTTTATATGGAGTAATCTTCTTCCTTTCTATATCGCACTTATTAAAGAATTATTCAAATTCATTTCTGTAGAACTCTCCACCATAATCTGTCCTCAGCACCTTAATTCTTTTCTCTATTTGATCCTCCACAAGAGACTTAAACTCTTTAAACATGTCAAAGACTTCATGTTTCTTCATGAGGAAATATATCCAGGTATTCCTCGAGAATTCATCTATAAATAACACATAGTACACAGACTTTCCCGGTGATGGAACCGACACGGGTCGAAACACATCATTGTGCACCAACTGTAAAATTCCCCCTGCCCTAGTTGCACCAGAGGGGAATCTTACCTCATTTTGCTTCTCATTTACACAATGTTCATAAAAATAAAAATCTAGAGAGAAATTAGGCATACCTTCAACCATACCTTTACCATGTAGTAGTAAAAGGCCCTTCTCTTCGATATACCCCAATCTTTGATGCCACAACATAGTCTTTTCTCCAGAGACTGTAGGATTTTTTTCTTCTTCAGCTCCAATCTGAGGAAAAATGAAACTATTACACACTATCACTAATAGTGCTTCCCTGCAACTTATACAAAGTTCCAAACCGAAATCTCTTCATCAACACCATTTATCCTCGAACCATCTTGCAGGTTTCTTTCTCAAACATAGTTTTTACCCCTACACCATCCATTTTGCTTACAGAAATAAAAAAATTGGCCAATTCTAGGATGTGCAGAACACCAGGGAGTCTTAAAATCCTTCCATCCATGAGCTTCAACTTGACTTTTCCCCGTCCTATGATTTTGGTTGTTGATTCATCACCTAGGAAAACATCACCTCCATCATACCTTTCATATTCATAGGACCACTCCATGTGGGGAGTTATATGAAATGATGTGCCTGAGTCAACCAACCATGCCTCATTATCTGCATGTGTTCTTGAAGAATCCAAGTACACATCTCCTCCTTCTTCTGGGGGAGGTTTTTTCTTCTTTAGAAGGAGAATCTTCGGATCTCTTCCGTCTCTCAACACTTTTGGATATGCATTGCTTCTTGTAGTGCCCTTCTTTTCCACATCTCCAGCATACCTTTACAAAAATTTTGAGAGACTTAGTTCTACCCTTAGATTTATATCTCCCACTTGAGGACTTAGATCTATTTATTTCCTGAGAGCATCCTCTTGCAAATAATGATTTTGTGCTCTATTCCTCCATGTTCTTTTGCCTCATCTCCTACGGCAATAAGAATGAGACCACATCATTGAAACTTAAAGTAGTTGTATTAATACCTATGGCCACAACCATACTATCCAATGAGTCTAGTAAAGAGCACAATAAAATGATACATTTATCTTCATCAGAAATCTCAATATCAACATATAATAGCTGACTTACCACAGTATAGAAGGCGTCCAGATGCTTTGTCACTGAGTCTCCATCTTTCATCCTCAAGTTATACAGCTTCTTCCACATGAACAATTTATTTACCAGGGACTTAGACTAATACATAGTCCCCTACTTATCCCATAATTCCTTGGTTGTAGCTTCCCCTAATACATTCAGTAATACTGAATCTGAGAGACACAATCGGATTGTGCTCTTCGCCTTCCGATCCAAATTTTTCTGGTATTTTACTGACATTCCTATAGGTGTAGTACATGGATCCATCATGATCCACTGATGTTTTTCTACCAACAGATCTTCCATATTGAGCTTCCATAGCTCAAAACTTTTCCTATTAAATTTCTTGATCTCTATTTTCGAACCGCTCACCATTTATTTTCACCTGAAGAATCAATACCACATATCTCCCATTATAACAAGGATTATCACAGACCTGATCCAAACCCATGACCACAAAGACATCCCCTTGAAGCCAATAATTGCTATGATACCAAAATGTATATTATAACCTTGTACAATTAATTATTGCAAACAAATTCATAATAAAAATAGAAAAGATGAAATGGCATTGATCTAGATGGATCTTGATGGCCATCCACCTTTTCCACTGAATCAACATTTTGAGCCTATGGTTTTGATAAACCATGATATTCACCCCCTTGATGGGGAATGAAATGTAATGTCATCTTCATTTGCTAATTACATATTGTTAGCACATAAAAAATGTTAGGTAAAAGAAGCTTGTTGAAGGTTTACTTAGGCCTTTTAAATCAAAATTGTACATTTCTGACTTGCAACCAATCAGTTTAAAGTTCGCTAAAAAATATCCTAGCATTTCGCAGTGCCAAACTGTCAACTGTCAAATCGTTCCAGAATTTCCTTATCTCCATAATGGTAAGAAATCATGGGTTTTGAGCATGGGAGTCAGTCTTGTCCCCTTGGAAAAGTCATCCAACTATGAATTGGGTTTTTAAATTTGTTATTTCCATTTTTTTTAAATCATTTAACCCCTCGCTGCAAAATTCTGGTCGCTGCGAAATTTCGTGTTCCTTAGCTAAACCCTAAGGCTTCCAAATCTCTTCCATACTATTGAATCTTTGTTGTTGTATAAGCTTCTCATTACTATCCTACCCTCCATCCATAGCCATGGAACCCAACCAGAAAAATAAAAATACTACATTGAGAACTAATAAGAGCATTGGCCTTTTAAAAGATTATTGATTGACAAGCTCTACAGGATTTTCCAAAACAAGTGAAAGTCTACTATGTCTACCTTCTTATACCACCTGCACAATTACTTTAAATTGGAAAGAAGGCATCATTGATTAAAAAAAACAGTTTTGTTATTTAACCTTGTCTTTCTTTTAAGCTAGAGTTTCATTTTATGGATGTTTTCTTTAGTGTTTGATCATCTTAAGGAGTCATAAATATCTCACATGGATAGCTCTAAATGGTGTCAAATTTAGATTATGCTTTGGTCCCAATTGCCATTAAAGGTTATTGAAGTTATCTAGCAGTTCTATCACAAGGGGCTATTCTTATACAATTGTGGCATTGGCTGAAAGTCAAAAATTGTTGGCATACTCTTCAATTCCCTTTAAGTTACAGGCTTGTAAAAGAAACATAATGTATACATATGGTGGAGCTTGGGTTTTGAAATTCTCCATTTAGATCGTTTTTTTTTATGGAGTAGCTATGGTATGGTTTAAGTTCATAAAATGTAGAGACCAAAACCATCATACATATTGTACATATTTAAAAGAAATATTTAAGTTCAAAACAATCAAGAATGGATGTTTCACGGCAAATTCAGGCACGCTACGAAATTTCATGTAGCAGCAACTTTGCAACAAACTGCTATGCTGAGAAATTATATTTTTAACATATCTTCTAAAAGACGATTTGGGTTTTTCTCACATTTTATGTGGAGAATCATTATAATGCCATTAATTTGATGACAAAATATCATCCCGACCCAGTTCGTCATTTGGGAGAAAAGTTAAAAACATCAACTACATAATTTTTGTAGCGAAAGTGCGTTGCGAAATTGGACAGATTTCTAGAATTCAACTTGATGGAGATCCAACATGGCAAGGAAGACCCCAAATTGAGTTGGATGATGAAGTTTGAATATTATTCTATCAAAACCCATGATTTTCTCTTAAGTTAGCACATGTTTAGTTGGTCAAAAACGGAATCCTAAAAAATAGGATCTAGAATTAAATATTATTATGTTTTCTGTTTCAGATCCTATAATCATGTAACAATTGCTATTTTTAGTAAATTTGACTCTCTTGGGGAAGGAATCAAGGATTTGTAATGACATCCTATATATTGTAATTTTAACAAGAGAAAAGGGTGGATTCCATGATCCAAGAGAGGCTCAAGAGAGATTGAGGGGCAGTTTTCCTGTGTATGCTTATTTTTAAGCCTGGGGGCATTTTGTTTGTAATTTTTTTCTTCCATGAAATATTCATGAGAGTTGTTCTATCAGATTGTTAATTTCTATGTTTTCTATTCAGCATTTTTCATCTTGCTTGAATAAGTTGCAAATTTTGAAGATCAAAGGTTGTCTTTGATTAATGGATCCCTGAGCAGCAAAGGATTTGTTGTAGCTAGCCCATTAATCATTTTTTTTTCTCAAGCATTTGTCAATCTATTTTGCAGAGAGGATCCCTGCCTAGTGGATATTCTACTTTTTTCATCTTCTCCATTCTTCTATCCATCATTAAACAAACCTTATGTCTAGTATGCTGCTTGATTTCCTTTTATTTGCAGGGTGTTTATGACTCCATGCCCAGTGGTGTAGCTTACTAATTTCCATTAACTTGCTACCCTCTCCCTTTCTTGCTCGATCTTACTGATCCACTGAAGCATAAACCTAATTTAATTATTCATATTCAAATGGGTATTGGGCTTATCCTTATAGCATTCTAAGGGTAACTCCTTGTGCTAACACATACACCATGCAATGATTCCCTAGTGGTCTTATGTACATTCCTACAACATAGTGTTAATGCACTGGATCCCATCAAAACTTTGCAGTTAAGCACGCTCTAGCTAGAGTATTATTGGGATGGGTGACCACTCATGAAGTCCTAGTATTTTACATTCCTATGACATTTTATAAACTTAGACCAATTTATCCCACATGCATCATGGGAATTGTTCTCCTCTCACTCTCTCATATATAATTGAGGTGAAGGAGACCCTTTAATCATACAATGGAGTGTGATGTAAAGCTTGTTGTGAATGAAGCGTAGCCAACATCTCTTTATTTTTAGAGATAAGCTACCCCATTCTTCCAATTTGTGTTCTATAATGTTTTTCTATCTTATTCATTAATAGAAGTTGGGTTTCACTGTATTTATGTGTTCTTTGCCATATTTTTGTTTCTATCTCATTCCTCTATCGTACAAGGGATTCCTTGAGCAACATATTGAAATGATCTCCTTCTCTGTCATCTATCTTTCTTCTGCCATAAGAGGTCACTTGGGCTAGCGATAGCGATTGTCCTCAAGTGAAACTAGCTCAAGACACAACTCTCTATACTATAACGTCGTTGGGACCTGCTCTGAGAAACAAGAAGGAGAAGTCTTCTCTGATACCACTAATCCAGATTATCTTGAGAACGAAATGAGACAAAAACAAAAATATAGCAGAGAACACAAAAATACAGTGAAACCCAACCTGTATTAATGAATAAGATAGAAAAACATTGTAGAACACAAACTGACAGAATGGGGTAGCTTATCTCTGAAAAGAAAGAGATGTTAGCTATGCTTCATTCGCAACAAACTTTACATCACACTCCATTACATGATTAAAGGGTCTCCTTCACCTCAATTATATACGAGATAGTACTACTCTAGCCCGAGCGCGCTTAACTACGGAGTTTTAATGGGATCTAGTGCATTAACTCTATGTTGTAGACATGTACATAAGACCACTAGGAAATCATTACATGATGTATGTAATTAACAAATGAATATGAAAATACATTCCATTCCTCATAAAAGGGGTGAATATCATGGTTTATCAAAACCATAGGCTCAAAATGTTGATTCGATGGAAAATATGGATGGCCACCGAGATCCATCTGGATTAGCGCTTTCCAAAACAATTATATACTTGGTAGCACATGACCTATATAATATTTACAACAACATCACCATTTGGGGTATGTCTCCTTTTGCACAATCAACAATTAGTTTCACAAGCCAACATACAAGGAACCCATCCTGTCTCATCCACAACCTTCTCACATCTCATTAATTATATTATAGATACCCTCTCGTATGCTCTAGTTTTCCTCTGCATGGATATTCCCATTCAAACATGAACTCTTATCATCATGAGAATCAAAGACATAGAACTCAACAATATTTAAAAAATGTAGGGCCCACTAATCTCCTTCGAATTATTTGTATTTGTGCTTGGTGCTCATATCTGTTTGGCTTCCTTTTTTTTCTTTGTGTTCATCCGGGACGATAATTACTTTTTGGGATCTATGATGTCTTCTCTATTTGTTCACCTTTGTGGTGTTTAATCTTCTTGTTAGCGCTTGAGATGTTCTAAGACTGCATTAGAACTATGTCAAGAACATATTAGTGTTTATGTGTTGATTGGTTGGTGGATCAGGTTAATTGGGGTTGGGATATTAAAATCAATGATAACTCTCAGAATCATCTACTACATCTCATGGATTGAAGGAAAATGAGATCAATATTCAGACACTTTGAATCAACTAAGTGAAAGAGGGAAGAAAGGAGAAGCGTGGATATAAATATATCAATATCACAAGTTATTCAATTAATACATTCACAAGATGAATATTCTATAACCAGAAAATCTTTCCAATTATGAACTAAAATATTTGAATGAAACTTATGAAATATAGGCAATCACAACAAGGCTTTATTGTTCAAGAATATGTAACTCATAGACCATTAATGTATGCTACATCAATAATCATCTCATGCAAATAAGAAACAAAAATGAAGTGAACACAAGAGACACAATATAATATTAAACTCACGGGATTTCTTCAGTAATGAAACATATTCATTAAGTTTGTAGTTTTGCATATAAGATATATCTTTACAACCAATTTCCTAAACCCAAAACTACACCCTCTCTTCAGTTTTCATTTTTTCCTTTATAGATACAAAATTAATTCAAAAATAGATCTAAGATCCAAAATTAATGGATCGGAACTTAATCTTAGGAAAAAAATAGTATCTATAGATATCATAATCGGATTTCCTAATTTGGAGCATGAAATCCGATTTTCAGTTCCGGATCCACTTTCTAAGCCTTTCCTTTTACCATATCCTATCTTATATCTCGATCTCATATTCTGACAAGGATCCCTCTTAATCATCCCCTACGGCGAGGACTATGTTCTCTAAAGAAGGGTCTGCAATCGATTGTGAATTTAATCTCAACTTATTGGTCAAACAAGTGTGTTGTATTCTAGACACATGCTCCTCTAGTGCTTTCTATTTATCTTTCTGAGAGGATTTCCTAGATCCTTTTTTATTGTTTTTCTATTGGAAGGTCTCTTAATGACTGGCTCTATATTTTTCTAATCAACAGTAGTTTTTCTTCTCTTTTTCCTGTTATAAACACTTTTAACCTTGGGAGATGAACTTGTCTTCTCAAGATTGAATTCTACTGTATATTTTGATATGCGTTGTTCTTGAAAGTAAATCTTTCTTGCATCACTCCTAGTCATCCTTCTAAATACTTTTATCTCTTGTTCTGCAGAAGAAGACCTAATAACTATACTTCTAGGGTTTTTGAGAATTTTAATCCTCTCAATGGGCGTATCTGCTTCAGTTTCCTAAGGCTCATGAATTTCGTCTTTAAAACCAGCCAAGAAAGGTTGCCAATTCTTTTGTGTTTTGTTCAACTCCTCCATGATTAATAATTTGATTAAATCCTAGTGTATAACACTATGTTTGGTGTTTTGAAGATGAGCTTGAACTATAGCTTACATTTTTGTTAAGCTCTTTAACAAGAAAAATGGAAGACTCGTTCTCCTTTCTCCTATTAAATGTAATAAAAATCTCATGTCGTACATCAAGGTAATGGTATATCTACCTTCACAGGTGATGTACCTCTGAACCATTTTCAACAGTTCACCCCATTCATCCTTAAGCCAACTCCTTGGAATACATTTTCTCCAATCAGGGTTTTGATGCTCTGGCTTTAAGAACTGATTGATGTCTGCATTGGTAATCATTTGGTTCTTAACTCATTTTTATCCATCCATGGGTAGCTTAGCAACTGCTCCAATGGATGATTTTGAAACTTGTAGAGTCAAATATCCAAATTTGACCTTGTTTCCACGAAATCTTTCTGCAAATGCTCTGGCGACCTCCAAATTGGACCCTCGAAGATTCTCACATAGAGAGAACCAGTCATCCTGTTTAAATTGGTTAGTGAACTAGGAACAGGCTTCTAGAAGCTCGACACCCTCTGGTTCAACACGTACATTTTTTTCTCCTTTACCCATTTCCTACAAGCTGGAAATTCTATTGTGTTATGCTGAAAATTAGAATGAATAGGGTCACAATTCTAGTGAGAAGAAAATGGAAAGGATTAATTATTTTTTAATAAAACATCTAGCATGTAGTGAGGTCACGTAAGGAATGCACAATCATTTTAGTTATTGGGAAGTGGGCTAAATAACTTGGGAAATGACATGACAAATGATTAATTATGATTTGATAGGGAACATAACAATCGGATTTGAGGGTCATGGTCCTCAAGAAATAAGGCATGTGGAGAAAAGGTTATGGAAAATGTCACTAAGATGCTGAAGGTGCCTCGAGATTCCTCTGATAAACTTTAGGGTTTCTGCACGTGCTTCAATGGCCTCGGGATTTCCCCCCCCCCCAACCCCCACAGCTGCCAGATCCAGCAGCGTTCCAGACGCTCATCTCCTTATACACCAAATCTGCTAAAGGATCACAAACCTCCCAATTTGTCAAAATACTAGAAGAAATTCTAAAGGTAGTGGTCCATGCCACCTCGTCGAGACCCTTCGCCTTACGTTTGGATGAAAACAGATTAATAGGACAGTTTATAGGACTCTGGTCATCCCCCAAAGCAATGGAATTGTGGTTGGATCAGAATTGGATGAAAACAATCAAAGGTCGGCTCTTAAGATATTTTTGTGGAAAGGGATTTTACGTCTTCCTCTTTGAAAACAAAGCAGATCGGGACCTGATATTCTGAAATGGACCATACTTCCTGGGAACCATAGGAATGTACTTGAACAAATGGACTCCAAATTTCAGTCCAGAGAATGATATCCCCTCTACGGTGTCAGTATGGGTTAGACTTCCCTTTCTACCCCTTCACTGCTGGAATGATGAAACAATTAAAAATATAGGTAATTCTCTGGGAAGGTTCATCGATCGGGTTGAACCACGAGATGGGATCCAATCCTGTGCAAGAATATGCATAGAAGTGGATCTGGAAAAGTGGTTTCCAGAAGAAATACAACTAGTATTGAATGGATAGACATACATCCAAATGGTGGACTACGAACAGATCCCTTTCAAATGAAAATATTGCCATGAATATGGTCATTTCACTAAAATATTCCCCAAGGCGTCCCAGGAGAACCCAGAAAATAAGACCTCTGGGCAGTGGAAAAAAGAAAAACGGAAAAGGCCGGTGAACAAACAAGGGAACCCACAACCAGAACTAAAAAGAACCATTGGTCCCCCATCGCCCAGTAAAGGGAAGGCCACAATACAGATTGAGGACAAAGGTGAGAGCAGCAAGAACAAATTTGACCCCTGGACACCCAGGATCCGAAACCAACAAGCAATAAGGAACAAACGGAAGAAAACTCCCAGGATCTGGATGAAATTGTTGAGATCCAGGAAGAAGATCCAGATCCTCAGCCCCTAGTCACTCATCAAGAGAGATTCAAGAATAATTTGGAGAAGAAATGGAAACAGAGATACCTAAATCTGTTCCAATCACAAAAGCAGGAAGGAAAACAAATAAAGCCAAAAGAGAGAAAGTGACCACTCAGGTCAAAGATTTAGGAACTCAACCAACGCTGGAATAAATCCTCAAAAAATATGAAAAAAATGGGAAGGCTCAGCCAAACAAAGGACAGTTTCATCCCTCGAACGGAGGGGTCAAACATAACAATAAGTAATGAAAGTTGTCTCCTAGAATTGTAGACTGAAAAANAGGGGAAGTTTATCAGAACTGAATCCCCAAATCCTATTAATCCAGGAGACGAAACTCCAGGGCAAGGATGCCCTAAGAGAAATAAAACAAATCTGGAATCCCAGCAGTGGAGTGGCATTAAGTGCAAGAGGAGCTTCAGGAGGGATATGCACAGTATGGAATGCTCAAATCTTCAAAGAAGAACAAAGAGTGGATTCAAATCACTGGGCGTTGGTCAAGCTAAAGCATCTCCAAACAGTATCATCTATCCTATCTACAATGTTTATATGCCAAATAATATAAAGGAAAAAAAAATATTGCTAGGAAACTCTTATGAAATTAAAGGATGAAGAAGCTCAAGAAAACTGTATAATAGTTGGAGACTTCAATACAACCCTGCATCAAGGGGAGAAAAAGGGTGGTTCTACTGTAAGAGACCAATTCAGAGAAAATATGGAAGATCTGATATCATAACTTGATCTCTTTGATGTCAAACCCTCCAAAGGAAAATACACTTGGAACAATAAAAGAACTGGAGTGGGGCACATAGCTGGGAGACTGGACCGCTTCCTCATACACAACCCCCTTTTTTTTCATCCAACCAACATCACTTCCCACATTATCCCTTGGGGAATCTCATACCATCAACCCATAGCACTCACTTTTGCAAAAACTGAAAATCTTAGACCCATCCCTTTCAAATTCAATCCTCTCTAGACAGACTCCCCGACCTTTCTTCCCCTTGTCTCCTCAACCTGGTCTGCCTAGGTAAATGGTACCCCAGTGTATATTTGGGAAAAAAAATTAAAGAACATGAAACAAGCCTTAAAGGACTCAACCAAAGTTGTGTTCCTTAGTACAAAGGAAGAAGTGCAGCGACACAAACAAAATTCAGAAGAAATAAGTCTAGAGATAGAAGCTAAGAAAGTATAACCTGAACATCTAGAGAAAGAGAAAACCTACTTTCAGAGGTACTTAAAGGCACTCCACAACGAAGAAAGGGAATGGAGGCTAAATTCGAGAGCGTTATGGCTCAAATAAGGGGACAAAAACACCGCCTTTTTCCACAAATAGGCCAAAGCAAGACAACACAGAAACACAATAGATGAAATCAAAAAAGACACGAGGGAAATAATCACCTACTTTGAAGAGATAAAAATTGAAGCTTCCTCCCATTTCAAGGTACTCTATACTCAATATGGTGAGGAATACAAATCCCAAGGGGAAAAGTTTATGGAAACAATCCCCCACCTAATAACAGATCAGGACAATCAGAATCTTTTAAAGAAAGTCACAGAAGAGGAAGTTAAAGAAGTTGTCTTCCACTTCAATCCAGACAAAGCACCTGGGCCGGATGGGTTCACACTTCACTTCTACAGACACTGTTGGGAAATTATAAAAAAATATCTAATACGTATGATTCGATATGTCCACTCAAATTACAAGATAGGGGGAGCCACAAATTCCTTCTTCTTGGCATTGATCCCCAAGGTCAAAAACGCAAACAATTTCAACCAACATCGTCCCATCTCCCTCTATAATGCCTCTTAAAAAATCCTTGCCAAAATTACCGCCTCCAGGCTTAAGCACCTTCTCCCAAAAATTATCCTCCCCAATCAAGGGGGATTCATTTCTGATAGACAAATTTGGGATAACATAATCCTAGTCCAGGAAGAAATTCATACCAGCGTGACAAACAAAGTGTTAAGAACCAAATATCAATATAGCATAGAAAAACCTCAGAAAAAGTACTCAACGCCTTGAAAAAGAGATAATTTCAGATAATATGTCTCTTCGAGGGGGCAACCTCCTTTTACCCCACTTAAATGTTCAAGTCCAAGATGATTCAAAATGAAAATGTCTCCTTGGTATATATAGGAGACTAGGAGGCATAATTACAACTAATGGCCTAAAGTCGACATAAATAAAATAACATTACTAATATAATATGCCCCAATTAAGGGGTAATGAGCCAATATTAGGGCTTAACAT
>JASDQU010104024.1:140529-154260 GCA_032191745.1 Picea mariana
TCACCTTCCTTGTGTCCTCATCATGAATTTCATGGGATCCATTTTCACTTTCAGGTGTCTTCTCTGTTACAAAAATTTTCAATACTTCCATGATCTCCTCTTTTAAACCATCCATCTTTGCCTCCAACTTAGCTTCCATCTCTTGTAGTTCATCTTTTGTTACTATCTTCTTTTGTAAATCATTTATGTCCCTATGCATTTCTTCACCTTCATCAAGAGTCCAAGTATTATTTTCTAGAGGTTTAGTTGGTGTAGAAGTTCCCTTTTTGGGTGGCATGTTGGCCAAGTATCACTTTTGAACCTTGATTTTGAGGTGGTTCTGCTAGACAATATTTATTCTATTGTATCTCCCAAGTTTCGGCCCTTCTAGGTATGAAACTTTCTTTTATGTAGTTCCCTGATATTTCTTCTCTGCAATGCCATAGGTCTGATCAAAATTGGATGTGCCAAGTGGAATTTACGGTAACTTCCCCACAACTTGTTGATTTTTGGCCTTTCCAGGAGATCTCACTTGTATAGCGTTCCCTGCACACAATAATTGATATAAAATTCTAAAACTAGCACCCAAAATACTACAGACTATCCAGAATCCAATGAAACCAGTCTCACTCAATTTGGATACTCTAGGAAGAAGTTATGATTGTTTTACCTGTAACACCTTCTTGAGACTAGTCAATAGGACTAGTCAGATACCCTATCTTACACAAGGTGTATATATAAATTTAAGATGACCCAGAAGCTAAAATTTTTACCACATATACCTTACTAATTTATTTAAATATCCTCCATAGTTCAAGGTCTGAAATGTTACAGAAAAGTTTTTATAGCGAAAATTTTGCAATGACTCAGTTCAGGATGATTCCAGAACCCTATCTTGTACAGGTTGTATCTCCGAAAGTATAAGGCCTCAGGAGCTTAATTTTGATCCCAACATACCTTGATCCATCTACTAAATATCCCCCAAGCCGTTCCTTTTGAAACGTTGTAGAAAAGAAGTTATAGCAAAAATTCCAAGGTGTCTCAGATGTAGCAGCGAAACCCCAAGACCTTGAGCTCTGATACCATATGTTAAGAACTAAATATCAATATAGCATAGAAAAACCTCAGAAAAAGTACTCAACGCCCTGAAAAAGAGATAATTTCAGATACTAAGCCTCTTAGAGGGGACAACCTCCTTTTACCCCACTTAAATGTTCAAGTCCAAGATGATTCAAAATGAAAATGTCTTCTTGGTATATATAGGAGACTAGGAGGCATAATTACAACTAATGGCCTAAAGCCGACATAAATAAAATAACATTACTAATATAATATGCCCCAATTTAGGGGTAATGAGCCAATATTAGGGCTTAACACAAAGAAAAAGGCATGATAATTAAAATAGACATGGCAAATGCCTTTGACAGAGTCAAGCATGATTTTCTTTATGAAGTGCTCAGCAATTTCATCTTTCAAAGCTCCTTCATCTCTTGGATCAAAGCATGTATTTCGACCCCTTGGATAGCTCCTTTAATCAATGGTCGCCCAGCCCCATTTTTCCAAGCTACTCGAGGGCTCAGGCAAGGCTGCCCTCTATCCCCGATGTTATATGTGATAATGGCAGGAACCCTCAACAGAAGACTGGAACAAGAAAGGATCACTAAAACTATTCATGGGCTCAAAATTGCAAGGGGTGTCAAAAGAATAAACAACTCGCAATTTGTAGATAATACCCTTCTCCTTGGAGGAGCCTCACATGTAATGGCCCAAAGATTTAAAATCATCCTGGATCAATATGAACAGGTCTCGAGAGGACTCATAAATAAGCATAAGAGTAAAATCTATGCTTTGAATGTAAATGTGAGCACAATGGAAAGAATCGCACAAATTCTCCAATTCCCCCTCACCACAGACTAGAAATACTTCAATTACTTAGGCACACCCATAAGCCTCAAGGCATTACCAGGGGAGGCTTGGCAAATCATCCTTCAAAAAATAAATGACCAATTTGAAATCTGGGGAGCTTCTTGGTTAAGCCCCACTGGTAGAGTGGTACTAATAAAAGCAGTCATCTCTTCCATCCCAATTTTCCAATTCTCGGCCCTTTACGCTCCGGCCGGAATAAAAAAAGAATTGGCCAAACTCACAAGAAAATTCTTATGGCAAGGAGGAAAAAACAATGAGAAAAAGTTCCACATGGTAAAGTGGACAATCACTAGTGCTCCAAAAGAAAATGGGGGGCTAGGGATAAGAGACCCAGAAAAGCTCAATCTAGCATTAGGAGAAAAGGTAATTTGGAGAATCATCACAGGTCATAAGGAATGGTGGAAGAAAGCAATATGCAACAAATATATGATCACAAACAGGAAAAGGTGTGTTGAAGGAACATATCTTGGGAAAGGTGGTTCGTCAATTTGGAAGATAATTTGGGCATCTGTACCTCTAATCCAAACTCGGCTAAATTGGGACCCTAGAAATGGAAAAAAAATAAAGATTTGGGAGGACAGCTACTCTGAAAGTGGGACTCTATCAAAAATCCCCGCTTTAACCCAGCTTAAGCAATGGTTAACAATGACAGGCAAACACACCCTCTTTGACATATCAAGCTGGCACTCGAATGGAAGCTGGGATAGTTGGAATTTAGGGGAAGTTCCCCCTCAATTGATAGAAGATGCCAACCATCTCCTTCAAAAAATGTCAGGCTCTGCACCAGTTCATCTAAGTAAGCAGGATGACAGAAGCAGGGGGAAAGAGGGATACATAGTAAAATTAGGCTACAAGCAGCTCCTTGAAGACAGTGACATTCCACCCAAATCATCTATCTGGAAAGAAATATGGAACCCAAACAGCCTCCCAAAAATCAATATTTTTTGCTGGCAATTAGCCCACAATAAAATTTTAACAAGGGAAAATCTAATCAAAAGGGGTTTTTTGGGACCGTTTAGATGTGCATTGTGTAATAGCAACCCAGAAAGCTTAGATCACCTGTTTCTACATTGCAGTTTCACGAAACAGGTGATGAATAGTGTGTACAAGGAATTAACCTCTTTCATGGCTAAGCCAACAAACACCAAAAGTCTTATAGGCAAATGGGAAAAACAGTATAAAGGAAAGTTACAGGGGAAACAGGATTTCGGCAAAGTTTGGAAGGCTTCCATCATATTCATCTATTGGAAAATATGGCTAGCAAGAAACAAAAGAATCTTCAAAGAAAAAAGCATCCCTCCTCAAGCAGTTGCGTCAAACTTCATCGCTCAGCTCAATGAGTTCTTATCATGCAAAAAGAAACTCACCATGGCAGTAGATTCGATGAGAATAGAGGAAGCAACCTAGCTAAATAAGTTCAATCTCCACAACCTTACCGGTTCTAATAAGATAAAAAAAGTACCATGCTGGCAACTTCAGTATACTACACATGAGTTCACCATCTGGTTAAGAACACAAAAAAATCATGTGCTTAGTTTTGATGGAGCATCCAAAGGGAACCCAGGGGAGGCAGGTGCGGGAGGGGTTCTCACTAGCCCTAGAGGTATAATGATGGATACGTATTCTTGGAACCTAGGCTTAAACACGAATAATGTGGCAGAGTCATATGTAGTCCTTAAAGGCATACAAATCGCAAAAGGTCACCATATAAAGAAATTAATTGTCATAGGAGATTCCAAATTAATCATCAGTTATCTCGTCCAGAACAACAATCCAAAGAATTTTGTACTTAAAAGAATCATAGAAAGAATCAGAAACACCATAAAAGAAATGAACATCCATTTCTACCACACCCGTCGTGTCAACAATGGGAAAGTTGATGATTAGGAAAACAAGGCAATCGGAAAAGGTAATGGCAATTTGGAAATCAATGGAAGGTCCACACTTTTCGTCCCCCTGTAATCTATTGATACATCTCATGCAAAGAGGATGCAAGCACCATGCACTCCAACAAAGCAATCGACATGGGATAGCCCCCAAAAATCACAGGAAGACAGGGTACAAAGGAAAATCCAAAAACAACATCCATGGCACTTTGATTAAGACAAATTTGGCTCACATACAAAGCAATGGGCAAATCCTTGTGGGAACATGTCAGTGAGATCATTAACACTAAGTGATCCCCACATTAACTCATCAAATACGCTTACGCAAACGATCAGGGACAAGATAGAAATGAGTATCCAGAGCGTGTGGAACATAATTTGGTAGCACCTAAAGCCACAGAACAGCCACCTTGCACAAGCTAGGAAGGATGCCAGATGGAAATGCCAGTAGAAACAGAGCCCGACTCGCTATTTAGTAACATACAGAAGGCAAGGCATAGCATTCAATTTGGCTTGGTATAGGAATCACTCTATCCCTTCTATTCAGAGAATTCCATACAGGCAGACAGGTAAAGACTCAGAGCGAGCCACCTCTCAGGTTTGCGGGAAGGTCAAAGGAAGGAAAGAAGATTGTAGCAAGGGAATCCATCGACTGCGAACAACCCAGAGGAACAGGACAAAGCGGCACTCCATGTCGAGCTTATAGCACCATCAAGGAACAAGAAAGGTCAGCGTAACAAACAAGACTCATATCTTTCAGTCGGTCACCAAAGCCATGGTAAGAATGGATCATCATCGAACCCAGGAAGAAAGAGAGGAGGAAACGGTGGAAGATAACTTCCTCACCACCTAGTACCTGGCGATGCGCCTAGACTCCCACAACGCCACCCTAAATTTCACCCTGGAAACACTCTCAAATCATCGTGCATTGATCAATCAACTACAGGACGAAGTGGACTTTCTGAGAAGCCAAGGGGAAAATTTAGAGAAAGAAAAAGGAAACAGAGTCCAGGAGGTGGAAGGACAAAGCAGCATCTTTGAAGGCGACGAAGGGGAGAACAGAGCAGCCCCAACCCTCCCTGATCTGAACATCCCACTAGAGCAACATAACGAAGACAATCCATAGCATGCAACAGAGAAAATGCAGGAGTAAGCAAGGTTTCTCATAAATTTTTGTATGTAGTGAAAATCCATGGTGTAGGCTGCAAGCAGTAGCCAAACTTGCAAGTCCTAATTAAATAAGCAGTCTCATTTTCTGGGGAACAAGTTTTAGTAGAACAATATTGTAATCAAGATAATGGGTCCTTGACTCTGGTCTCACCCCCCTTTTTTTGCACACTAGCGACCTCGGTTGCACCTTATATATATAAATCATATTTATGTTTTTGTAAAAAAAAAAAACAATCGGATTTGAGATGTACAATCAAATGATATCCTTTTAAACAAATCATCAACTAAGGTTTGTATGGGTTACTTGGAATTCGTATATAAAATGACTATAACTTTTAATTACCCTTTTAACCCTATTGCAGAACTTCTGGTAGCGACAATTCACTACAGGATGTTCAAAACTTCAACAAAGGTAATGACACTTGAACCTACAACTCTGCTGCTGAGAAGCCAATATTTTCATGGAACAGACTGCATTTTTTTACCTGACTTTGACTCATGGAAGAAAATTTTTAAGAATCATTACATACTTCTGTAAATGTTGAAAATAGACTAGACTACACCAAAACAAAATTGACTCGGACAGACCCTACTGACCCACTAAAAATTTGAAGAAGGTAAGAAAAATTTATCACTACAAATTAGGTGCTAACACCTGGCTCCAACTGGGTATGGAGTCCTTCCTATGATACTCCAAGAACCTGAAGACCATGTGCCTTCTTCCAAACCCTATCTTTGAAACATGTAACCAGTTTCTATGCTTACTAAGTAATCCAGATTGAAGACACATTATATACTGCGAACCAATATTTCCAACAAATTGAAGCAAAATGAAAACTGAAGAATTAATCTAATAAGAAACTTTGTACTAGTGTTTTTCCATTGGCTTATGGCGTATTTATTCAGCTGATCTACTACACACCAAATCAAGATGAAAACCAAATGCTCGGATAGTGAGCTTATTCATCACACCTCCTACTCTAATCATTTGAATCCAACTTGATCATGTATAAGAAAACTTCCAATGAAGCCAAGTAAGCATTTGACTGATGAAATGATTATCTTGTATGCAATTGTTTGAGAAAGTATGAAAAGAATATGGCATTTGCAACAAGAGTTTCATGGGCAGCTTATACTTATTGCTTCAAATAAGTAGCATGTTGAAAGTTGTGACATTTGAAAACTTTGAAAAATATGACTTTATCCAAATCGCCACTGGGTCTTGAAACTCATAAACAATTTCCAACCGGTTTAAAAGACAAGGTTGTTGTTTCATGAAATTTTCTTTATTAATAAAACAATGACTTTCTTTCTCTTCTTGAAACATCCCACGAATATCATATGCTTTGAAAAAATTAAGGGCAGCAAAATCATCATACGAACTTTCTTCTTGGATAGGAGAATTGGGGAAAGATTCATATGTGATTGATTCTTCATCCACTTTTACAACAACAAATCT
Source organism: Picea mariana (assembly GCA_032191745.1). Classification (NCBI taxonomy): domain Eukaryota; kingdom Viridiplantae; phylum Streptophyta; class Pinopsida; order Pinales; family Pinaceae; genus Picea; species Picea mariana. The sequence goes on from JASDQU010104024.1 coordinate 146,950, forward strand.
TCTTTCAAGCAATTGATTGACCAATTGAATTTATTGAACATGCTTTGGAAAAATAAAAAATTGAAAAGAAATATGCAACCCATCAAAAAATGGGACTGCATACTCACAATAAAACAGTGGCAGAGATTTTAAACTGATGAAGACTTCCAAATACTACTACAGGATCTTTGAAAATATGAAAACCATATCTTGATTGATGATTAGAAATGCACTCCTTAATCTGGTTTTCATGGTTGAACTAATCTTTTGGGTTCTTTATGAAAACACATTGTTTAAGTTGTGAGTCTTCTTGTTTTTCACAGTAAAAAACTAAAAATTCTCCACTCTTAATAATAGAAGGCAACAATGCTTCCTATGGTACATCAACCAAAACATATGCTTCACTACCCCCAAAACAATTTGATTCATATTTTTCATAAATAGGGTCACTAAAGTAAAAGGCCATATGTGATGATGTAACTATATGTCCCTTTGAATCATCTAGGTACTCATCATAAATGGGTTGAACTTTATTGGAGTTTGGAAAAACAAATTTATCATATCAAAAAATGTTAGAAACATCTGATATAACATCAAATGTATCTGCAATTTTTCTATCAACAACTTTCTCATCAAAACAATTATGCAAATTTTCCTCCTAGACTGAAAAACTAGAAAAGGATTCACGTGATTCCTCCTCCATTTCTTCAACAAAAATATCTCTTTCATCCTCACAATCAAAAGAAAAAACCACTGCATGTTGAATGTATGCTTCAAATTCCTCACAACAATTTTCAAAAAGAGACTTAGCGAGAAAATACCTTTTACAATGCTTATTAAATGTTGTGTAAATCTCTTTCAAGGATGATATGCTAGAAGGAGAAAGAGACCAATACCATTCACGAGCATCTCCTTTGAGTGTATACATGAACAAATTCATCAACACATCCTCATGATGAATATTCATCTGGTGCATATGTTCATGAAATTCCAACAAGTGCTATGTAGGACTATCATCCTTATCTTCTTTAAACTTGGGAAGACACTCTTGTTATTCATCTACATGGGGCACTTGATTTGGATAACCAAGAAATGTTGAGAAATTGAAAGGTAAAAACCTTCAAGCTAAAACCACATCCATACATGTATCAGATGATTTTGACACTCTGAACCAGTGGAGCCACCAGTGGATTCTCCAACCATGGAGTTGCCAGGTGAGTACTCTGCAGTCAAATTATGTGTCTAGTTCTTGTTCACCGTCAGGAAATAGAACTATAATTTTTCATACACCCAAGGAAAGATTACTTCGTGACTTCACTCCTTGACAATGGCGCCAAAAGATGTTAGTGCTTGAGATGTTCTAAGACTGCATTAGAACTATGTCAAGAACATCTGAGTGTTTATGTGTTGGTTGGTTGGTGGATCACATTAACTGGGGTTGGGATGTTAAAATCAATGATAATTCTCAGACTCATCTACTACATCTCAAGTATTGAAGGAAAATGAGAGAAATATTTAGACACTTTGAATCAAATAAGTGAAAGAGTGAAGAAAGGAGAAGCACATATGTAAATATATCAATCTCACAAGTTGTTCAATTAATACATTCACAAGGTTGAATAATCACAGCAAGGCTTTACTGTTCAAGAATATATAACTCATAGACCATTAATGTATGCTACATCAATAATAATCTCATGCAAATAAGAAAGAAAAAGGTAGTGAACAAAAGAGACACAATCTGATATTAAACTCATGGGATTTCTTCAGTAATGAAACATATTCATTAAGTCTACAGTTCTACATATAAGATATATCTTTACAACCAATTGCCTAAACCCAAAACTCCACCCTCTCTTCAGTTTTCATTTTTTCCTTTATAGATATAAAATTAATTCAAAATTAGATCTAAGATCCAAAATGAATGGATCAAAACCTAATCTTAGGAACAAAATAGTATCTTTAGATATCATAATCATATTTCATGATTTGGAGCATGAAATCTGATTTTCAGTTTCAGATCCACTTTATAATCCTTTCCTTTGACTAAATCCTATCTTATATCTCGATCTCATCTTCTTGTAAGGATCCCTCTTAATCATCCCCTATAGCAAGGAATGTGTTCTATAAAGAATGTTCTGCAATTGATTTTGCATTTAATCTCATCTTATTGGTCAAACGGATGTGTGGTATTCTACACACATGCTCCTCCGGTTCTTTTTGTTTAGCTTTCTCAGAGGATTTCCTCGATCCTTTTTTAACTGTTGTAATACTGGAAGGTCTCTCAATGAATGGCTCTATAGTTTTTGAATCAACAATAGTTGTTCTTCTCTTTTTCCTATTATAAACCCTTTTAACCTCAGGAGATGAACTTCTATGCTCTAGGATGGATTCTAATGCATCTTTTGATGTGCTCTTTTCTTCAAATAAAATCTTTCTTGGAGCACTACTAGTCATCCTTGTAAATGCTTTTATTTCTCGTTATGCAGAAGAAGACCCAATAACCATACTTTTAAGGCTTTTGAGAATTTTAATCCTTTCAACAGGAGTATCTACTTATGTTTCCTAAGGATCATGAGTTTCTTCTTTAAAACCAACCAAGAAATATTGCCAATTCCTTTGTGTTTTGTTCAACTCTTCCATGATTAATAATTTGATTAAATCCTGGTGTATAACACTGTATTTGGTGTTTTCAGGATGAGCTTGAACTCTAGGATACATTTTTGTTAATATATTTAACAAAAAAAATGGAAGACTCATTCTCCTTTCTCCTGTGAAATGCAATAAAAATATCATGTGGTACATCAAGGTAATGGTATATCTACCTTTACAAGTGATGTGCCTTTGAACCATTTTCAACAGTTCTCCCCATTCATCCTTGAGTCAGCTCCTTGGAATACCTTTTCTCCAGTCAGGGTTTTGATGCTCTGGCTTTAAGAACTAATTGATTTATGCATTGGTAATGGTTTGGTTCTTAAACCATTTTTATCCATCTGTGGGTAGCTTAGCAGTAGCTACAATGGATGCTTATGAAACCTACAGAGTCAAATATCCAAATTCGACCTTGTCATCGTCAAATCTTTCTACAAACGCTCTAGTGACCTCCATATTGGATCCTTGAAGCTTCTCACATAGAGAGAACCATCCAACTTGTTTAAATTGGTTAGCGATCTCAGAATAGGCTTCTAGCATCTCAACACCCTCTGGTTCAACGTGTACAACGTTTCCTACTTTACCCATTTCCTGCAAGCTGAAAATTCTATCATGCTATGCCACAATTATAATGAATAGGGTTCCAATTTAGGTGATAAGAAAAGATAAAGGATTAACTATTTTTTAATAACACAACCAGCATGTAGTGAGGTCACATCAGGAATGCACAATCATTTCAATGATTGGGCAGTGACTACCGAACTTGGTAAATGACATGATAAACAGTTAATTATGATTTAATATGGCACTTTGATCCAGATTATTTTGTGAACGATATGAAGGCAGAAATATAACAAATATATAAAAAGGAAATATACATAGATATGGCACGAAACATAGTAATACAGTGAAACTCGATTTTATTAATGACTGTCTGAAAATTCAAAAGACTATAAAATGCAAAAGCACAGAAGCTAGCTAGAATTATGGTAGATTATCTCTGAGAAGAGATGTGTTGACTATGCTCATTCGCAATAAGTTGATTATAATGAGGCTCCAAAGGAATTTTTAACAGAAACCATAATTGATAAAATCCTAAATATCCAAAACCCTAACCCTGAGAGATGAAACGCCAAAAGGTTTGTGGGCCTTGATGGGGGTAGTTGATACGTCAACTTTTCAAGGGCGTAACTTTTTCATACGATCTCTTTTTGGGGCACTCAATACCTTGTCGAAAAGGTCTAGCTAAGGAGTACACATTATGTTAGGCCTAGAATATGCCTCTAGCTATTGTTTGGGTGTTGTCATGCCCAAAAAATGTTGTTTAAGGCCTCAAAATCGCCCCAGAAATTCAGGACCCGAAAAAGTGTAGAAAAACCGCCAAAATGGAAAATTGTGCTTTGAGCTAGTGGAATAGGTGAGTGGCCACCAATGGCCACCTGGATCATTCTTCCCTCCTTAGGAAGAAATGGTCTCCATTGTGTCAATTTCCTCCATTATATGGGGAAACTTCTGTTGAATCAGACTCCTGGTGAGCCACTTGTCTTGATGAAGAAATTGCCCTACTTTGACGACCCAATAAAGTTGGATGATCTACTGTCAGATGTCCTTTGTCTTGGTGTCCATGATACGATCAATTTTCCTCAGTTTGATGGATTCGGGATTGAGTTCTATAGGGTCCAATGGCTCAATCGCATTTGAAGTGTCCAAGAGAGGTGGAAAATATGGTCAAAGAAGATCCACATTAAATACTGGGTGCAAGCCAAGGAAAGGAGGAATACTTAATTCAAAATAATTCTCACCCACCGCCTTGGTGATGGTGTAAGGCCCGTATCGAAGTGGGTGTAGCTTCTGATGGGGTCTTGTGAGGCACTCTTTCTGCAAGTGCAACCACACCTTATCTCCCACCTGAAACTTGTGTGGTACTCGATGTTTTTTGTGGCTTTGCTTGTACTTGGCATTGGCTTTATGCACAATATCATGAACTTGTTTTTAGATGTGTTGGATGTGCTCAACAAATTTGGTTGCTTGATTAGCCTCAATCTGATCATGGGAGGACTCTTCATGTGCAGATGCAATGGGAAAAGCTACATCAATGGGGGTCAATGGTTGGAACCCCAAGCACACCTGAAATGGGTTGTGGCAAATAGAGAAGTGGAGGGCTATGTTGTAGCTATGTTGAACATAAGGAATGCTTTCATACCATGTGCATGGATGTTTGGAATTGTACATCCTTAGGATATGGGAAATCATCATGTTGACTACCTCTGTTTGTACGTCAGTTTGTGGGTGGAAGGCAGTCAAATTGGTTAGCTTGGTTTCCATCATCGACCATAGGCTAGACCAAAAAATGCTTAGGAACCTACTGTCTCGATCGAAGATAATAGTGTGTGGAAGCCCAAAATGAACCAAAAAATGTGTAAAGAAGAACTTGGCAATGGCCTCGGCTATGATGCTCTTCTTGCAGGGTGTCAATTAAACCGCCATCTTAGATAATCGATCGACAACCATGAAGACACAATCATTCCCATGCTTGGTTGAAGGAATATCAGACATGTAGTCCATGGAGATGGACTCCCAAAGATTATATGGAGTAGGCAGAGGGTGTATAGCCCTTGTTTCTTGATGGCGGGATTGGCAATGGTGCAGGCAGTGCAATATCTGATGTACTTGTGAACATTTTGTCGAAGCTTCAGCCAATAAAAATGATTTTGCAGTATTGCCACTATTTTCTCTACACCAAAATGTCTCATTTCCCGACTGTAATGAACTTCCCAGATCAACTTTGTACGCTCGCTTGAAGGAACACAAAGATGAATCAGATGGCATAACAATCCATCCTGGAGATGAAAGTCTGGAACTATTTTTCCTGCTCTCAATGTTTGATAGGAAGTAGCAAAGTCAGAGTCATTATTGTATAATTGTGGCCATCCACATGTCTCATGTCCATAGGAGTTGAGAACTGTGGTTAGTGCTACCATCAGGGGTCAATTGAGGCAACGTGCGACCTGGTTGGTTCTACCCTTCTTGTACTTGATATTCAAGTGGAATTGTTGTAGGTACATGGACCACTTCTGATGGAGGTCATTCTATAACTTTCCTTTAGTCTGCATGAATTGCAAAGGCATGTGATTAATGTGGATGATTGTTTCCTTCCCCAAAATGCAATTCTTCCACCGTGGACATGCCTGCACAATGGAGTACATCTCTTTATCGTAGGTGGGGTATATGTGAACAGTATCAAATAGAGTTTCATTTTGATAAGCTACCAGATGCCCATGTTGAGTGAGGATTGCACCAATATCATAATTTGAAGCATATGTCTCAATCTCAAATGGTTGTTGCAGGTTTGGAAAAATAAAGACTGGTGTTGAGCATAGGTGGGATTTCAAATCCTCGAATGCTTTCTGTTGGGGCATAGACCACACAAAATTGGCCTTCTCTCCATCCTTGGTCACTTGTATTAGGGCCTAAGAAATATGAGAGAACCCCAACACAAACCAGCAGTAGAAATTGCCAAGGCCCAAGAAGCTACGGAGCTCGGTCATTGCCTTTAGGGCCGACCAATAGCGGATGAATTGGATCTTGGATAGATCCACATGTACACACTGCTCATCCACTATGTATCCCAAATATTGTATTCTCTACATGTCAGAGGAACATTTCTCCAAATTGGCATATAAATTGTGTTTTCACAGGGTTCCCAAGACTTGCTGAATATGCTCCAAATGTTCCTCCTAGGTTTTGCAGAACATGAGGATGTCATTCAAATTTACAGCCACAAAGGAATTTGTGAATGGTTGTAATATATCATCCATCATCCACATGAATGTGGTTGACACATTATTCAATCCGAAAGGCATGACCAACCACTCAAATATACCTTTTTTATACTTGAAGGTCAACTTCCACACATCAATTTGCTCAATCGACACCTAGTGGTAGCCCAAATTCAGAGAAATCTTACTGAATAACTTTACTCCCTTGATCTGATCAAGAGGATTATCAATCCAGCGAATTGGGTATAGGTTATTGAATGTGATCTTGTTCAGGTCTCTGTAATCAACACAAAGTTTCTGTGTCCTGTCCTTCTTCTATACCAGAACAATTAGGCTCCTGCAAGGTGAGGAGATTGGTCTAATGTGGCCCTTCAGAATTAGATCTTGGATCTGGTGTTTGATTTCTTCATTCTCCATAAGAGAACGCATGTACACATGGTTGTTAGGAAAAGGAGCATCGGGTGTTAGATCAATTGAATGCTTTACCTAACAGTGCACATGCACCCCAGTAGGCTAGGTGAATATGTCTTTGTATTCCTCTACTATCTTTTCCACCTGTCATTGTTATGCAGAGAGACCCCATGTAGATTTTTTTTACAGTTGCAATGACATTCTGTTCACCTTCCAATCAAACCATAAAGAAGAAAAACATGTCGTTATGAGAGACCACCTTTTTGCACTACTTTGCGGAGATCAAAGAGACCGCATCTCTAATGATCCCAAGCCATTATGCAAGGATCATCACTGTTTTGGTGTCTTTTTAAAACTTTTTCTGAGTGAGGTATTTCGTCAAACACTTTGTTGAACTACCTTTTAGATGTGTTTATATGTGTGTACGCAGCAAATAACAGAAAGAGATAACCATGGAACATACCTCAACCATATGCAATAAGATAGACAA
>JASDQU010104024.1:154310-168106 GCA_032191745.1 Picea mariana
GAAGGAGCAAATCTTAGGAAAGGTGGTTCGTCAATTTGGAAGCTAATATGGGCGTCTGTACCTCTAATCCAAACTCGGCTAAATTGGGATCCTAGAAATGGAAAAAAAATAAAGATTTGGGAGGACAGTTACTCTGAAAGTGGGACTCTATCAAAAATCCCCGCTTTAACCCAACTCAAGCAATGGTTAACAACGACAGGCAAACACACCCTCTTTGACATATCAAGTTGGCACTCGGATGGAAGCTGGGATAGTTGGAATTTAGGGGAAGTTCCCCCTCAATTGATAGAAGAAGCCAACCATCTCCTTCAAAAAATATCAGGCTCTGCACCAGTTCATCTAAGTAAGCAGGATGACAGAAGCTGGGGGAAAGAGGGATACACAGTAAAATTAGGCTACAAGAAGCTCCTTGAAGACAGTGACATTCCACCCAAATCATCTATCTGGAAAGAAATATGGAACCCAAACAGCCTCCCAAAAATCAATATTTTTTACTTGCAGTTAGCCCACAATAAAATTTTAACAAGGGAAAATCTAATCAAAAGGGGTTTTTTGGGACCGTTTAGATGTACATTGTGTAATAGCAACCCAGAAATCTTAGATCACCTGTTTCTACATTGCAGTTTCACAAAATAGGTGATGAATAGTGTGTACAAGGAATTAACCTCTTTCATGGCTAAGCCAACAAACACTAGAAGTCTTATACGCAAATGGGCGAAACAGTATAAAGGAAAGTTACAGGGGAAATAGGATTTCGGCAAAGTTTGGAAGGCTTCCATCAAATTCGTCTGTTGGAAAATATGGCTAGCAAGAAACGAAAGAATCTTCAAAGAAAAAAGCATCCCTCCTCAAGTAGTTGCGTCAAATGTCATTGCTTAGCTCAGTGAGTTCTTTTCATGCAAAAAGAAACTCACCATGGCAGTAGATTCGATGAGAATAGAGGAAGCAACCTAGCTAAATAAGTTCAATCTCCACGACCTTACCGATTCTAATAAGATAAAAAAAGTACCATGCTAGCAGCTTCAGTATAATACACATGAGTTCCCCATCTAGTTAAGAACACAAAAAAAATCATGTGCTTAGTTTTGATGGAGCATCCAAAGGGAACCCAGGGGAGGCAAGTGCGGGAGGGGTTCTCACTAGCCCTAGAGGTATAATGATGGATATGTATTCTTGGAACCTAGGAGATTCCAAATTAATCATCAGTTATCTCATCCAGAACAACAATCCAAAGAATTTTGTACTTAAAAGAATCATAGAAAGAATCAAAAACACCATAAAAGAAATGAACATCCATTTCTACCACACCCGTCGTGTCAACAATGGGAAATTTGATGATTAGGCAAACAAGGAAATCGACAAAGGTAATGGAAATTTGGAAATCAATGGAAGGTCCACACTTTTCGTCCCCCTGTAATCTATTGATACATCTCATGCAAAGAGGATGCAAGCACCATGCACTCCAGCAAAGAAATCGACATCGGATAGCCCCCAAAAATCACGGGAAGACAGGGTACAAAGGAAAATCCAAAAACAACATCCATGGCACTTGGATTAAAACAAATTTGGCTCACATACGAAGCAATGGGCAAATCCCTCGTGGGAACATGTCAGCGAGATCATCAACACTAAGTGATCCCCACATTCGCTCATCAAATATGCTCACACAAACGATCAGGGACAAGATAGAAATGAGTATCCAGGGCGTGTGGAACATAATTTGGTAGCACCTAAAGCCACAGAACATCCACCTTGCATGAGCTAGGAAGGACGCCACACGGGAATGCCAGCAGAAACAGAGCCCGACTCGTTATTTAGTAACATACAGAAGGCAAGGCATAGCATTCAATTTGGCTTAGTACAGGAATCACTCTATCCCTTCTATTCAGAGAATTCCATACAGGCAGATAGGTAAAGACTTAAAGCGAGCCACCTCTCAAGTTTGCGGGAAGGTCAAAGGAAGGAAAGAAGATTGTAGCAAGGGAATCCATCGACTGCGAACAGCCCAGAGGAACAGGACAAAGCGGCACTCCACATCGAGCTTATATCACCATCAAGGAACAAGAAGGGTTAGCGTAACAAACAAGACTCATATCTTTCATTTGGTCACCAAAGCCATGGTAAGAATAGATCATCGTCGAACCCAGGAAGAAAGAGAGGAGGAAACGGTGGAAGATAACTTCCTCACCACCTAGTACCTGGTGATGCGCCTAGACTCCCACAGTGCCACCCTAAATTTCACCCTGGAAACACTCTCAAATCATCATGCATTGATCATTCAACTACAGGACGAAGTGGACTTTCTAAGAAGCCAAGGGGAAAAGTTAGAGAAAGAAAAAGGAAACAGAGTCTAGGAGGTGGAAGGACAAAGTAGCAGCTTTGAAGGCGACGAAGGGGAGAACAGAGCAGCCCCGACCCTCCCTGATCTGAACATCCCACTGGAGCAGCATAATGAAGACAATCCACAGCCTGCAACAGAGAAATCGAAGGAGTAAGCAAGGTTTCTTGTAAATTTTTGTATGTAGTCAAAATCCATGGTGTAGGCTGCAAGCAGTAGCCAGACTTGCAAGTCCTAATTAAATAAGCAGTCTCAGTTTCTGGGGAACAAGTTTTAGTAGAACAATATTGTAATTAGGATAATGGGTCCTTGACTCTGGTCTCACCCCCCCTTTTTTGTACACTAGCGACCTCGGTCGCACCTTATATATATAAATCATATTTATGTTTTTGTAAAAAAAAAAAAAACAATCGGATTTGAGATGTAAAATCAAATGATATCCTTTTAAACAAATCATCAACTAAGGTTTGTATGGATTACTTGGAATTCATATAGAAAAATAACTATAACTTTTAATTACCCTTTTAACCCTATTGTAGAACTTCCGGTAGTGGCAATTCACTACAGGATGTTCAAAACTTCAACAAAGGTAATGACACTTGAACCTACAACTCTGCTGCTGAGAAGCCAAGATTTTCATGGAACAGACTGGATTTTTTTACCTGACTTTGACTCATGGAAGAAAAATTTTAAGAATCATTACATACTTCTGTAAATGTTGAAAATAGACTAGACTAGACCAAAACAAAATTGACTCGGACAGACCCTACTGACCCACTAAAAATTTGAAGAAGGTAAGAAAAATTTATCACTACAAATTAGGTGCTAACACCTGGCTCCAACTGGGTATGGAGTCCTTCCTATGAGACTCCAAGAACCTGCAGACCATGTGCCTTCTTCCAAACCCTATCTCTGAAACCTGTAACCAGATTCTATGCTTATTAAGTAATCCATATTGAAGACACATTATATACTGCGAACCAATCTTTCCAACAAATTGAAGCAAAATGAAAACTGAAGAATTAATCTAATAAGAAACTTTGTACTAGTGTTTTTCCATTGGCTTATGGCATATTTATTTAGCTGATCTACTACACACCAAATCAAGATGAAAACCAAATGCTCATATAGTGAGCTTAATCATCACACCTCCTACTCTAATCAGTTGAATCCAACTTGATCATGTATAAGAAAACTTTCAATGAAGCCAAGTAAGCATTTGAATGATGAAATGATTATCTTGTATGCAATTGTTTGAGAAAGTATGAAAAGAATATGGCATTTGCAACAAAAGTTTCATGGGCATCTTATACTTATTGCTTCAAATAAGTAGCATGTTGAAAGTTGTGACATTTGAAAACTTTGAAAAATATGACTCCATCCAAATCGCCACTGGGTCTTGAAACTCATAAACAATTTCCAACTGGTTTAAAAGACAAGGTTGTTGTTTCATGAATTTGCTTTATTAATAAAACAATGACTTTCTTGCTCTTCTTGAAACATCCCACGAATATCATATGCTTTGAAAAAATTAAGGGCAGCAAAATCATCATACGAACTTTCTTCTTGGATAGGAGAATTGGGGAAAGATTCATATGTGATTGATTCTTCATCCACTTTTCCAAAAACAAATCTTCTTTCAAGCAATTGATTGACCAATTGAATTTATTGAACATGCTTTGGAAAAATAAAAAATTGAAAAGAAATATGCAACCCATCAAAAAATGGGACTGCATACTCACAATAAAACAGTGGCAGAGATTTTAAACTGATGAAGACTTCCAAATATACTGTTACACGATCTTTGAAAATATGAAAACCATATCTTGATTGATGATTAGAAATGCACGCCTTAATCTGATTTTCATGGCTGAACTAATCTTGTGGGTTCTTTATGAAAACACATTGTTTTAGTTGTGAGTCTTCTTGTTTTTCACAGTAAAAAACTAAAAATTCTCCACTCTTAATAATAGAAGGCAACAATGCTTCCTATGGTACATCAACCAAAACATATGCTTCACTACCCCCAAAACAATTTGATTCCTATTTTTCATAAATAGGGTCACTAAAGTAAAAGGCCATATGTGATGATGTAAATATATGTCCCTTTGAATCATCTAGGTACTCATCATAAATGGGTTGAACTTTATTGGAGTTTGGAAAAACAAATTTATCATATCAAAAAATGTTAGAAACATCTGATATAACGTCAAATGTATCTACAATTTTTTTATCAACAACTTTCTCATCAAAACAATTATGCAAATTTTCCTCCTAGACTGAAAAACTAGAAAAGGATTCACGTGATTCCTCCTCCATTTCTTCAACAAAAATATCTCTTTCATCCTCACAATCAAAAGAAAAAACTATTGCATGTTGAATGTATGCTTAAAATTCCTCACAACGATTTTCAAAAAGAGACCTAGCGAGAAAATACCTTTTACAATGCTTATTAAATGTTGTGTAAATCTCTTTCAAGGATGATATGCTAGAAGGAGAAAGAGACCAATACCATTCATGAGCATCTCCTTCGAGTGTATACATGAACAAATTCATCAACACATCCTCATGATGAATATTCATCTGGTGCATATGTTCATGAAATTCCAACAAGTGCTCTGTAGGACTATCATTCTTATCTTCTTTAAACTTGGGAAGACACTCTTGTTATTCATCTACATGGGGCACTTGATCTGGATAACCAAGAAATGCTAAGAAATTGAACGGTGAAAACCTTCAAGATAAAACCACATCCATACGTGTATCAGATGATTTTGACACTCTGAACCAGTGGAGTCACCAATGGATTCTTCAACCATGGAGTTGTCGGGTGAATACTCTGCAGTCAAATTCTGTGTCTAGTTCTTGTTCACCGTCAGGAAATAGAACTATAATTTGTCGTACACCCAAGGAAAGATTACTTTGTGACTTCACTCCCCGACAATGGCGCCAAAAGATGTTAGTGCTTGAGATGTTTTAAGACTACATTAGAACTATGTCAAGACCATCTGAGTGTTTATGTGTTGGTTGGTTGGTGGATCACGTTAACAGGGGTTGGGATGTTAAAATCAATGATAATTCTCAGACTCATCTACTACATCTCAAGTATTGAAGGAAAATGAGAGAAATATTTAGACACTTTGAATCAAATAAGTGAAAGAGTGAAGACAGGAGAAGCACATATGTGAATATATCAATCTCACAAGTTGTTCAATTAATACATTCACGAGGTTGAATAATCATAGTAAGGCTTTACTATTCAAGAATATATAACTCATAGACCATTAATGTATGCTACATCAATAATAATCTCATGCAAATAAGAAAGAAAAAGGCAGTGAACAAAAGAGACACAATCTGATATTAAACTCATGGGATTTCTTCAGTAATGAAACATATTCATTAAGTCTACAGTTCTACATATAAGATATATCTTTACAACCAATTGCCTAAACCCAAAACTCCACCCTCTCTTCAGTTTTCATTTTTTCCTTTATAGATATAAAATTAATTCAAAATTAGATCTAAGATCCAAAATGAATGGATCAAAACCTAATCTTAAGAAAAAAATAGTATCTTTAGATATCATAATCATATTTCATGATTTGGAGCATGAAATCTGATTTTCAGTTCCAGATCCACTTTATAATCCTTTCCTTTGACTAAATCCTATCTTATATCTCGATCTCATCTTCTTGTAAGGATCCCTCTAAATCATCCCCTATAGCGAGGAATGTGTTCTATAAAGAATGTTCTGCAATTGATTTTGCATTTAATCTCATCTTATTGGTCAAACGAATGTGTGGTATTCTACACACATGCTCCTCCGGTTCTTTTTGTTTAGCTTTCTCAGAAGATTTCCTCGATCCTTTTTTAACTGTTGTGCTACTGGAAGGTCTCTCAATGAATGGCTCTGTAGTTTTTGAATCAACAATAGTTGTTCTTCTATTTTCCTATTATAAACCCTTTTAACCTCAGGAGATGAACTTCTCTGCTCTAGGATGGATTCTAATGCATCTTTTGATGTGCTCTTTTCTTCAAATAAAATCTTTCTTGGAGCACTCCTAGTCATCCTTGTAAATGCTTTTATTTCTCGTTATGTAGAAGAAGACCCAATAACCATACTTTTAAGGTTTTTGAGAATTTTAATCCTTTCAACAGGGGTATCTACTTATGTTTCCTAAGGATCATGAGTTTCTTCTTTAAAACCAACCAAGAAATATTGCCAAGTCCTTTGTGTTTTGTTCAACTCTTCCATGATTAATAATTTGATTAAATCCTGGTGTATAACACTATATTTGGTGTTTTCGGGATGAGCTTGAACTCTAGCATACATTTTTGTTAATATATTTAACAAAAAAAATGGAAGACTCATTCTCCTTTCTCCTCTGAAATGCAATAAAAATATCATGTGTTAAATCAAGGTAATGGTATATCTACCTTCACAAGTGATGTGCCTTTGAACCATTTTCAACAGTTCTCCCCATTCAACCTTGAGTCAGCTCCTTGGAATACCTTTGCTCCAGTCAGGGTTTTAATTCCCTGGCTTTAAGAACTGATTGATTTATCCATCGATAATGGTTTGGTTCTTAAACCATTTTTATCCATCTGTGGGTAGCTTAGCAATAGCTGCAATGGATGCTTATGAAACCTGCAGAGTCAAATATCCAAATTCGACCTTGTCATCGTCAAATATTTCTACAAACGCTCTAGTGCCCTCCATATTGGATCCTTGAAGCTTCTCACATAGAGAGAACCATCCAGCTTGTTTAAATTGGTTAGAGATCTCAGAATAGGCTTCTAGCATCTCAACACCCTCTGGTTCAACGCGTACAACGTTTCCTACTTTACCCATTTCCTGCAAGCTGAAAATTCTATCATGCTATGCCACAATTATAATGAATAGGGTTCCAATTTAGGTGATAAGAAAAGATAAAGGATTAACTATTTTTTAATAACACAACCAGCATGTAGTGAGGTCACGTCGGGAATGCACAATCATTTCAGTGATTGGGCAGCGGCTACCGAACTTGGTAAATGACATGATAAACAGTTAATTATGATTTAATAGGGCACTTTGATCCAGATTATTTTGAGAATGATATGAAGGCAGAAATATAACAAATATATAAAAAGGAAATATACATATATATGGCACGGAACATAGTAATACAATGAAACTCGATTCTATTAATGACTGTCTGAAAATTCAAAAGACTATAAAATGCAAAAGCACAGAAGCTAGCTAGAATTATGGTAGATTATCTCTGAGAAGAGATGTGTCGACTATGCTCATTCACAATAAGTTGATTATAATGAGGCTCCAAAGGAATTTTTAACATAAACCATAATTGATAAAATCCTAAATATCCAAAACCCTAACCCTGAGAGATGAAACGCCAAAAGGTTTGTGGGCCTTAATGGAGGTAGTTGATACATCAACTTTTCAAGGGCGTAACTTTTTCATACGATCTCTTTTTGGGGCACTCGATACCTTGTCAAAAAGGTCTAGCTAAGGAGTACACATTATGTTAGGCCTAGAATATGCCTCTAGCTATAGTTTGGGTGTTGTCGTTCCCAAAAAATGTTGTTTAAGGCCTCAAAATCGCCCCAGAAATTCAGGACCCGAAAAAGTGTAGAAAAACCGCCAAAATTGGAAAATTGTGATTTGAGCTAGTGGAATAGGTGAGTGGCCACCAATGGCCACCTGGATCATTCTTCCCTCCTTAGGAAGAAATGGTCTCCATTGTGTCAATTTCCTCCATTATATGGGGAAACTTCTGTTGAATCAGACTCCTGGTGAGCCACTTGTCTTGATGAAGAAATTGCCCTACTTTGATGACCCAATAAAGTTGGATGATCTGCTGCCAGGTGTCCTTTGTCTTGGTGTCCATGATACGATCAATTTTCCTCAGTTTGATGGATTCGGGATTGATTTCTATAGGTTCCAATGGCTCGACCGCATTTGAAGTGTCCAAGAGAGGTGGAAAATATTGTCAAAGAAGATCCACATTAAATACTAGGTGCAAGCCAAGGAAAGGAGGAATACTTAATTCAAAATAATTCTCACCCACCGCCTTGGTGATGGTGTAAGGCCCGTATCAGAGTGGGCGTAGCTTCTGATGGGGTCTTGTGAGGCACTCTTTCAGCAAGTGCAACCACACCTTATCTCCCACCTGAAACTTGTGTGGTACTCGATGTTGTTTGTGGCTTTGCTTGTACTTGGCATTGGCTTTATGCACAATATCATGAACTTGTTTTTAGATGTGTTGGATGCGCTCAAAAAATTTGGTTGCTTGATTAGCCTCAATCTGATCATGGGAGGACTCTTCATGTGTAGATGCAATGGGAAAAGCTACATCAATGGGGGTCAATGGTTGGAACCCCAAGCACACCTGAAATGGGTTGTGGCCAATAGAGATGTGGAGGGCTATGTTGTATCTATGTTGAACATAAGGAATGATTTCATCCCATGTGCATGGATGTTTGGAATTGTACATCCTTAGGATATGGGCAATCACCATGTTGACTACCTCTGTTTGTTCATCAGTCTGTGGGTGGAAGGCAGTCAAATTGGTTAGCTTGGTTTCCATCATCGACCATAGGCTAGACCAAAAAATGCTTAGGAACCTACTGTCTCGATCGAAGATAATAGTGCGTGGAAGCCCAAAATGAACCAAAAAATGTGTAAAGAAGAACTTGGTAGTGTCCTCGGCTATGATGCTCTTCTTGCAGAGTGTCAATTAAACCGCCATCTTAGATAATCGATCAATGACCACGAAGACACAATCATTCCCATGCTTGGTTGAAGGCATATCGGACATGTAGTCCATGGAGATGGACTCCCAAAGATTATATGGAGTAGGTAGAGGGTGCATAGCCCTTATTTCTTGATGGCAGGATTGGCAATGGTGCAGGCAGTGCAATATCCGATGTACTTGTGAACATTTTGTCGAAGCTTCAGCCAATAAAAATGATTTTGCAATACTGCCACTATTTTCTCTACACCAAAATTTCTTGTTTCCCGGCTGTAATGAAATTCCCAGATCAACTTTGTACGCTCGCTTGAAGGAACACAAAGATGAATCAGATGGCATAACAATCCATCCTGCAAATGAAAGTCCGGAACTATTTTTCCTGCTCTCAATGTTTGATAGGAAGTAGCAAAGTCATAGTCATTATTGTATAATTGTGGCCATCCACATGTCTCATGTCCACAGGAGTTGAGAACTGTGGTTAGTGCTGCCACCAGGGATCAATTGAGGCAACCTACGACCTAGTTCGTTCTACCCTTCTTGTACTTGATATTCAAGTGGAATTGTTGTAGGTACATGGACCACTTATGATGGAGGTCATTCTATAACTTTCCTTGAGTCTGCATGAATTGCAAAGGCATGTGATTAATGTGGATGATTGTTTCCTTCCCCAAAATGCAACTCTTCCACCGTGGACATGCGTGCACAATGGAGTACATCTCTTTATCGTAGGTGGGGTATATGTGAACAGTATCAGATAGAGTTTCATTGTGATAGGCTACCAGATGCCCATGCTGAGTGAGGATAGCACCAATAGCATAATCTAAAGCATATGTCTCAATCTCAAATGTTTGTTGCAGGTTTGGCAAAATAAAGACTTGTGTTGAGCATAGGTGGGATTTCAAATCCTCGAATGCTTTATGTTGGGGCATAGAACACACAAAATTGGCCTTCTCTCCACCTTTGGTCACCTGTATTAGGGCCTAAGAAATATGAGAGAACCCCAACACAAACCAGCGGTAGAAGTTGCCAAGGCCCAAGAAGCTACAGAGCTCGGTCATTGCCTTTAGGGCCGACCAATAGCGGATGAATTGGATCTTGGATAGATCCACATGTACACACTGCTCATCCACTATGTATCCCAAATATTGTATTCTCTACATGTCAAAGGAACATTTCTCCAAATTGGCATATAAATTGTGTTTTCACAGGGTTCCCAAGACCTGTTGAATATGCTCCAAATGTTCCTCCCAGGTTTTGCAGAACATGAGGATGTCATTCAAATTTACAGCCACAAAGGAATTTGTGAATGTTTGTAATATATCATCCATCATCCACATGAATGTGGTTGACACATTATTCAAGCCGAAAGGCATGACCAACCACTCAAAGATACCTTTTTTATACTTGAAGGTCAACTTCCACACATCAATTTGCTCAATCGACACCCGGTGGTAGCCCAAATTCAGAGAAATCTTACTGAATAACTTGACTCCCTTGATCTGATCGAGAGGATTATCAATCCAGCAAATTGAGTACATGTTATTGAATGTGATCGTGTTCAGGTCTTTGTAATCAATACAAAGTTTCCATGTCATGTCCTTCTTCTGTACCAAAACAATTAGGCTCCTACAAGGTGAGGAGATTGGTCTGATGTGGCCCTTCAGAATTAGATCTTGGATATGGTGTTTGATTTCTTCATTCTCCATAAGAGAATGCATGTACACATGGTAGTTAGGAAAAGGAGCATCGGGTGTTAGATCAATTGAATTCTTTACCTACCAGTGCACATGCACCTCAGTAGCCTAGGTGAATATGTCTTTGTATTCCTCTACTATCTTTTCCACCTGTCATTGTTATGCAGAGAGACCCCATGTAGATTTTTTGATGGTTGCAATGACGTTCTGTTCACCTTCCAATCAAACCATAAAGAGGAAAAACATGTCAGTATGAGAGACCACCTTTTTGCACTACTTTGCGGAGATCAAAGAGACCGCGTCCTTTAGGACTACCTCTGGTACCCTGTAGAGTTGATCTCCCAAAGTAATAATGACACTACGGGGCCTAGATTCATAAACAACATGACGCTTCCACATATATGGATGTCCTAACAAAACATCACAAACTTCAGGGGGGACAACATCACACAATACCTTGTCTTTGAAGGGTTTGATGTCATAGTGCAGGTGGCATTTCTAGTTGACGCAGATGTCCTGCCCCTAGATAAGTCAACCGATGGTGTATGGCTAAGGATGCAACGTCATTGTCAGGTTCAACCTCTTGAAAACCTCTACTGATATCAGGTTCTTTTGGCTACCGCTGTAAACAATGAAATGGAGTGGGGTCCCCTTAACCCACATTTGGGAGTGGAAGAGGCACTTCTCTTCTTCGGGCTCCTCTAGTTCCTCTAGCTAGGATTTTGTGGTAGCAATGGTGAAATTGGGTTCTGTGTCAATGATTCACTTTCCATTTTTTGGTTCTGAATTAGAGTCTTAGTCAGCATCTGACCCTAACGATTTCATCTCAGCCAAGAATGATTGTTTGGAGTGACATTCATCAGTATTGTGCCGAGGTATTTTGTGTAACTCGCACCACTTTCCAGTGTCCTTCTTCGACTTCCCATTACCCTTATTTGTTGGTGGCTTGGGCTGGTTATCCTAGGGTTGGCCATCCTTATTGTCCTTTGGCATGGGAGTTAGGTCCACCCTTACCATACTTTGGTTGTTGCGGATTTGCAGACCCAAACTCCCACTTTTTCTGTAGCTTAAATTTCTTCTCGATTTTGACAACATACCGATAAGCAGCTCCCAATGACGAGATGTCTCGAAATTCCATTTCGGTTTGGATGTACCTGTGTAGATCCCCACGGTATTTTAGGACCAAATGTCGCTCGAAGTCTTTGATACCTAGCTTGGTGTGTAAGGTATGGAAGGTATTTTTGAACTACAACATCGTTTGGCCCCTCTCTTGGTGCAGTGTGGTGGAACACAGTAATACAGTGAAACTCAGATTCTATTAATGACTTTATGAAAATACAAAAGACAGTTAAATGAAAAAGCACACAAGCTAGCTAGAATGGTGGTATCTTATCTCTGAGAAGAGATGTGTCGCTATGCTCATTCACAAGAAGCTTATTACAATGAGGCTCCAAAGGCATTGTTAACATAAAACATAATTGAGAAAACCCTAAACATCCAATACCCTAACCTCGAGAGATGAAATGCCAAAAGGTTTGTGGGCCCCGATGGGGGTAATTGATACGTCAACGTTCTGAGGGCGTAACTTTTGCATATGATCTCTGTTTGGGGTGCTCAATACCTTATCAGAAAGGTCTAGCTAAGGAGTATCCATTTTTTTTCATCGCAAACCATCCCTCTAGACATCATTTGGGCGTTGTGTTTCCAAAAAATGTTGTTTAAGACCTCAAAATTGCCCCAGAAGTTATGGACCCGAAAAAGTGTAGAAATCTGCCAAAATGGAAAATTGTGCTTTGAGTCCGTGGAACAGGTGGGTGGCCACCAATGTCCACCTAGATCACACATAACAATCATATTTGGGATGTACAATCAAATGATAATATTTTAAACAAATCATCAACTAAGGTTTGCATGGCTTACTTGGCATTCATATAGCAAAATGACTATAACTTTTAATTACCCTTTTAACCCTAATGTAGAACTTCTAATAGCGGCAATTCGCTACCGGATGTTCAAAAATTCAACAAAGGTAATGACACTTGAACCTGCAACTTTGTTGCTGAGAAGCCAAGATTTTCACGGAACATACTAGCTTTTTTTATCTGACTACTCATGGAAGACACTTTTAAGACTCATTATAGACTTTTGTAGATGTTGATAATAGACTAGACCAAACCAAAACAAAATTGACTTAGACAGACCATACTGACCCACTAAAAATTTTAAGAAGGAAATAAAAATTTACCACTACAAATTAGGTGCTAACACTTCCTTTCTCCCACTCCTATAAACATCATGCATTTTTTCTTTGCTTGGCCTCCATCAATTTCCCTTGCTTGTCTTCTTGTCGTGCATAAATTTTTGTCATGATTTGACTTTAGTTTTTTGACATCATCAAAACCACTTTGAATGCCTTTTTCACTCCCCATGACTCTTCACTCCTTATCGTTTCCTCGTGTTCTTTATCCATATTCCAACCTTCGAGCCTCACATACTTTTTATCAAGACTCATCGATCTTATCACTTAACCTTGATTGTGTTTATTCCAACATATTCTTCATATTATGCTTCATCTTTATTTTCTCTATCGACCTCTGATATATACTTTGTCCTCCAACGAATATTTACCTTGTGACCTCAAATATCTAATACTTATTTGACTTTCATGAAACCATTCTTTGTTGTATACTTGACCTCTCATCCATCTCTATTCTCTTTTAACTAATTATTTTTAGTGGTACTAATACCCTTGCATCAATTTGTATCGACACATTGAAAAAGAAACCTTTGCAAAAAACTCACCTTGTTAGCCAAAACCATGCATAAAATCTTTGCTAAAGCATCTACAATAACCTAAACTTCGAACTGACAATGTTTTTATATGTCTTTTGTTTTCACCAAGAACACTTGTTCATTTAACTTATCAACCAGGTTTCCAATGTACTTGTGAGATGTCCTTCTCTATTTGTGCGGGGTGCAAATTTTTAGCTTGCACTAGTTTCTTAA